>CM059188.1:47494502-47989038 GCA_030323885.1 Branchipolynoe longqiensis
CAAGGACATGACCACCTAGCGGTTCTCTATATTAGTTACTACATCCTGTACTGTCATGTGATTAGTTACTCCTACTGTACTAGTGTCATTGAGTTAGTACTACCTACGGTGCTGCTGCCTAGTCTAGTTTCTTCACCCTCCACTAGTCTGCCACCTGTGTGTGGCTCCTGACTGCCCTGATACCAGCTGCATATGGTCACTACTGCTGCCAGACCCGCTCAGACGGTCGGATTTTAATTTTAGGTGGGCATTTAATATATTCCTGCCAGAGAATATATACTCTTTCTCAACCACTCCGTCTTTTGTTATTCTGTCTTACCAGGGGCCAAACTGTTTATACATATATATATATATATATATATATATATATATATATATATGATGTGACACTTTATCTAATATAGAATACTTGCTCACACAATATCACTTAATCCACACAAGAAACAAATGCACGGCAAGAACCCTACCGAGTTTGGTAATAGATTTGAAGTTGCATCATCCGATGGTTTTTGAGCTTCTGTCAAACTTTAAAATCAATGTATTAGGTTGATAATTATAATCTACCTTACATAATTTGACGTAACTTTTACTTTTAACTTTGGAGATATTTGAATTGAGGACATGTTAACTTAATGTTGGTGGACATGTCAACATTCTGACACCATAAGCTTTAGCAGTAACTAACATGCTTGATGAAATTGACTTAGTCACCCTTCTATGCAGCTACAATGTGTTTGCAACCAGACGGGATGGCCGAATGAGTTAGAGCATCTGTCTCCTGTGTTGGTAGACCATGGTATAGAAACACGGATGCTCGGCCGCTGTGAGCACCCCATGTGACTGCAAAACTCTTCCCCTTCATTTCACCTGTGATGCAATCAGCCTAAGTCAATTTAACCAAGTCTGGAAAGAGGAAGGAAAACCAGTCACACAGATGAACAGTGAATAAGTTGTGCTTTATTGGCAACAACTCCTGTCCATCCCCCTTACATGTGACCTAATACCTTGACTCCTCATATGCTGCCCACACTATGTCTCATTATCACTTTAGCCTGTATACCAAAAGCAGTGCCCACAGCCCATAGGACAGGCGTCCTATGGCTGTGTATACACTCAATTTGAATAGGTGAATTTAGATAGCATCAGACAGAGTGTCTGGGGTTCCTGCTCAAAAGTAGGTTTGTCTCACTCAAGAGCTAGGAGTAGAGTCATTTCTCTCCAGCTTAACTGGAGCAGATTTTTGAATAATTACTTATTTGAGACGTAGTGTGTGGTCAGGATAGGCCAAGGGAGTCAGGTGACCGGACATTCCCCAGCCAGCCAATCAGACACTCCCCACAGACTGGGTGGGTGGCCACCCCCAGTAGGGGCTGTCACTCAAACCAGCTGCAGGTGGTGCCCTCTATACATATGCATATTAGGCAGGTGGGTCAGTCGGTGGTCATGGGTGGACAGGATGTTGCATACAGTTACAGATATGTATATAGATATATATATTAAAATTGTCCTTTTCCTCCAATTGTATTCTTTATGAACAGATAGAGAAACATTTCAATAATCATGTACTGTCTCTTTTATAGGAAATCTCTTCATTAACTCCAATCATCATATATAACATATATTTCACATCACTCAGTATCATGTACAATGGGAGTGGGATTCTATTGCTTTTAGTTTACATAACCTGGTTCCAACTTCATCGTCCCAGAATAATAATGCTCTCTGCCAATATATAATTCTTAACCGAAAATCCGTATATTTTTACAATGGGTTTAAACCCTTGTCGAGTCAAACCAATAACTTAAAGATTTATACTTGTCACTTTCTAGCCAGGTGCTCGGCATTATTAGGATAGGGCAAGGACTGCTTGGCTCAGTGTCAGGATAATATGACTGAGTGGGATATCAGGTCATGGTGCTGGCAGCCGGGTCTCCCAGTGGGGCAGCACTATAAAGTTGCCATGAGCGCGCACTGTCACAATTTGGTACCAATCCTGATATGACCTTAGATGTTGCTAGGACGTAAAACAACAACAAAAACAATGACGTAAAACAACAACAAAAACAATCTGTTCAGTTAACGACCCCCAGAACACAACAAGTAAACATCAGCTATTGCGAGTTATATATGCAGCTACATATGCTTAATAAGTGCACCAGTATCTAAGTTACATATGCAGGATCAAATCTGGGTAATTTAGTAAGCTTCGACAATTTGATGCTTTCATCGGGCTCTGCAGCTTTTAACGTATTGGGCCTATAGTGAATGATCAGTGTGGGAGGGACAATCACCCTACTTCCACCGTGCAAAGACGCCACGTCACAGCTCCAGTTCTTTCCTCGGGAACCAACCGACACTAACTCGGAAGAGGCGTATTCATTGGGACCAGGATGCGTTGGGTAACAATAGCAATACACAATCTAGCAATATACAGTCATATATATCCAATCTAGCAATGTACAGACATATATAGTACACCTTAGTATGGGAGAAACGTCAGAGGAGGCTTGTATAGCTATTGTGCCGCTGTGGAGCAATATTAGGTAACAATGTACTGTGGGCACAGTTGTGCTATCTAGGCCTATTATCTACCTTGTCTGGATCTATCGACTTGACAGCCGTGTCTGATTGGAGTTGTTCGAGTTTTACGTCCTTGCAACATCTAAGGTCATATCAGGACAGGTACGAACTTGTGACAGTGCACATTAATGGCAATCCTATAGTGCTGCCCCACTGGGAGACCAGGCTGCCAGCACCATGACCTGATATCCAACTCAGTCACATTATCCTGACACTGAGCCAACCAGTCCTTGCCCTATCCTAACAATGCTGAGCGCCAAGCTAGGAAGCATCAACTATACATTTTATGTCATTGGTTTTACTCGAACAGGTTCGAGCCCGGGGGGTCGAATCCCACGATCTACCAAAACGGGAGACGGACGCTCAACTCATTCGATTTAAAATCGGTAAATACACACCTATCCACAAAGATTGTGACTATAGAATATACATTAGAACTTTGTTTTGCTCTTCTTGTAAATAAATGCACTGGTTGGCCAGGTGTCACGCTAATGCGACTGACTGAGTAGGATATCAGGTCATGGTGCCAACTTCGCGGAATCCCAGTGGTGCAACACTATGGAGTCGCCTCGCTACACACAGTCACCGGTCAGTCAATATTCCCGCTTATGTGACCGAGACGTTCCGAGGACGTAAGCCCCCAATAATCCAAATACATGTAGTGTTAATAACATGGGAATGGGGGGATGATCATACCGCAACTCTAGAAATGTTGTTGAACAACCTATTAAAGCTGCATAGTCCAGTGAATTGGTAATATTTTTAGAAATTAAAGCACTTTCCTAAATTTGATCCTACATATCCAATAGAGGAGATCGTCATTCCGACTGCGCATGCACTGAAAACAGCGTCGAGAGCAAAACAAAGATGTATGGCCATTGAGTTTGCCAATACGCACAGTGCAAAGCTTCAATTTTATTCAAAATTAATAGGAATACAGAACAATTTGGCACAAACATGGATGCATGCGTGTAATATAATAATATAATGAATATGTTTAAGACACAACTCTTCATAATTAAACATTTTGAGCTAACAAACATACAATTTCAGTGACTTTACTGGCTGATGTTTACATCACCATTTGTAATTCTTGTTCTAAATATTAAAATGTCAAATGTGTCAACAGAAACTTGTTTCAAAGAAATATATAACCAATGTCTGATTAACCCTTGCAATTTCCTAGCTCTACAGATGCTATTAACCATAGGATATAAATAAAAACATGAATAAAATACAGGTAAGTAAAACAGACTCTGGCTATAGTTCTAACACTAGTCTGAATGACTAGATTTGTCTAGATCTAAATGCAGATGGCATAAGACATGCTGATTAGATCGGTCTAAATGCAATGCTAGATAAAAGATTAACAGCTTAATTTATTATATATATATTCTTTTAGCTGGTATTCTAAGTTTCAAACAAGAGCTGAGATGAGCTGAATCTAGCACATTTCATAGCTGCACCAAGTGTATTAGAATGAGCCACGTGCTTCTCGCTGGTTTGTTTTGCTGCCACGCATCCCACAATGCATCGCACTGCTGGAATGAAGAACTAGTCTATATATAGATGCTGATGCACTAATTAAGCATTTATTTATACATGGAATGAACAATAAGTCAATTTAACAGAACCCTCCCCCCACTGCTGTCATCCTGTGATGGCCAGCATTGCGGTGTGTTAACATTTATTTTGCATGTTTTTTTGCACTTTAAATATCTCCAAAGTTTGCCATTTACAATCAAAATTACTCCAAGCAGAGTAGCTTATCAATTAGATCATAGCGACCAACCTAATACATTATACTTAAACAAAATATTATAGAAGCTCAAAACCATGGGATTATGCAACTTTAATGCTTTGGGTTATTTTGCGGACAAGTTGACCTCTCGTTAATGACCTGCCTCGGTTCTATATCGGGACCGGGCAGTGAGGCCTCATTGCTACCGGTGTGGCAGTAAATCGCAAACCCCTGGAAATTGCACACCCCGGGGTTTGCGATTTACTAGGAAATCACAAACCCCCCCTGGAAATCGCAAACCCCCCTGTGTTTTGGGACTGATTCAGGCCAAATCTATTCAATGTGACCATATTTAACAGAATTACATACTCAAATCGTGAAATTTCATTAAATTAACCCCAAATTCGAAGCGTTATTAAGGCTACCGCCGTAACGGCGGAGATATTAGCTTTAGATTTATTCTCGATGTCGGCATGACGTCACAACCCCGGAAACTAGCCCACGAAGGGTAAAATACGCCGTGATGTGTGCTGCGGCAATGCTATGTCTATGGGGAGCATTTATTTTTGTAAAATAAATAAAAAAACTTTCATCGAATCGATTAAAAATATCTCAATGCGCGATTGATGAGGAAGATCTGAGGTATTTAATTTAACCTAAGAGCAATTTTATCTGAAAGTATTAAAAACAGAGATAATAGTGAAAGTTGGGATATTCTGAGTGTCAGTGCCAGTGTTAGCCTTACCAGATCATGGTAAGGCTAACACTCAGAATGGGGGGTTTGCGATCTCCAGGGGGGATATGCGATTTCCTAGGAAATCGCAAACCCCCCATGCCCATATATGGCATGGGGGTTTGCGATTTCCTAGGAAATCACAAGTGGGGGTTTGCGATTTACAGGGTTTGCGATTTCCTGCTACACCGGGCCGCCCTCTGGTGACGCGGCCAAAGGCCCGAGATGCCCCCCGTGCTGCCGCATTCATTAATACAGGAATATATAGGTAGTAAGGGAAACCGAGACCAGGGCCACATTCAGGGTACGCCTCGGAGTCGGCTCCCCAACGTCTTTTTGCCTTATTTGCATTCAGGGTATGCCTCGGAGTCGACTCGGAGACGTCTCCCTTTTCAGGTAGGAGGCAAAAAGTGCCTACAAATTGGCCACTGTATTCAGTGGTTTCAGCCAATCAGAGCTCTTCTTTTCCATTGTAAATTGCAGCACCCTATGGGGGGCCGCCATTTTCGAGGCGACCAACAGCTAAAGTCGTTTAGACTAGCGTGACGTCAGGAATTTCTGAGGCATCTCGGAGGCGTACCTTGAATACGGCCCTGGTGGCAGGCGAGCCAGCAGTACATAAATGGAGTAACAGCCCTAGGGGAAGCGAAACAGAATAATAATAATAATAATAATAATAATAACAATGATAATAATAATAACAATGATAATAACAATGATAATACTGACAATAATGGTAATAATAATGATGATAATGATGATAATCATAACAATAAACGAGTGCCTTTGTAATTATATTCAAACAGATTGTCAAAATCTGGACACTTAACTAGAATTGTTCATGCATACCTAACTTAGATATTGGTGCACTTACTAAACATGTGCTGCTGTATTGAAGGGAAATACTAAGTCAATTTAATAGAACCCGTTACTGCTGAAGCCTATGGCGGCCAACATTTCAACGTCCACACCAAAATTAATTTGCCAACTTTTCATTTCAAATATTACTTCAGTAAAATAGAGTACAACGATAAACCTAATATATTTTTCATAGATTATTCATCTACACAGAATATGGCCAAAACTCAAATCAAACCCTCGGACTATGCCACTTTAATGAACTTGAAGGAATGTAACCATGCGGGTGTTCCTTTTTATTCTTCTTCTTCTTCTTCTCCTTCTCATTCTCCTGCGGAAGGCAACCATCGTGACTTGTGAGAAAATATATTTGCTATATGAAGGATATTAAATTACGATCCCAATGATTATGTGAGTGAATAACTAAATCCGATGTATTTAAATCAGGGATGAAAGATCTCCGGGATTCCGCGGATTTCCGGGATTTTTCAATCCTGCAGCACCATCAGCGTAGATCTATACCAATACGGGGTGCAGATGCTGCAGCACTATCAGCGTATACTACTAATAAATGCTCTAAACGCCACAGCAATATCAGTGTATGCTACTAATAATGCTTCAAACGGCGCAGCACGATCAGCGTATACCAATATATATGAAATCCGACTTCTGGAAATTTTCCGCGATTCCCTGACAATGCTAAGCATATGGGAAAATATCCGCATTTCCGCTTTTTTTCCCTGAGACTACTTTCATCCCTGTTAAATTATCACTGTATGTATTTAAATATTATTCGTATTATTGAAT
Source organism: Branchipolynoe longqiensis (assembly GCA_030323885.1). Classification (NCBI taxonomy): domain Eukaryota; kingdom Metazoa; phylum Annelida; class Polychaeta; order Phyllodocida; family Polynoidae; genus Branchipolynoe; species Branchipolynoe longqiensis. The sequence goes on from CM059188.1 coordinate 47,501,222, forward strand.
TTATTTCCTTATTTCCTTAAAATAAATTTATATTCGATCTTTTAATCAATTATTTAGGATGTCACTCTAGGATTCTTTTTGTGTGTGATTAATTTATTTACCCAATCTATAACAGATAGGTGTGTTAACACTTGTCTTCACTGCTATGCAGCACTAGTCCAATTCAATTCAAATCTTTAAAATTTGATTTAGTAATAATTTCAGTTTTGTTGTTATTTCTTGTTTATGGGTTGTAACTGTTGGTAAATTGCAAACAGTCCAAATGTGACATTTTTGTTGTTGGCACATTAGCTGTTTAAGCAGGGGAAATTTCAATCACGGACAATTGGTCTTCCTCATTCCACTGCTCCTTGCCCTATTCTAATAATGCCGAGCGCCTGGCTAGGAAGCAACAAGTATACATTTTTAAGTCATCGGTTTGACACGACCAGGGTTCGAACCGATGACCTGACAGTCCATCAACACGGGAGATGGATGCTCTAACTCATTTGGCCATCCCGTCTGGTGTATTACTTACTTTGTGTGAGTCCATTTATTTATAATCCTTTTTTAACATTTCTATTGAAATGTGGCTGTCACATTACAATGTTTCTCTCCAATGCGTGTCGACGTGTGTCACTTTTGGGCGAAACGTCGGGACACGTCGGGAAGCATTATGCGTGCATTAGGCACGCGTCGGTACACGTCGGTACACTTTGAGTGACAGCGATGGTCGCAACCACACGTTGGCGTGCATCGGCGCGTGTCGAATGTTTTGTGTTTGCACACAACTTTCGACGTTTGCCAAAGTGTGGGTGGGAATGTTATGGGGACGTTAGGGGCGCGTTGCGCTCCGTTAAACGCACTGGAATAATGCTATGCTAACGCTAGGCAGAGGGCGTGTGCGTGAGGGTCGCTCCCACACGTTGCGCCAAACGGTTGCTTTGTTGTTTTACATCCTAGCTACATCTAAGGTCATATAAGGACGGCGCACCAAAACTTTTTTTTTTTTTCCTCACGCGTCAATTTACGTTACCACAACGTCGGCCGCACGCTACCAACACGTTGCGCTGACGTCGAACTTTTCCCCAAAACGCCAAAAATTTGGACGTGTCTCGACGCGTACAACTTATTTTGCGCATTGGCGGCACGCCGGTGAGAAGCGTCGTAATGTGACAAGGCTATAACTTGTTAATTTCATTAGCTGCTAGTAAGTCTTTAATATCTAATCAGGCAGTTAAGAATATAGGATATCATGGATGAACAGTGGGATCAGGATTCGTGTGTGTGAGCTTGTAATGGCTACTTTAAGCCGAACTCTTGCCGAGTATTATATTCAATAAACAGCCTCTTCGTGAATTATCATACTACAACTGCCCTATGCCATTTCTTCAAAGAAATGCTGCTATTTACAATGTGCTGCCGTCTTTCCAGTATATAGCGAATGATATCCTAAAATAGAGCAATGGCTGATGTGTTGACCTTTGAGTCACCTCACTTTGTGGCTGCAATGGGTGCCTGGCATCATCGTCATTGAATGTATATATCCAAGGACTTATAATCAGCCCCACCGTAGGGGCTGTAAGGTACTAGTATTAAAGACTAAAATAGGTTATTCACAGACATGTTTCTTAGCCCCTCTCTCCTTCCCGCCTTCAACACTGGTGTGTCAGCTATATACTCTTCTACATATGTTCCATCGGATGTGGTGACCAAATCCGTAAGAGCGCAGGCTTCCCCTGTGGACGGTCGGGAGTTCGAATCCCAGCAGAGTCAAACCAATGATATACTAAATTGATACTTGTTGCTACCTAGTCTGGCCCTCGGTATTACTTGGAATGGGCAAGGACTGGTTGGCTCAGTATCAGGATGATGTGACAGTGTGGGATATCGGGTTATGGTGCTGGCAGCCTGGACTCCTAGTGAGGCAGCACTATAAAATCACCATGAGTGTGCGCTGTCTCAAACCTGTGACCATCCTGATATGACCTTAGATGTTGCCAAGATGTAAAACCCCAATAAATAAACAAATAAAATGTGATGTTCTAAGCTGACCAGTTAGTTATATAAGGTTATTTACACAATTATACCTTTTTTTCTTGATAAAACAGTTTATTCATCAGAACATACTTTTTGTTCAGCGCCGAGGCACCGGTCTTCCGGCCCTTTACATTATATTGTAAATAGGTAGATCAGCGGGTACTTGGGTAGGCCATATTAGTAGATTATGAAGGAGGTTAGTGTGTTAGTGGGTTAGCTATAATAAGTTTAGTCTTATGGGCTAAGATAGTGGGTCGCTTCAGAAACTGTGCTGCTATTATGGGTACAGTGTATGCGATGGGGGTGGGTGAGAGAATGGAGCCCCCCCCCCCACCCCCACCCAAGTCTCCAAACTCAACCCGGTATGCTCTGCCACCTGATATATCGATGTTGTTGATGTTGTTAGCCGACATTTGTTAATATGATATTTGGAATACACAAGGACTGGTAGGTGTGAGGAAAGAATCCTGATGAGATAGAACCGAAGAGTGATTAAAGTTGCAAAGTCCGATGGTTTTGCGTTTCTGTCATTTTTAGGAGACGCATATATTAATTTGATTATCAGAACCTACCTTACTTTAAGTTGAAGTAACTTTTATTTTAAATGGCTAACCTTTGAGATATTTTAAGTGCAAACATGTCAAATTAATTTCGGCAAGCATGCCAAAACTCTGACCCCCCATAGGCTCCTGCATAAAACAGGTTCTATGAAATTGACTCAGTATTCCCTTCTATGTGGCAACAAATGCTTAATAAGTGCATCAGTATCTAAGTTAGATATGTTGAATAAAATCTAGATAATTGTTTTGCTTTTGAAAATCTGATGCTTCATCGGACTATGCAGCTTTAACAAGTGTAAAATATTCTGATATACCTCTGGGGGGGGGTGTTATTATGTGATGTGTTATATGTATACCTAGCCAGGTGACCTTGTATGTATATGTATCTATATATGTATTGGTTGGGGTATAGCTGAGTTTCATGTGGATGACATAGTGAGTGCTGGCAGGCCTGAGTGTAGTGGCACTCAGGACCTGGCCCTTCTGTCTGAGCACAATCCAGTAGGGGTCAACACAATCAGGCTGTGACGAGCAGCCAGGTCAAGGTTGGTTGTGGCCAAGCAGCCACTGGCGGTGGGCAGACTACCAGTTGCCATACAGGCTAGAAATGCTGTTCTCGTATTGGGTGACCGAGGTGGTGTGAGACCCTACCGGGGAACCTGGGTACTATAAAAATAAAGATAGAGGGCTTGCCTTCCCTTACTCTCTTCACTCTTACTTTCTCTTTCTTCTTGTCTGTATCGTATTTCCTTACAGCCTACTTGCACAGCAACAGATCCGGGTACCAACTCTACACACAGTTTATGGGTGGGTGGGAGTCAGGTTTGGGAATGGTATGCATTTGGTGGTCGGCTATGCTAAATGAGTGTGGTCAATAAACTAAAGTAGAAAAAGGGGGGGGGAGAAGAAAACCGAAACAAAGAGGGGGAAATAAAGAAGAAGAAGAAGAAATAAAGTGGACCCGGGTGTATGGTGTGGGGTGTGTGTGTGTGTGTGTGTGTGGGTGGTGGTGGGGGTGGAGGGCCTTATGAGCTTCACAGCCAAGGTCTGTTTTAATGAAATGATTTACAAGACTAGATTAGATTACCCTAGCGTGGGGCCCCTTTGGGTGTGGGACCCTCTTGGGCGCAGGGCCCAATTGGGCGTGGGGCCCAATTGGGCGTGGGGCCCAATTGGGCGTGGTGTCCCCTTGGATGCGCACAAATGGACGTGGGGACCCTTGGGCGTGGGACCCCCTTGGGCGCGGGGCCCAATTGGGCTTGGGGGTCCCTTGAGCCGGCAGTGGATACAAGGTGAGGCGGATGGGTGGGTGTGGTGGTGTATCCGATATTTGTGGAGAACGTGTGGATGGTGGATGGATGCGGTTAAACCAAGATTGCTGCTAGGTTTGTTTGTTTGTTGTTGTTTTGCGTCCTAGCAACATCTAAGGTCATATCAGGACAGGTACTGACTTGTGACAGTGCGCACTCATGGCGACTTCTATAGTGCTGTCCCACTAGGAAACCAAACCACCGGCACCATGACCTGGTATCCCACTCAGTCACGTTATCCTGACACTGAGCCAACCAGTCCTTGCCCTGTCCTAATAATGCCGAGTGCCTGGCTAGGAAGCAACAAGTATCAATTTTTAAGTCATTGGTTTGACTCGACCAGGGTTCGAACCCACGACCCCACGATCTACCAGCACGGGAGACGGACGCTCTAACTCATTCGGCCATCCCGTCTGGTCTTGCTCCTAGGAGTAAATTGATTAGAGTTTATTTGGTTGTTGGTTGGGGTTTTGCATCCTAGCAACATCAAGATGGTTACTGATATGTGACTGTGTGCACTCATGATGAATCTATGGTGGTTCCCAAGTGGGCGGCTGGGCCACCGGCCCCATCACCCGATATCCTACTCAGTTACATTATCTTGATACTGAGCAAGCCATTCTTTGCCATACCCAAGTGCCGGGCTAGATAGCGACACGTATCAATTTTGTAAGTCATTAATTTGACTCAGTTGGGTTTCGAACTTGCAACCTTCCCCACTTGAAGCCAGTAATGCTCTACCGGGTAACCAGGCCTCTCCGAAAAAAAATTGTAAAACAAAAAAAGATACAAAATGGTGCGTGCTGGTACATTTTGGCATTCTTTTTTTTAACCAGCTAAAGTTAGTTTTTTTTTGGCGGGAGATCAGGATATGTTGGCTATTTTGATATTTAAAAAAAAAAGGAAATCTCCCGTCAAATCGGGACACTTGGCGCCTTTACGTATGTTGCAGGAACCAGCCTCGCCGTAGCACCGGAACAGAACTACATCTTCCTTATTGCAGACCAACAGTGTACCAGGTTGCTCAAGCTACTACCCATATCGCACGAACACGTGTGCACGAGTGGGTAAACCCCTCCCCCACTATTGCATACAAATTTGCATAAAAAGGATTTGTGTTACACACAAACGGACCATCTATCAATGGTATGATATGTTAAAAGAAGGAGACAAAAAAGCAAAGTGAAAAAGCACCACCTGCCTCTTGGTTACATAATCAATAAATCACCAACCGGTTGCGAATTCAATCTTCTGTATGTAATCTGCGGACCGTTATAACTAATATATTAAAGCTCACACACCTGCAAAGCAAATGAGGAAATCCTATAAAGCATTGCTATAATATATAACCTTATATGTTTGATAGACTATACTTGTCTTGATAGCCGTCATATATATATATATATATATATCTATAAATATATATATATGGATAGTGATAAGCCCCTTATCGCCTGAAATAAGCTCTGTAGTGTTCCTCTCCTACCCCCCCCCCCCCCCCTCCCGGAAGTCGATATATGTGTGTGTGTGACCGTAATATATATACGGTCACGGCACCAGTTTAACCGTTCTATTCCTTTAGTTCAATTAATATACCATGGATTCCCCGCTCCTTCGGCTTGCCGCTGCTGTCTCTCCTTCTCATGGCCATCTCAAGTTTTTGTTAATATAATCCCGCCTGAGTTCCGACAGCCTATGTACTACATGTTCGCGGGCTCTATCCCCGCATCTGATGTGTATTAATTACCATTACTCCTCCGCTTCCTTAGCTAAGGTCGACGGTGTACTCCCCCACCGCTGTCACTTGTAAACACCCGAGATATTACCTATTATTATTGTCTATATTAAGAAGGTGGTTACTAGCCCCGAGAAGATGGTTATGCTACATATTGTGATGTCTACATCACTCCCTCGTCTGCACAGAAGGCCAATAGTAATAGATGTTATAATGAACCATTATTAGGGAGTTGACCATGACGGTTAGTGTTATAAGGGACCTGTTCGTAAAGGGTAAGGTATGTCTCAATCACATTTTAAGAGCTCACAACTTTATTTCTGCTCCTACCAACACCATCTAATCTCTTCAAATGTCAATGGTATGAATAAATACTTCCCCTCCATTTCCTTTATAGCTAAGATACTCCCAATTACTGTATTTAAAGCCATATTATCGTCTAAAACATCTGAGCACCAATGAAACACATCTGATGGGTCCGGGACCGATGGCTCGAACCTTCTACATTGCTAGGAGAGTAGCGCGGGACACCGCAGCACATGTCCTAGCAATGAGTTACAGCAGCGAACCCTTCCCCACATTTGATGGCCAATGTGGGTTTGTCATGGCGAGCAGCCCACATTTCCATATGTGGGTTGCTCGACCCAAGCCCAGACCGGCCACAGCTCGATTATAGTTTTGCCCACTTCATATATATATATATATATATATATATATATATATAGATATATAATATATCAGCAGTTCAGGAGAAAATAGCATCTGAAATAGACAACTGGTGGAAGGACACGATGAAGAAGAAGGAGAAAAACTCCATAAACACCAATCCAAAAATTGAGATAAACATTGGAGTCAAACCTTCAAAAAGTTAATTTGTTACATCCCTATTTTATTGTCCATTGCTCCATAGCCATTTCATCACAATAAATGTGGAATTAGTAAGAATTAATATTACCCTCAGGTAATTAACAAAAGATTCATTCAATTTTTTGATTGTCATTTACAGAGTTTTGCGCCTGAACTCCAGTAACAGTGTCCTGTCCTGATGCTACTATTCTTACACTTGTTGACAACCTTCTAGGTCTCACTCAGATTATTTTGTTGATCACCTCGGGTTCATCGGGGTCAGCACCGAGGTCAAATAGGTCACAGGAACATGGACATTGGATTTCAGATTCCTAAGCATTGGCCAGGCAGGGAGTCACTGAATGAATTGAGTGGCCGCTTTCGGTTTGGTAGGTTATGGAAGTTCAATCTTGGTTTCTAACCCTGGCATGATTTAAATAGTGATTCCGTTTCACTACCCAGCCTGGCACTTGGTATTAACTAGAATAGGGCAAGGAGCATTGGAATGAGGAAAGCCAATTGTCCGTGAGTGAAATTTCCCCTGCTTAAAGTTGCATAGTCCGATGGTTTTGGATTTCTGTATTTTTTATGAGATAAATATATTAGCCCGATCACTAGTATCTACTCTATATTAGTTCAAAGTTACTTTTATTTTAAATGGTAAACATTTGAGATATTTTGAATGCAAACATGGAAAATTATTTTAGGCAAGCTTGCCAAAACTCTGACACCATAGACTTCTGCAGTAACAGGTTCTGTTAAATTGACTCAGTATTGCCTTCTACGCAGACATAAGTGCATCACTATCTAAGTTAGGTATGTAAAATCAAATCTAGATAATTGGTTTGGTTTTGAAAATTTGATATTTCATCGGACTATGCAGCTTTAATCAAGGAATGTGATCTCCCCCCTCCTTCAACAAAACACCCAGGCCAAAACACCCACACAACACTACTCGCTCAGCTTCGTTTAGTATCCTCGACTAGTCCAAGTAATGGGACTGAGTGCGATATCAGGTCATGGTGCTGGTGGCCTGGTCCCCCAGCGGGAAACACTATAAAGTCGCCATGAGTGCGCACTGTCACAAGTCGGTACCCGTCCTGAAATGACCTTAGATGTTATCAGGACATTAAACTCCAACAACCAACCAACCAATCACTTCGCTGGTTCCCACGGTTCCTGTTTGCTACTGAGGGAGGGGCAGTTTCCTCTACAGTCTTTGGTAGGCGCAGTGTACGGTCGAGTCTCAATTCACCCCTGCCTTCCACTGCAACCCCCTTCATCCTTTTACTGCAACTCACGCTACTGCATTTTACTGCAATACATCCAACTACATTTTACTGCAATGCACCCAACTGCATTTTTCTGCCCAGCATTTTTATTGCATCCATTCAAAACCCATTTAATTGTATTGCTCTGATTGGACACTAGTGCAATTTACTGCGCCCATTGAACACTACTGCATCTTACTACACCGACTAAACACCCAAGCATTTTAGGGCACCCATTGAACACTACTGCATTTTTACTACACCCATTGGATACAGCTCCATTTGTCAGCACCCATTGAACACTACTGCATTTTACTGCACCAACTGAACACCCCAGCATTTCACAGCACCCATTGAACACTACTGCATTTTACTGCACCCAGTGAACACTACTACATTTTGCTGCACCAATTGAATACTACTGCATTTTATTGCACCCATTGAACACTCCTGCATTTTACTGCACCCAGTGAACACTACTACATTTTGCTGCACCAATTGAACACTACTGCATTATATTGCACCCATTGAACACTACTGCACTCAGCAAAATTCTACTGCATCCCACTTCATTCCACAACACCACACTACAACACGATATACCGCAACCAGGTGTCTTGCCCCACACTGCACCCCACTGCACCCGATAGCACCCGACTACACCCTATCTCACCCTACTACTCCCTATCGCACCCTACTGCTCCCTACTATAAATCCCCCCTCCCCCCCAACACACCGGGGACGTGTGTGTCGGCATTAGAACCGACTGGAGGACAGCGCTCTGAAGGCTAGTGTAGAGTCCCGCGTGGTGGCGCCAGTGAACCCTCCCACCCGCACCCCCTCCCACCTGCCCAGTCAGCTCCACCCAGCCCACGCACATGCGCCCGCCATCCCCACCCACACCGGGGGCATGCGCGTGGGCGCGTCCTGGAGGAAGGGCGGGAAGAGTGGGCGAGCCCTCCCCAACATGTACACAAGAGCAAGCCCATCCACACCCACACACACAGACACACACACAGCCACACGCACGCGCGCAAACCACAACCACGTCAGACGGCCACTCAGCGCCGCATTGGGAACCAGCCAGCCGTTAGTCCCGGACACGTGATCAGTGAGAGCCGGGAGGGAGCCTAGTCGTAGTAGGAGTAATAGTAGGAGACACCGTGCGTACACGTAAGCACAGGGCCTACCGCCTTCCGCCTGCCGCCGTCCGCCTGTCGCCTCCCGCCGTCCGCCTCTCGCCTCTCGCCTCCCGCCACCCGCCTCCCGCCTCCCGCCGGCCTCCACCCTACGGCACTGCTAGCGGCCTACACCCGCCCTACACCCGGGATTACCGGCACGACAAGACACAGCACGCCGAGGTGAGTCACCTCCTTTAAGCCGTGTGTAGCCGAGGACTGCGACCATCTGGTAGGTGCCGTTACTTACTGTCGGGCAGGGATGGATGGCTGACTGACCAGGGCAGGCAATGCTGATTGCTACTAGTACTACTACTAGTACTAGTTGTAGTATTTGTTGGGTATGCTGATATATGGGAGCCTTTGAGTTTGACATTTAAACAAATCTCTTTGGTCGGTGTCAGGTCTCTCTTTGCTGATGCATTCCAGTCTGAATAGGTCTGCATGCCGCACTTGAATTGAGACTGCCATTAAGGTGAAACTCGGTCAACTACTAAAGGCAGTTCCTGTTTGTCCATTTTACCACCATTACCGCGGTTGCTATGGTGACTGCCACTAGGCTACGACCATTGACATCAACACAAACCCCGCTCATAGTATGTACCCCTCCTATACACGCCCAACTTACTACCCGCTCCTTACACGCCACTATTATTCACCGACCCATCTGCACACCACACACCAACAATCCACATACCATTAATCCATTCACCCACCCACACCACTACCATCACACCACTCACCCACTCACACCGCCCCAACACCACTACCATCACATCACTCACTCACACCACCCCAACACCACTACCATCACAACATTCACCCACCCAGACCACTACCTTCACAATTCACCCACCACACCATCCCAACACCACTACTATCAACTCACCCACTCACACCATCCCAACACCACTACCATCACATCACTCACCCACTCACACCACCCAACACCATTACCATCACACCACTCACCCACTCACACCACCCCAACACCATTACCATCACACCACTCACACCACCCCAACACCATTACCATCACATCACTCACCCACTCACACCACCCCAACACCATTACCATCACATCACTCACCCACTCACACCACCCAACACCATTACCATCACACCACTCACCCACTCATACCACCCCAACACCATTACCATCACACCACTCACCCAGTCACACCACCCCAACACCACTACCATCACACCACTCACCCACTCACACCACCCCAACACCAATACCATCACACCACTCACACCACCCCAACACTTCTACCATCACACCACTCACCCACTCACACCATCCCAACACCACTACCATCACACCACTCACCCAGTCACACCACCCAACACCACTACCATCACATCACTCACCCACTCACACCACCCAACACCATTACCATCACACCACTCACACCACCCCAACACCACTACCATCACACCACTCACCCACTCACACCATCCCAACACCACTACCATCACACCACTCACCCACTCACACCACCCCAACACCACTACCATCACACCACTCACACCACCCCAACACCACTACCATCACACCACTCACCCACTCACACCACCCCAACACCACTACCATCACATCACTCACACCACCCCAACACCATTACCATCACATCACTCACCCACTCACACCACCCAACACCATTACCATCACACCACTCACCCACTCACACCACCCCAACACCATTACCATCACACCACTCACCCAGTCACACCACCCCAACACCACTACCATCACACCACTCACCCAGTCACACCACCCCAACACCATTACCATCACACCACTCACCCATTCACACCACCCCAACACCACTACCATCACATCACTCACCCAGTCACACCACCCCAACACCCCACCTATCACATCACTCACCAACTCACACCACCCCAACAGCATTACCATCACATCACGCACCCACTCACACCACCCCAACACCACTACCATCATATCACTCACCCACTCACACCACCCCAACACCATTACCATCACATCACTCACTCACACCACCCCAACACCACTACCATAACATCACTCACCCACTCACACCACCCCAACCACTACCATCACATCACTCACCCACCCCAGCATCACTACCATCCTCCTCCCCAAAAAACAGAAACACTACCACACACTATGGCCTTCACCCAGCAACACAACACATTCAATACCACTACCATAACTCACACACAAACACTACTCCTATCACCTCACACCACACTACTCCCATCAACTAGACACACTACCCTCCCCCCGCCAATTTTATCACATCACCCACCTCACACACCACTATAACATCACCCTCCCCATTCACCCCACACAGTAAAACCACATACCAACACCACTACCATTACACAAACACTACTCCTATCACCCCAACCCACACCCCAACACCACACCATTGCTGTCACCCACATACTAACACCACACACCAACACCACTACCATTACTCACAACACAAACACTACTCATATCACCCCACCCACATACCAACACCACCCCAACATCATCACCGTCACCCCACCTTCACATACACTACACACACGCCATCACTACCCCGCCCCCCTACCCCACTGCCACCTTTCAGCCTCCTTTTCCCATCTCTCCCGCTGCCTGTGTTGTACCTGCCTTTGCCCTTTCTCCACTCTTCCCTGGCCTGTTTCTCAATCACCAACACTACCTTATACATCACATGCCACATGTCACTTCTTATCTCCGCTCTCCACCTCCACCACATTAATATTTATCCTCTTCCTCTTCACAACCACCGCCACTATCTCTACCACCGCCACCACCATCACAAACTTCACTTCTTCTACCTCCATCACTATTACCACCAACATTACCATCTCTTCTACCACCACCATCACCATTTCCACACACCATCACCATCTCCTCTACCATCACCACCATCACCTCCACCATCACCATCACCTCCACCGACATCACTATTACTACCGCCATAACCATCTATTCTACCACCATCACCATTACCATCACCATCTATTCTACCACCGCCATCACAATTACCACCATCACCATCTCCTCTACCATCACCACCATCACCACCACCATCACCATCACCTCCACCGACATCACTATTACTACCGCCATAACCATCTATTCTACCACCATCACCATTACCATCACCATCTATTCTACCACCGCCATCACAATTACCACCATCACCATCTCCTCTACCATCATCACCATCACCATCACCATCACCATCACCATCACCTCCACCGACATCACTATTACTACCGCCATAACCATCTATTCTACCACCATCACCATTACCATAACCATATATTCTACCACCGCCATCACAATTACCACCATCACCATCTCCATTACCATCACCATCTATTCTACCACTATCACCATTACCATCACCATATATTCTACCACCACCATCACCATTACCACCATCATCATCTCCTCTACCAGCACCACATCCACCATCACCTTTTGAGACAGGCTCATTATATATACATGACGTGACCCGACACAGTGGCTGAATTGATGGAGCGCAGGCTTCCCATGCGGAAGGTTGGGAGTTTGAAATTGATCCGAGTCAAACCAGTAGCTTATAAAATTGATCGTTGTTGCGACCTCGGTTGGCGCTTGGCAGTACTAGGATAGGGCAAGGACTGGTTAGATCAATATCACGATAATGTGACTGAGTGGGAAATTTGGTCATGGGTGCTGGTGGGCTAGTGTCCCAGTAGGGCAGCACTATAAAGTCGCCGTGAGTGCGCACTGTCAGAGATCGGTGCCCATCCTGATATGACCTTAGATGTTGCCAGGATGTAATATCCTAACAAACAAGCAAACTATATAGATGAAGTGTTCTCCTATCATCACACAAACTAGCAGTTCAGAGAGATGATCGGCTGAACCGACGTCAATTTCCTGTGTAAATCTAAAGAACCGCTCCTGGAAGGTTATTACGTCTGCTCCTGGTTTGATTAAAGTTTACCAGACACTCACTGACACGGGCTAATACATTCTCATAGACTTGGCACTCTTCTACATTCTGGGGAATAGCACCTCTTATCTTTTTTTTTGCGGTTTGCTTTCGCGTATGGGTATTAATTAGTATGGTCATACTTCTGTTATGAGATGGTATGGGGCTGTCACATTACGATGCAAATGTACATCGACTTATGTGATTTTTTGCCGCTACGTTGGGATACATCATTATGCGTTACGTATGCGTTAGGCGCTCGTTGGTATACGTCAATGTACATTAATGTTCGTTGAGATACAGCATCACACGTCAGGGGGTCAGCAAAGTTTTGTGCATGCACAAAACTTTCGACGTGCGACAACATTCAACAATGTGTGGATTTTAGTCTGCCGTACGTTATGTATGCGTTAGGCGTACATCGATGTACATTAGACGTACATTAGTCAAACATTGTTCACTACATTGCACTATGTTGACCTACTTTAAAGGCAGTGGGAATGTACAGTCCGCATATTGACAACGTATGGATAATGTATGCTTAACGTACGTCTAATGTAGGTTTAGCATTTCTCCAGCGTGTCTTGACGTATGTAACGTATGACACATAGTTCTGGCAATCGAATAACGTATATAAGGTTCACCGGTGTTCTGTGAACATACCGTGAGCGTAATTCGAGCATTTTTCACTGGGAGGTACATTAGCAATAACTTGGTCATACGTTGGCCATACGCTGTGTATACGGTATGTATACATCCAACTTTGCCCCCCACACTGAAAGGTTTGATGCTTCTCGACGTAAAAAAGTGATTTTACGTGTTGGCAGCGCCCTGGCGAGATGTGTCGTAATGTGACAGGGCCATCAGGTAATTTGAGTAGATTTTCGACAGGCACGTGAGTAGTATATAAAGTTGAGTCTTTGCATGAGGTTGTCTGCATTTAAGAATGTACATGTATATATAACAACACTTTGCTCATGCATTGTAGGTATGTATATATATGCATATATTATGCATTGCATATGTGTGTATTGTATAACATATGGTAGAATACACATACATAAGGTATCAATATCGAAGGCATCTATTATAAAATCAAGCTTTAATGCATTTCTGTCAGCTTATTCTGGTTTCCTATTAATGCACATCACTAGGCAAAGGGAAACAATGCTCTGTTATAGGTATTTGATGCCTCCTAATTTATAATAGAAATCATCATCGTAGTTTTTTCCCCCAGAGACCACTATCGCACCATTTCAGTGCTTACAATGTTTGTTGAAAATGACTATAACTCGGAAGGTAATGAATGATCAGAAATGCACAGATGTTTAAAATTATGTGCACCTGACATTTTATACCTGAACGCCCTTCGGTCCTTGTGAATAACGCATGACACTAATTGAACACGTCGCCAACTTTCACTCACCATACTGGAGTCTCATGCGCGGAACAACACAGACAGGTGAGCATGGACAAGGAGGATACACCATGGCGCATAGGTAGCATAATGGTTAGGCCTCCAGCCTCGAAATAGCAAGCAGTGTGGGTCCACTTCCTGCTATTGACACAATGTCCCCATTGTCTGCAATGCAAGGGCCTGGCTTCCACAAACACATGTACGCAGCTGCGTATTACCTGAGAATCTGAGATTACCAAAAAAAAAGAAGATATTTTATAGCATTTTATTCCCATTGCGTTTTATTCCATCACCGAAAAAGTCTGCATATCACCTGAAAATTACAAGCTATGCCTCCTGGTTTCTATCACCACCATGGCACTATTTCGCACGTATTATGTCAACTTTTTTTTCTTTTCTTTTTTTTGTGACAAGTTTTTTATTCTGGCCATAACGTATAAGCTCCTGTGAGGGTGCTTGTTTTCAACGCTGGAGAGCTATGACACTGGATTAGTCTGGTCCCGCACTCAGGAGTGTTTACCTGATCTTTCTCGGGCCAACCTTTGTGGTTTTGGGTGTCAGTCGTTTCTATATTAGTTTTTTTTTAATTTTCGAAGTTTTTTTCCTATCCTGTATATGATAACTTAGCCTACTATGTACATCTATGCAGATGACATACAAGCCTGCGGAAGAGGATCGTGTTGTACTTTGTTTCTGAAATGTCATTTTTGCGTCATTTATTGCATAATTATCATGTCGAGGCGCCTGCTAGGCCCATACATACGTGTGGATGGCTACTGCCGATATAAGCGATTGTTGGTGCTTAACCCTACCTGTTGTAGTTTATTTAGATGGTGGATGGGTGGAGAAAAACTGCTGTGCAGCCCATCCCATACATAGGAGTGGATAGCTACTGCTGGTATAAGCGGTAGTTGGTGCTTAACCTTACTTGTTGTAGTTTAGATGGTGATGGGGGTGGGTGGGGAAAAACTGTAGTGAAGCCTGTCCCATATCGCGAGGATAGCTACGATATAAGGGATAACAGGTAGGTAGCGCATGTGTGGTGCAGTTCGGTCCAGCATCCGCATGGTGGCAGATCTAAATTATCTAAAGAGCGCACCTTGAATTACCTACGTTTAAAAAAGAAATAAAATAATTTTAATTAGTTGTTGATTAAACAGGGGGAATTTCAATCACGGACAGTTGGTCTTCCTCATTACTATGCTCATTGCCGTGTTCTAGTAATGTGAATCGCCAGGCTAGGTAGCGATAAGTATAATGCCTGGTACACACATACCGTATAGGATTCGCGCACTAAAACTCGCGACTCGACCCGACCCGCTTAAAACTGAAAATGGGCCGATTCATTTTTCGAATCGCGAATCGCAATCGTAATCGGCTGGTTTTAGCCCTAAAACTGAGGTTTTATTCTCTAATCGCAATCGCTAGGTGTGCGCGGGGAGCACACACCTAGCGATTTTTGTGCGCGAAACGGGCAGTTTTAGATCGTATACGGTAGGTGGGTGTGCACAAACGGTAGGTGTGTACTAGGCATTAGCTTTTAAGTCATCGGTTTGATTCAGTCAGAGTTTGACTTGGCTCGGCATTTAACTAGCATAGATAATGCAATGACCTAGACATAGACTTCATCAATAATACCTTCATTGTAATTAAAGTTGCATAGTCCGGTGGTTTTGAGTTGCTGACATTTTCTAAGATAAATATATTAGGCTGGTCATTATAGTGTACCTTACCTTTGAGATATTTGAAGTGCAACCATGCAAAATTAATTTTGGCAGATATGCCAAAACTCTAATGCCATAGCCTTCTGCAGTAACAGGTTCTATTCAATTGTGTGGCAACAAATGTTTCACAATAAGTGCACCACTATCTAAGTTAGATATGTAGAATCAAATTTACCTAACTTATTTGGTTTTGCAAATTTGATGTTTTCATCAGACTATGCAGCCATAAGTATAATATTAACACATTCCGAAGTCAGTATTGCTTACTATACATGTTATGACATACAACATTTTCAAACCATAGGGACGATTGTTAACATAATAGTACCATTTGTGAATATATAACAGAATTCAATAAACCACCAGTGTTCTAGAATGGTCTTTCCTTGCGTCGGCCATTCCTTAATACCCATAATGCACTGCAGCTACGCCATCGTTATAGCTCACTAACTCGTGCTGTCAGTAATTCGATGCGATTACGTAAACATGCTGGTGCCGAAAACCTTGTGGACATGTCCGATCGAGTTTCTCATCTGAAGGCCTAGTTTGGGCCCCTTCCACCCTAGGGACTGAATAAATATTTCAATTGTTTGGCAGGAACTCTTCCAGCCTCTGAAGCCTATAAGACGGGGGCCAGACGGGATGGCCAGATGAGTTGAGCGTCTGTCTCCCGTTTTGGTAGATTGTGGGATTCAAACCCTGGTCGAGTCAAAGCAACATTTAAAAATTGATACTTGTCCCTTCCTAGCCAGGCGCTCAGCATTATTAAGATAGGGAAAGGCTCAGTGTGAGGATAATGTGACTGAGTGGTCTCCCAGTGGGGCAGTAGTACTATAAAGTCGAAATGAGTGCTCACTGTCACAAGTCGGTGCCCATCCTGATATGACCTTAGATGTTACCAGGACGTGAAACTCCAAAAACTCACCCCAAAAAACCTTTCAGAAAGAGGTTAGAAGTATGGACTTTTCCATGTGACCCTTTGTGACATGGGTGAGCGGACGAAACATCTTGTCACAAAGATGTTTGTTTATTTGCTGGTGTTTTTCACCATGAATGACTATTGAGTGCAATGGTCGTAATGCTTGCATTGCATTTGATTCGCAGCGGAGGAGTGCCCCCCCTCCCTTCTCCTTCCTCCCGTGACTGTTGGTGGTTACATCACGCCCCCCCCCTCCCCTGGGTCCCCCCTTATAACTCGGGCTCACAGCTGCCTCCAGCCACTCCGCCTCCAGCTCTCCTCCTGTCACGCTCTCCTGCCATTCCTTTTTTTGGCCTACACGACGTCCCTCGGGTCAACCACCATGCCTCCCGGATCCCATATCGCCGAACTACACTCTTCCAGCATGGCATCAATTGCCCGTGGACAAGGCCGCCCTGCCGCCCATCGCGGAACCCGGAGATCCGCCGGTGCCTCTGCCCCAGACTCTGCCTCCGGGACCTCCTCCACCACGGGGCGCCACACCGAGGCGGCGCAATGGATCACCTCGGTGGAGACTACAATGCCAGCCACCATGTGGTCTGTGGAGCGCCTCGCTGGCATTGTGGATGCGATGACGCTGACCTCCTCTACCGCCCCGCTGCCTCCAGTTGCCACACCCACCCCCGCCTCTGCGGCCGACGCATCCACGGCACTGGAACGCCTCACCGGAATCATCGAGGCAATGGCGCTGGCGTCTGCCGCTGCGCAGCACCCACCTGCCACCCTCGCCTCCACAGCTGCCCTGACCCCGCCACCTCATCAGGCCACCTCGGCTGCGTGCCCCATTCATCCTTTTACCGATGACCCACCCGGCACTGGAGGCCGGCGCCACCCCCGGCCACCTGCGCGACTTCTCCAGCCGCCTCCTGGGCGCCTGCCCGGCATGCATCCGTCGACCACACCACCGCCTCCGCCGCGGAAGCCGTCTGCGAGATATTGGAGTCGGCCGAGGTGCAGCACACGGGATGCCATAAAGGTATCGTGTCCAACTACATCTTCCCCCACGACCTGGTCGAGAGGGGCCTGGAGGGGCCCGGAGGGGAAGGCCATCAAGAAAGGGGAGGCCACCAGGGAGGAGTACAGCCTCGCCCTGCGGATGGTCGAGGCTCACCCTTCCTTCCCCGCCGACTCCATCCCGGCCTCACCCACCACACCCTGACCGTACTCAGGGATAATATCACACATCCGTGGCCTACCATCCATAGATATTCAGAAATGGTCTTCACCGGGCAAGAGGTGGGTCATCGTTGACCTCTCCTACCCTCCCGGAGGCAACGTCAACACCGGCATCCCCCGTCGGGAGTACCTCGGGAAGCCCCACACCTACAGGCTCCTGTGCATCGCTGACATGGGCTGCCGCCTCCTCCGGGGGGCCGGGGCCTGCATGTGGACAGCCGATATCTCCCAGGCCTACCGGCAGCTCCAGGCCAACCCCCTCGCCTGCCCCTTGTATGGCATCACCCTAGATGGGGCAACATATGTGGACCTCACCCTCCCCTTCGGCTGCCGCTCCTCAGGCGCTGCCTGCGTCCGGGTCACCGCGGCCGTCGCCTGGATCCTCCGGCATGAGGGCTTCCATGCCCTCATCTATGTTGATGACTTTGTCAGGTGTGAGCGCTCCTACCCATCGAAGGCCAGGCCTTCGATGGCTTCATCGCCCTCATTGGCACCCTCAGGCTGGAGGTCCCCTCCGTGAAGTGCCACCCTCCGGCGGTCCGGCTCACCTGGCTCGGATTCGCCCTCGACAGCGAGGCGATGACGATCCTGATCGCACCTGACAAAGTCGAGGATTTCATCGTTGACTGCGAGGCCCAGATCGCCCACCCCACCCTCAGCCACCGTGAGCTCCAGAGCATCCTTGGCCACCTCAGCCACGTCGGCAGCTGCGTTCTTCCCACGAGGAAGTGCATGGCCCGCCTCCTCGCGGCCCTGCTACGGCGCCGCCTCCCTCACCCTCGTGCTTCCCAGCGATCCACAAGCTTGAGGCGGTGAACCTCGTCGTGGCCCTCCGGACCCTCCTTCCCGAGGACGTGGCGGCATCCACCATGGTTGTTAATGCCGACAACATGGCCTCCGGCGCCTCCGTGGAGTCTGGCTACCCTCGGGATGTGCGCCCGCGAGCTCTGGCTCATGGGGGCCGTGGGCTCCTTCACCCTCTCCATACTCCACAAGCCTGGGGCCGACCTCATTCTCGCTGACGCACTCAACCACGCCCACCTCGCCGGACCCTGGGCAGAGGTGGCCCGGACGCAGGTCGCTCGCCTCGGTCTAACCTACCTCCACCCCTGCCATGATGACTTCCCTTACAACCCGGGCCTCTAATTCCAGGCTTCACCACCCTGGAGGTTGCTGCAGTCGGCGGTCTCCGTCTCGCCTCCATGGTGCCGTCGACCTGGAGGAACCTCTCGCGCCTTCGGACTTCGACGTAGCCGCCTACGCCGCCTCGCTCTACACCGGCGTGATGGCTCCCGCCTCGGTCAGGAACGCCCTCTCCGGCGCACGCTCCTGGGTCGAGGCGGCCGGCGGTGACACCTCGGGCTTCGGCTCCCGTCTCGCTCGAGATGTCTGCCGCCGCGGCGAGCGGGCCTTGGCACACATCCCGCACCTCACCCCTCTGCTCATGCCTGAGTACCTCGTGGCCGTCGCCGCCTACCTGGCCACCGCCGGCCCCTCGGCCATCGTCCCTTGGGCGGCCCTCCTCCTCGGGTACTACGGCATGCTGAGACAGTCCAGCCTGCTCTCCCCCAGTCCCGAGGGGTGGGGCGGCCCGCATACCATCACCCGCGCCAATGTCGCAGATGCGCCGGGCAGCCTACAAGTGACCCTCCGGAGCTCCAAGACTATCTCCGACCCTTCTAGTGCGGCCGCCCTATTCGTCCCCGCCGCCCCATGCTCGCAGCTCTGCCCCGTCGCCACCTGGAATGCCTCGGTCGCCCTCGTTCCGGCTGCGCCGGCCCTCGGGCCAGCCGCTAGACCCTCGGATGCTCACAGCCATCCTCCATGGCGTCCTCCGGGCCGTGTCCTTGTCGGCCCCCGATGCCTTCACGCTCCACAGCCTATGGTGAGGCGCCCCCCAGGCCTGCCAGCGCACTGGGGTCCCTCTGACTGATATTATGGCCCAGGGCACCTGGACTTCTGGGGCGGTAGATGCATACCTGTGCCGCCTCGCCCCATCTGCCGCCCCTCACGCCCTCTCCTCCCTTTTGGTAGAGGGCTCTTCGGGGCCACCTCTCCCCCCCTGACTTTCATTCATCTCCTCTTTTTGCATTTGACTTGCTTACTCTACTTATTAATTATTGATTATCCTGCATTATCCTCTATGTTCCTGACTTCCTTATTGTACTTTATTCATTGATTGATTACCCTGGATTACCCTGTATTATCCTCTATGTTCATCGCACTCTTGAATAAAGTGCTCTTTTTCTACCCCCGCCTTCTCTCCCTCCTTCGTCGCGTATCAAGTTCAGAGGGATGCAATTCAAGGCTGTATTTCATTAAACCAACTATTACATATTAGAAATACAAGTTTATTGGTGTTTTTCATCTTAGTAACATCTAAATCATTAATTAGTATTAATTCGCCACTTTTATTATTTTTGTTAACGCTATCACAATATGTTATTCCTTGTCTTAAGAATTCTTTTAATCTAATATCAAATTATAAGAAAAAGAGTGGGACATTTGAATAACATTGGGACACGGGATACTCATCTAAAATAAGCAGTTCACTTTTCGAGCATAATCACATATAAAAATGACATTTCTTTTAAATTGGGAGCAGGGGTTTAGTTGTCTTCGATCAATTCAAAATGTGGTTACCATGGGGACCTAGGAATGGTTGCTATAAACTAAATGGGCGCTGAAGATGCGAAGGAGACTCTCGGGGCCTCTCTTGAGTCACGTGGCCGAGAAATAATCGATTATGGCGAATCAGAGGGCAGTAGGAAGGAGGGGGGGGGGCTGCTCGTAACATCTACCGTCACATCAGGATGGGTACCGAATTGTAACAGTGCACACTCATGGCAGCTTTATAGCGCTGCACTAATGGGAGACCAGGTGGCCTGCACCATGAGACGATATCCCACTCAGTCACATTATCCTGATACTGGGCTAACCAGTGCATGCCCTATCTAAGCGCCAGGGTAGGTAGTGAAAAGTATCAATTTTTTTAGTCATTGGTTTGACGCGGCAGGGTTTCCAATACCCGTTCGTTGTATATGTCGATATAGGTTAACCAGAGTAATGGTGTGATATAATTACAAACTCGTAAGAATGGTTAGCTACAGGAGGGTTTGATTAATGCTTCCACCATGTTGGTGGTCAAATGGGTTGAAGGCCCACTTCCTGTGTGGCAGGTCATGGGATTGGAACTCTGGGTTCGAACGCTGGTTGACCAATGACCTTAAAAATGATACTTGTCACTACCTAGTACTTGGTATTGCTAGGATAGTGAAATGAACGGTAGAATGAGAAAGAGCACTTGTCTCCGATTGAAATTTTGGTTCCTCCCCTCCTGCTTAAGGCCCTGTCACACCTCACCGGATTGGGGGAAATGGACAGAAAACAAACAATGCCCGGTTTGTGTCCGTACAAGTTTTGAACATGCACAAAACTAGGAATAGATGCCACTGGACTGCCGTCTACGGTTCTTGTCCGGTTTGATATCATTTCGTCCATTGGTTATCCGTTCATGTCCGTTTCCTGTCCGTTTCATGTCTGTTCATCCAGCGGCCATTTACCTGATAGCGCAACATTTTGACACATATTAATACATTTTGATACTTATCGCCACCGGACTAGACAATTCTGTCTGTTGCTCAATCCGGCGAGGTGTGACAGCCGATTTAATCAATGAACGCAACAACCGAAAAATGAACACTGGTAACTATGGAGCTCTTGCACACACAATGAAGAGTTGGTGCATTACCTGTTTAATTTGGGAGATTAGAACGGTAAGCTTCTCAGATTCAATGCCGCAGTGAATTAGTCTCTGGCCGTCGGTTGACGGGAGAGTGTGGTTGGTGGGTGCGGTTGAGGCTTGCTGTGGGTGGTGGTGGCAGACAGAGTGTAGTGGAGGTGGAGGTAGTGGAGGCTGAGGTGAATGCGGTGGTGAAGGGTTATTATGGATTCGTAGTCTGTAGTAGGCAATGGAAGGTGGCAGCTGACACAGTGGTGGGGGTGTGAGTGGTTGGGTGGTTCGAGTGAGTGGTGGAGTGGTGGTGAAGTGGGGATGAGTGGTGGGGTGGTGGGGGTGAGTGGTGCGGTGGTGATGAGCGGTGAGTAAGTGGGGATGAGTGGTGGAGTGGTGGGGGTGAGTGGTGGGGTGGTTGGAGTGAGTGGTGGTGTTGTGGGAATGAGTGAGTGTAGTGGGAGTGAGTAGTAGGATGGTAGGAGTGAGTGGTGGTGTAGTGGGAGTAAGTGTAGTGGGAGTGAGTGGTGGGGTGGTGAGGGTGAGTGGTAGTGTAGTGGGAGTGAATGTAGTGGGAGTGAGTGGTGGGGTGGTTGGAGTGAGTGGTGGTGTTGTGGGAATGAGTGAGTGTAGTGGGAGTGAGTAGTAGGATGGTAGGAGTGAGTGGTGGTGTAGTGGGAGTGAGTGTAGTGGTAGTGAGTAGTGGGGGTGGTGAGGGTGAGTGGTAGTGTAGTGGGAGTGAGTGTAGTGGGAGTGAGTGGTGGGGTGGTTGGAGTGAGTGGTGGTGTTGTGGGAATGAGTGAGTGTAGTGGGAGTGAGTAGTAGGATAGTAGGAGTGAGTGGTGGTGTAGTGGGAGTGAGTGTAGTGGGAGTGAGTGGTTGGGTGGTGAGGGTGAGTGGTGGTGCAGTGGGAGTGAGTGGTGGGGATGGTGAGGGTGAGTGGAGGGGTCGTGGCAGTGAGTGGAAGGTGGTGAGGGTGAATGGGGTGGTGGTGGCAGTGATGGTGATGTGGTAGCTGTGAGTGGTGGGAAGAGTTAGTTGTGGGTGGTGGCGGTGATGTTGGGGTGGTGGGGGTGAGTGGTGGGTGGTGGTTGTGAGTAGTGGCGTAGTGGGAGTGAGTGTAGTGGAAGTGAGTGGTGGGGTGGTGATGGTGAGTGGAGGGGTTGGTGGGGAATGGTGGGTATGAGGGGTGTGTGGGTGGTGGGACTCAGTGGTGGGGTGGTGGATGTGAGTGGTGGAGTGGTGGGGTAAGGGGGGGTGGTGGGACTCAGTGGTGGTGTGGTGGATGTGAGTGGTGGGGGTGACGGGTGGGTGGTGGAACTCAGTGGTGGGGTGGTGGATGTGAGTGGTGGAGTGGTGGGGGTGAGGTGACAGTGCAGTGGTTGGTAGGATATCAGTGCACGACTGGTGGACGTGTGGTGGCGCTGGCAATGGGTGCTTAAATTGACTGGTGGGAGTGGGTGGGAGGTGGAGTTGCTAGTTGTCGGGCTGGTCGGTGGTCCGGCAACGGTGACAACACTTGATTGAATTGGGGTGGAGAGTTGCCGGTCGCTGGTGAGGTGGTGGCGGTGGGTGCAAGCAGGGAGGAGGGGTGTAGATCCAGGATGGGGGTTGGGTGATGCTAGTGATGGGAGCTGGGGTTGTGGGAGGAGGGGGTGCGGTGGAGCTTGGTGCTGAGGTTGGTGTTAAGTTGGTGGTTGGTGGCGGGTGGCGGGGTTGGTGGTTGCGAGTTGGTGTTTGGGTAGCCGTGGGTGGCAGGGTGGCTGGGTGGTTGGATGGCTGCATGGTTTGGGGTGGTGGGGTTGGGTGGGAGTTGAGTGGTTGGGTGGTGGTGGAGTGGTGGGGTTACGGGTTGATGGGTCAGTGGTGGTGGTAGGGGTTGATGGTGCGGTGATGGTGGTGGGGGTTGTGGTAGTGGCGAAGGTTGTGGTAGTGGTGGGTGGTGTAGTGGTGGTGGTGTGGTGGTCGTGCGGTGGCAGTGGTTGGGTGGTGTGGTGGTCGTGGTGGGGTGGGGGATTGTGGTGGGTGCTCATGGCAGTGGTGGTGGTGTGGTGGCGCTGGTTGCGTGGTGTGGTGGTGGCGATGTCAGTGATTGGGGAGGGGGATTGTGGGTGGTGGTGTGTAGTGGTGGGTGGTGGTGGGTGGTGGGTGGTGGGTGGTGGTGGCAGTGGTGGCAATAGTGGCAGTAGTGGCAGTGGTGGTTGTGTGGTGGCGCTGGTTGCGTGGTGTGGTGGTGGCGCTGTCAGTGGTTGGGGAGGGGGATTGTGGGTGGTGGTGTGTAGTGGTGGGTGGTGGTGGGTGGTGGTGGGTGGTGGTGGGTGGTGGGTGGTGGTGGCAGTGGTGGCAGTGGTGGGTGGTGGGTGGTGGTGGCAGTGGTGGTGGCACTGTCAGTGATTGGGGAGGGGGATTGTGTGTGGTGGTGGTGTAGTGGTGGGTGGTGGAGGGTGGTGGGTGGTGGAGGGTGGTGGGTGGTGGTGGCAGTGGTGGCAGTGTCGTAGTGGTGGTGGTGTGGTGGCGCTGTTGGGTGGTGTGGTGGTGGCGCTGTCAGAGGTTGGGGAGGGGGATTGTGGGTGGTGGTGGTGTAGTGGTGGGTGGTGGTGGGTGGTGGGTGGTGGCAGTGGTGGGTGGTGTGGTGGTGCTGTTGGGTGGTGTGGTGGTGGTGTGGCTGTCAGTGATTGGGGTGGGTGATTATGGGTCAGTGGTGGAGTGGTGAGGTGACGGTGGTGGTGGTGGTGGGGTGGTGGTGGCGTGATGTTGGTGTGGCGGTGGTGTGGTGTGGCGGTGGGGCGGTGGCGGCCACTGATAGGGATGGGGGAGTGTGGGTCAGTGGTGGGGTGGTGCGGTGGTGGGGTGGTCGCGGACTGTACAATTACTACACCAATGCCTGGCGGGCTACGCTGCCTGCTGCCGATATCGTTTTGTTGCGGCGTTGAAAGCCAGGTGGCGCTCAGGCGGCGCTCAGGCGGCGCTCAGGCGGCTTATTGGAAAAGCAGAACCTACAACCATATCGTCTATCCCCCCCCCCCTCCCCCCAGTTCACGAAGTCTCCAGCAGGAGCCATGGTTGGTTGGTTGTTGGAGTATTGCGCCCTGGCAACATCTAAGGTCATCAGGACGGGTACCGACGTGTGTCAGTGCGCACTCATGGCGACTTTATAGTGCTGCCTCACTGGGAGTCCAGGCCTCCGGCACCATGCCCTGACATCCCACTCAGTCACATTATCCTGACACTGAGCCAACCAGTCCTCACCCTATCCAAATAATGCCGAGCGACTGGAGATACACACCCTTTTCTGAGATGCACTATGCAAGAGGCCACCCGAACACCCACCCGCTCTACGTCCACACCGCAATCACTCATTCTATTTCTACACTTTCTCCCAATTATATTAGGCTATCCATTTATGATATTTGCCAGGTCACTTGTTGTAGAACATCTCCGCTGTGACTGACGTAGGTCTAGCGCAGCGGGGGAGAGGTGGGCGGATGGTGGCGCCACTGGTGCAGGTTGGAATAGAACAGGTACTTCTGTACCTTTATACTCTCATAGTCATAATACGCTCTGCATAAATTCCTCCCGTATTTTATTCCTTTGAATTACTTTTCTTCTCAAAACCGGGGTGCTGATCTTCCAGATATATACAATGTATGCTGTCTACATACAATTTAATAATCACGTTATTTTTAATATTTTTCCTGAAATGCAAACAGAATGTTCATCCGTGGTTATATAGCCACGTATATATATGTCAACATATATGCGGGTGTAGGAATCGCACTGTGCTTCCCCCCGCGGCTAGCGTGGACACTCGTCGGCTGATTCGTGGTCGCCCCGCTGGGAGGCGCTCAGTTAGCTGTGTACCAGCGGAGTCTTGCGGGTCGCGTCAGCCGATGTCTAGTTTTGTGCTGGGGGGTCGTTAAACAAACAAAAAAAAGAAGATACATTCTAGTAGGCACTACTTATATATTTATGTAATCTAGCACCATTTTCGGATATTTACTTGTGATAGTTAATAGTGTAGTGGTCTGCACTGACCTCTCAGGTAAGGAGCCGCATAGACAGGTAGGCATGGGTAGTGTGTTGATATCAGGGAGCCTAGGTGGTGTAATGGTTAGCACACTGGCCCGGAATGCAAAGAGATGTGGGTTCGAGTCCTGCTCTAGGCGCAATATTTCCCATTTTCATCACTCCCATGACACTGGTTGCCGTGACCATGATCCTGTACAAGCTATGCGCTGTATAGTTGTTGAACCTACCCTGTGTATGTAAGTGCGTTGCATTGCCTGTATGTATGTAATTGTAAGCATTAAAAGACTTACAATTCCAGGGGGACGAGTGTAGTGGTCTGCACTGACCTCTCAGGCAAGGAACCACATAGACAGGTAGGCATGGGTAGTGTGTTGATATCAGGGAGCCTAGGTGGTGTAATGGTTAGCACACTGGCCCGGAATGCAAAGAGATGTGGGTTCGAGTCCCGCTCTAGGCGCAATATTTCCCATTTTCATCACCCCCATGACAATATTAATACTCCTGATAGTGCTGCCTCAATGAGATGACGATTTGGAGGTACTTACAGTAGGTTGAATCAGTCAATCATTGAAATTGTAATACAATACACGGTCATTTACCTTGAGTGCCCATTTCCCATGTGGCAGATTACTGGATTTAAGCCCCTCTTTTGAACCCTAGCCAAGTCAAACCAAATGACATCACACATTATATTTCTAACTTGACACTCGCTATTACCAGGATAGGACAAGAAGCAGCAGTGGAATGACCAAGACCAATTTGTCCGCGATTGAAATTTCCCCGGCTCAACCAAGAAATATCACAATCCATGGATTTTCTAGTTACCAACCACGGGAATCCAACACAAATTCTCATGCAGTGTGAGTCGGGCTTTACCCCCTCCCAACTCCCCCAGGATGTATAATCTAATTAGGCCTTGCTGTGTGCTTTTCCAGGCGCAAATGCGCATTGCATCAGAGTGGCCATATTCCTGTCTACACATCCTCCCGGTCAGAGACGCCATCCTACCTTGCAGCTTCTGGTTCCTAAGAGAACATGGCCAGACTCCATTAGAGAAAGCACGGGACTCCAAGAGATTCACACGTTTCATGGTTTCTATTACATCGCATAAGGACACTGTGAAGAAAAAGGAAAGTTTGTTTTATTTAACGATGCCTCTAGAGCACATTGATTTTTATCATCGTCTCATCATCATCATCATCATGCTGTCGGTCGTGATGCGACAAAGACTGCTTTCATTACTTGACTGCCGCTCTCCATTTAGCTCTCTGCTGTGAGAGTTGCGTCCATGAGTCAGTCTCAATGTCTCTCAGCTTCAGGTTTCTCTTGATGGTATCCCTGAACTGGAGACGGGGGTGCCCTCTCTTTCTGTAGCCAGAAGACAGTTGAGAATAGAGGATCTGCTTTGGTAGCCTGTCTGATGACATCCTCATGAGGTGTCCAGTCCACCGGAGATTCTTTTTGATCAGAAGGTCTTCCATAGAGGGCAGCCCCATCCATTCGAGTATTTCCTTATTCGTCACTTTGTCCTTCCAGGTTAGCCTCATGACCGAACGCAGATGTCGCATCATGAAGGCATGCAGCTTTTTCACCTGCCGTCTGTACACTGTCCAGGCCTCGGCTCCGTATAGTAGGGTGGATAGCATGATTGCACGGTAGATCTTACCTTTGACCCGAATGGACACATGGTGGTTGTTCCAGAGTCTCTGGCATAGTCGGCCGAAAGATGCGCTAGCCTTGGCCATCCTCCTCTGTATCTCAGCATCAATGCGTCCATCACTTGATATAGTGCTTCCGAGATAGGTGAATTCCGGAACAGAGTTCAGCTTGTTTCCGTCAACCATGATCTCCTCCTCTCAGGTTCTTGTAGAGTTGGGTTGGTACAGCACCTCCATCTTCTTGATGTTAATTTTCAGGCCAACCTTCTTTGATGCATCAGAGAAAGCGTCCACTATTTTCTGGGTCTCTTCAGCAGAGTGGGCAACCAGTGCACTGTCATCTGCGAATAGTAGCTCTCTCACTAGTATCTGAGTAGTCTTGGTCTTCGCTCTGAAGTGTGTGACATTGAATAGGTCAGCGCTCTGTCTGGACTGTATATAGATGCCACCCCCCATGTCTCGGAAAGCCTCGTCTAGCATTGCTGATAGGAAGATGGAGAAGAGCGTGGGGGCCAGTACACAACCTTGCTTGACCCCATTGGTAACCCCGAACGATTCCGAGACTTCCCCTCCAGCACTAACGTTCGCCATCATTCCTGTATGTAGAGCCTCGATCATAGTTGTGAACTTCTCTGGGCATCCGTACTTCCTCAGTAGCTGCCACAGCCCGGTCCTCCCGACTGTATCAAATGCCTTAGTGAAATCGACAAATACCATGTACAGTGGTCGGTCCTGCTCAATGCACTTTTCTTGTAGCTGTCGGAGACAAAATATCATATCCACAGTGCTCCGGTTACCGGGTGGGGTGGTAAGAGTGAGTTGGGGAGGGGGAAGCCACACTGTGACTCCGGAACTACACCAGGTGTTATGTGAATAGATAGTCTGTTGAGTAGGATCCTGGCGAAGATCTTCCCTGCTATGGAAAGAAGAGAGATTCCTCTATAGTTCCCACAGTCTGTTCGATCACCTTTCTTGTAGATGGTTACAATGCTGGCATCCTTCCATGCTTGGGGTACAGAACCCTCCTCCCAGGCATTGGTGATTAGTTGGTGCAGTCTGTTGAACAGATTGTCTCCTCCATGCTTCCATACCTCGGCAGGAATTCCATCACCCCCAGGTGCTTTGCCATCTTTCAGGCTGGCGATTGCTCTAGCCATCTCATCCATGGTTGGAATCTCATCGAGGCATGTTTTGGTAATGCGCTGCTGGATGTTGTCCAGAGCTTTGTGATCTATGTCACCAGGGACGTTGAGTATCTTCTGGAAGTGTTCGCTCCATCTTGCCACAACTCTCTTGCTGTCGGATAAGGTCTCCGTTCCATCTGTTGATTTCAGGTGAACAGGTCCCTTCTTTACGGGTCCCCACACTTCCTTCAGTCCGCTGTAGAAGCCCTTCATGTTGCTTCTGTCTGCAGCTCTCTGCAGCTCCTCTGCCTTCATTTCCCACCAGTCTGACTTCAATGCACGGGTGCATTTTTGTAGCAATCTGCAAGCATCTTTGTATGCTGCAGTGGTGGATCTAGTGTTCCTGGTCTGCAACACTTTCTGGTGTGCTTGGTCTCTTCTGCTCATAAGATTCTGTAGCTCCTGATTGTTGGGGTCGAACCAGTCCTGATGTTTTCTGTCTGGCTTGCCGAGATAAGTTTTATGTGTGGTTGTACATTTCATGAAAGCTGCCTGCAAAAGTGTTGAAGTGCTGCTGGCTTTTGCAAGTTACCAGCGGCACTCTGGCGGGGAGCAAATAGAGGTTTCACACCAGCAAGAACATGTCAAGACAGGCGCAAAACTATTTGTCCTTGCAGTGGCTGGTTGGGAGATGTTGGGAATTCCATACATCAACCGCCCTTAATGCTGCCACAGTGACATGGTTTTCTGTTTAGGGTTTGCTCCCTTAGCCTTCGGTTCTGTCAAGGACCTGTACCACAAGGCAGTGGTTTACAACTCTGCAAGGCAGGGGCGTCAAACTCCCTGAGGTATTGCTATACCTGCAATACCTGCATACCATTGTCTATTGGACGTCAATCATATGGTCATTCTGACATATTTCTTTGGAGGAAACCTGCTGCCGCCACATAGGCTACTTACTCTTTCCGATAAACACCAAGGGGTCTTTTATATTCACTTTCCCACAAACAGGACGACAGCGTGAAGAGTTATCAGTCACGAGCCGATATAACACGTGATATATGCCCCCCACTAAGTGACAGTAGGCATTACAGCAGCAAGCAGGTAGATATTTAAGCACTTCCATTATAATGCTTAGGACCGACCCCCCACATTGGTGATTAATATATATATATATATTTATTTTTTCTGCGGAATTGATATAAACTGCTTCCAGGTCTGCAGAAATAGCCGTTTCCGGTTTCTGGATTCTGGTGAATCCATTTTCCACCTCGATATTCTATGAGTATGGGTATTGTCTATGTATATATACACATGCTAGTCATTAGCCTACCCCCTTGGTGGGTCGGCATAAGTTATGCTTATAATTATATAATTGCTGAATTGCACAGTATTAATATTTCTAAACCAAACATCCACCTAGATTTGAACCCTAGACACCTACCTTAGGTTCTGGTGCATTTATTAAGCATTTGTTGCTCCATAAAAGGGAATACCAAGTTAATTTGATTAAACCTATACCGCTGAAGGGTCAGAATTTCGATGTGCACACCAACATAAATTTGGAATGTTTTAACTTCAAGTAGCTCCAAAGTTAGCCATTTATAATAAAAGTTACTTCAAACTAACATAAGAAATGATAAGGATCAACCTAATATATTCATAATTAAATGGTAGACACTCAAAAGTATCGGTCTATACAACATTAATCTATGAGTTAAAGACAAAATGCCCTCTATTTTCATCATAATGTTAAATACTAAATATTATGTGGTTTTATCTTTATCCCCAACATGCTTAGAATTGCATAATTCGATGGTTTTGAGTTTCTGCCATTTTGCTTTAGAAAAACATAAATCAAGATGATATAAATATTGTTATAACCTATCTACCTACTTATAGTTTGAAATACCTTTTATTTTCAATTGTAAGCTTCGGAGATACTTGAAATGCACATATGGAATATTACTTTGTCACGCACGTCAGAATTCTTGCGCTGTAGGCTTCAACAATGACAGGTTCTATTAAAGCTGCATAGTCCGATGAAGCATCAAATTTTCAAAATCAAAGCAATTATCTAGATTTTATTCTATATATCTAACTTAAATACTGACGCACTTATTAAGTATGTGTTGCCACATAGAAGGGAACACTGGGTCGATTTAATTGAACCTGTTACTGCAGAAGCCTATGGTATCAGAGTTTTGGCATGCTTGCCAACATTATTTTCACATGTTTGAATTTCAAATATCTCAAAAGGTAGGCATTTCAATTAACAGTTACTTCAAACTAAAGTAAAGTAGATTATAATGATCAATTTAATATATTTATCTCAGAAAAATGTCAGAAACTCAAAACCATCGGACTATGCAACTTTAAATTGACTTGGCATCCCCTTCTTTGCAGCAATACATGTTTCATTGCTCGCGGGCACAAAAGACGTGGAAGCCGAAGAGGGAAAAAGAGCATGACTTTATTGCAGGAACAGCCCCCGGCGGCATTACACATGAGTCATTGTGATGGCTGGGAGGTCCCGGCCAACATAAGGTCAAGCACAGATGATAACATATGAGTGTGAGATGGGAGATGCGACATGGACAAATAGCAATGAGATAATCAACATTTACATAAGAACATCATGGCAGTTTTCGAAACAATATAACATATTAATTAACGAGTTAAATGCAAAATAATAAATTTGTGGTGTTATGTCAATTGCTCGGGTGTCAATTGTTGAGTGTCATTTTTTATCTTTCATTGTTTTAATTATTTTTTGTTTATTCGTTTGATTGGCTGTGCTAATCAATCGGCTGGTGTGGGTAAGTGAAGAAAATGTTGTAGTTGTGGTCAGTCAGGAGCACTGTTGCAGACTGACCATCCTTGTTTGAGAGAGATGGTCTCCGGTTAGTGTTGTGATTTGATTGGTGGATCAGGGTTGTTTTGTGATTTGCTGTGAGCTGGGGGGAGGGTGGCTGTGTGGCACACCACCACCCTTCCCCCACACCCCCATAACCCCCACTCTGAAGCCACCCCCACTCTGAAGCCCCCCCACTCGAACCCCCCCACTCGGAAGCCTCCCCCCACTCGGAAGCCCCCCCCCACTCGGAAGCCCCCCCTGGAAGCCCCCACCCCCTATTGCTGTCAGGGAGAGGGGGTGGAAAGGCCCCGCAGCTTCGCAGTCCCTGTGTCCAGCAATGAACCCAAATGAGTGTCTCCTCTCATTCTCATTCCAAACAATGAATGCACCATTATTTAAGTCGGATGCGTAGAATCAAATCTAAAACAGTGTCTTGGTTTCGAAAATTGAATGCTTTTGTCGGACTGTGCAGCTTTAAACATATATTCAATCATGTTCTAAAAGGCGAATAAATAGTCACATGCTGATATATTTATAGAGTCAAAGCAGCTACAACCGTGGCCAAAGAAAAGACATCACCATGACCTGCACCCATCAATTCTTTGACTTCTTTCTAGTGCCCCATCCTGTTCTTGCTGTTGAAACCTTTTTGAGACCCATTTGGGTAGAGTGCGTCATAGCATACAGGGGCTGCATATTTTTATTCAAAGGCACATTTATTTATGTTACAATACCAGGGGTGCCAAGTAGACAAAAGTGTGAGTAGGGAGATCTCCCTACTACACAAATTCTAAATAGGGAGAAATGGAGATCTCCCTAATACACAAATTCTAAATAGGGAGAAATAGTGTGGTCAAAGGGGGGAGGCTGTGGGAGGGAGGATTGCCCCCTCTCACAGGGAGCACCAGAAGGTCTCCTCTGAAATTCTTTGGGGGGAAAAAAGATATACAAAATGGTGCATTCTGTTGTATTCTGAACAAAAAATATGTATAATCGTTTTTAAGAAACAAGCTAAAATGATTCTTTAAAAATTAAAAGCTGGAAATTGCGAGATTGGGGTTATCTTGCTATATATGTTAGGGAGATCTTCCGCTAAATCGGGAGACTTGGCACGTCTGCAATACCCTTGCGGGGTAAGGTTTCCTTGTGCTGCCTAACCCATCTATGTGAACCTGTGGAACTGGCCTACAGCCAATCAGAAAGGACACAACCTCAGTACACATACACACATGGTGTGCTTTTGGCTTTGTCCTCTCAAGATGGACCCATGTGTATCATTGGCATCTATTTCCTGCCTTTGCACACCAGGACAAGGGGGGGAGGGAGAGAGGTGGGAGGAAGGCGAATCAACTAACTATTCACTGCCAAACTGATCATGCAATAAATACACAATGCGGCCTCGATATTCTCAATTTAACATTTGTGGTTAGCACATTAATACTTTAAAATGCAGCTAGACTCTACACATATGTGCATTCTATTTTGCTGTACGACGGATCACTTAGCGAAGAAAAAGACAACTGGTTGTTGAACAAAATCATATATATGCTAGATTGGCTAAAGAAAAGAAGAAGACAAAGGTCAGCCTTTTAGAGCTATTAATAGCATGACCTTCATCTTCTACTCGATACCAATTTAGGAGTATTATATATACAGCAAATACACCATATATATGTGTGCATCGCCGCATATATATATATATATATATATATATATATACATATATATATATACTATATATATATATATATATATCACATCAGAAGTTCACAATTATTGAGTGCATAACTGCATTTATTATATCCAATACCAAACCATAATCAAAGGCGTAGCAACACAGGCCGGAACACGTTATACACATGCGCGCACACACATGCACACATGCACATACACACATGCACATACACACATGCACATACGCACACGCACATGCATACATATGCACATATGCACATGTGCTCATGCGCACACACGCATGCACACACACACATGTGCACTTGCACATACACACATGCACATATGCACACACATGTGCACATGCACATGCACACACATACACGCGCACATGCGCACATAGCCCCGTCCTGATATGACCTTAGATGTTGATATGTAGTAAAACAACAACAAAACCACACTTTAAATTGGAGGATACAATCTTGCACTACATTCCTAACTGACAATCTCTCAGGAACAGTGAGTGAGTTTACCAAACCCCATAAAAGGATCCTTCTTCTGTCAGTTTTATAATTATGGTCGCAATACCAGTTTCTCAGATTCTAAAATTATTATAACTAGAGGTGTGAGAAAATAGTACACATGTAAAGATAAAAACAAAAAGAATCTCTAAACAAACGAAATGTTATTAAGCATCTAGTCAGTGCTTAATGCTTGAGACCTGGTCGAATATATGGTGGGAATTCACCGAGGCGGCGCCACAATCGATGTGCAATCCAGGAACCTGAGGGCTGCAAACCCCATATTAGACCGAGAAAGCGTTGGTTGTTTTTATTATTATGAAGTAACTTGAACTTTCCAAGCTTAGACATTTTGATTAGTAGTAAGTGAAATTTCCATTCTTTTTGGCAGTAGAATGGTAAAAACTGATATTAATTCCATTGCAATGATATTAAGGTTATATAAAATGAAGGGATCTGATTAAAAGATCTATAACCATAACCAATGCATTATTTAGGAACTTGATACAAATATGATGCAATTCGGTTTTATATGTGCCCATTGTCATGAGCATGAAAATGGGAAAATGAGAAAGTGAACCAACACTTCTAATCATTGTGGGGCTAATGCGTTATCCATTACACTACCTAAACTCCCCTGATGCAATCATCCTATCCATACTGGGTGGAGCTATGTGGCTCATTGCCTGAGATGTGTGTGCAAACTACCACACTATGTAAGTAGTACGTGATATGTAAGGTGATATTATTGAAATGATATTGAAATATCAAATGAAGTGACATCAGTGAAATGTATATGATTATAGAGAGATACTATTATTACCTTATCCAGGTACTTGATGTAATTAAAATGCATGTTGATTTTGAATATGCCTATGTATGTACACAGTATGTGACGCCCCGCCTTGACTCAGTCGGCATATAGCAGTTGTGGAATCAGCCGACGCCCATTTTATGTTTCAAAGAAACCGGATTTGGCGCCTAAGGGCTCAGTCACACTATGGCTTGCGACCACTTCTGACCATTTTGTGACCACTTTGTGACCACTTTATGACCAAAAACAGATGACTTCCTTGCGACCAAAGCAAGAACAAAAGCTGGAAAAACAATGGTCAGTGATCGGTCAGAGATTGGTTGGTGATAAGTCGACGGTGACTGGTCAGTGACTGGTCAGCAACCGATCACCGACCGGTCGCAAGCGCCGAAAATGGTCGACGACCTCCAGGCGACCATTTTGTTCACAAGGAGGTCTTAGGTGCAGCAGCTGCAACCTCTGTGCAACCAAAATGGTCACCTGGAGGTCACTGACCGGTTGGTGAACTCTGGGCGACCACTTTGAGACCACCCCTTTTTGATGGTCGCAAAGTTGTCACAAGCGATCGCAAGCATAGTGTGACTGGGGTATAACCGGTTCTGGTGATGGACCACATTGGGCTGGCTGCTGGTGCCAGGAGGGTTTGATCTTAACGTGTAAGTGATCGAGGCAACATATAAGATGTGAAAGCAGTTATATACTATGTGCTGGGCTGCCAGATGCATGACCATTTATGCCACTAGGATAAAGGTTTGATGATGATGGCAGTATGATGTGTGTGAGTGTGTGTGTAGAGGTAATAATGAGGTGCAGGTGGAGGTGGATAGGTCGGGTTTGAGTGATGCTTCAGCTATTGACAGCACACACCACCCCACTACCCTAATAGAACATCAAATTACAGCCACCCCCTATTTCCGTCCAAATCCTACCTGTAGAAAAGCAGGGACTGCCTCTCTTAGTATAAGACTACCAACAACACACGGATCCAATATGTAAGTATTTGCGCTGGTCCCTCAGGAAGGACTGAAGCTAATGGGGCTGTCACACTACGACGCTTCTCGCCGGCGACCCGTCAACGTGTGGTGTTTTTGGGCGATATTTGGTGAAATATGGAGAAGCGCTGGTGGCGCGTTATCGGCGCGTCGGTACACGTCGGTACACTATTTTGGACGTTGACGGTCGGCGGACAACGTCGGCGCGCGTTATTGGTCGCTGATTGTTTTGAACATGTCAAAAACTCCCAGCGACCGGCAACGCGCGGGAGTAAATGGGTAAGAACGCTAGGAGGACGTTAGGTGCGCGTCGCGCTGCGTTGGACGCGCCGGAATAACGTTATGGGAACGCTAGGAAGACGGCGCGCGCGCGGGAGGGTCGTTGCTCACGCGTTGCGCAAACTGGGCCGTTTTTGTTTTACGCCCTAGCAACATTTAAGGTTAAATGAAGACGTCGCGCCAAACTTTTTTTTTTTTTTCCCCAGCGCGTCGACACACGTTGGCCGCGCGCGCATAACGCGCCGTGCTGACGCCGATCTTTTCCCCCAAAACGCCGAAAAGTTTGACGTTTCTCGACGCGCAACATAATACTTTCAACGCTGACGTGTCGCCGAGAGAAGCGTTGTAGTGTGACAGGCCCATTAGACCCAGACATCATGCCACGACACAGCTTTAACGTACATGCCGGAAGGTGGCCGGAAGGTGGCGGAGGTGTTGAATTCACATACACATACACCAAGATACACAAAGTGATATGTAAAGGCCCTGTCACATTACGGCGTATGGCGGGAGCGTATGGCGGCGTAGCGGCTTACGTCATATACGTCGCCATACGCCGCATACGCTACGCATACGCTACGCATACGCTACGCATACGCTACGCATACGCTACGCATACGCCGCCAGTGCCGCAACACGCCGGCGTATGTGAAGCCTATGATGCATACGCCGCCATACGCTTTCATAAATCCGTCCGTCCAAATTTTTTTGTGCATGCTCAAAAAAACGCGACCTATGAGGGCGTATGGCCCATACTGTCAAAAAATGTCACAGCACGCTCCCATATGCTCCCATACGCTACGCATACGCTACGCATACGCTACGCATACGCTCTTCATACGCTCCTCATACGCTCAAACACACCCGAAAGTGGCACCCGATGGCGTACGTAGGTTTTCAATACGCTCCCGCCATACGCCGTAATGTGACAGCCCCTTTAGTTAACCCACCGAGCGCCAGGCTAGGTAACTACATTTCTATGAAATTCTTAAGTCATTGGTTTGACCCGGCCAGTATTCGAACCCGTATATATATGTCGTGGGAGTGATGAAAATGGGAAATATTGCGCCTAGAGCGGGACTCGAACCCACATCTATTTGCATTCCGGGCCAGTGTGCTAACCATTACACCACCTGGGCTCCCTGATATCACCACACTACCCACGCCTACCTGTACATGCGGCTCCTTGCCTGAGAGGTCAGTACAGACCACTACATATATATATATATATATATATATTTGTTTTCTTGCAATATATTTACTGAATTACACCAGTTGTACAAATACTTTAAAATACAGCTAGACTCTACACATATGTGCATTCTATTTTACTGTACGGTGGATCATTTAGCGAAGAAAAAGACAACTGGTTGTTGAACAAAATCATATATATGCTAGATTGGCTAAAGAAAAGAAGGCAAAAGTCAGCCTTTTAGAGCTAGTAATAGCATGCATGACCTTCATCTTCAACTCGATACCAATTTAGCAGTATTATATATACAGCAAATACACCATATATATGTGTGCATCGCCGCGTATATATATATATATATATATATATATATATATATATATATATCACATCGGAATTTCACAATTATTGAGTGCATAATTGCATTTATTATATCCAATACCAAACCATAATCAAAGGCGCAGCCACACAGGCCCGAACACGTTATACACATGCGCACACACACATGCGCACATGCACATACACACATGCACATACACACATGCACATACACACACACATGCACACATATGCACATGCACATATGCACATGCACTCATGCACATGCACACATGCACATGCACACACATGCGCACACGCACATACACACATGCACATATGCACACACATGTGCACATGCACATGCACACACATACACGCACACATGCGCACACACACGCGCACATGCGCAC
Source organism: Branchipolynoe longqiensis (assembly GCA_030323885.1). Lineage (NCBI taxonomy): Eukaryota > Metazoa > Annelida > Polychaeta > Phyllodocida > Polynoidae > Branchipolynoe > Branchipolynoe longqiensis. The sequence goes on from CM059188.1 coordinate 47,539,030, forward strand.
ACGCACATGTGCACACGCCCATGCGTACACGCACACACACACGCACGCGCACACTCAGTAGTATACGTTGTGTCGACCGCGTCACAAACAGTTCCCCTATTGTGTCAAAAAAAGAAAAACTCCAGTTTAAGTCGGCCTCACATTAGCCGATAATTTGACGTGGATCCGGTTCATGGGAAGTGGCAAAGCTATTTTTAGGCCTCTCTCAAATGACACTAAATGGCCAACCCCTATTATCACGTTGGGGACAAAAATACTTCTCATCTGATCGGTGTAATTGTGCATGTTGACTTGAACATGGGTAATTGGTCACTTGAACTCGTATCCCCTGCTGTGACGCTAGGACTCTTTCTATATATTACATATCCCTTCGAACACTGAAACTGGAAATGGACCACCACTGATCTCTGCCTCTTTGTGAATTATTCTCACTGACTGATGTATTTTAACCTGGGTTTATCTCTTATATGTAACTCCTTGTTCTTTCTATTGCCACTGGTGCTGCCATCTACCTGAAACTCTGTGACTGTACGCTTGCCGCACCTACCGATTATTGTTATGGTGCTGTAACCAAGGCAATTGCCTTCTTAATTTGCATATTTAATCTTATTTTATGGAAAATTCCATTTAAAACTGCGTAATTCTTACCACTAGCGCCAACCTTGTGCCTTTTGGAACTAAAATGACCGGTGCCCGAAGTCTACTCCCAGCCTATATAAGGCCGCCATCTGCAGACGTTCTCACTTCGACAAGGAGCAGGGAGGACACACTAAGGACAGGACCAGCTAGACACTTTAATTGCTGTCCCGCCCACCCCCACATGTTAATAGTGTCCCACATCTAATACCCCTGTCACACTACGACGTAACGAGCCAACATGAGCCTAACGTGATGATTTTTCGTCATTACGTTGCCGTACGTTGGGTCACGTTATGATGACGTCATAATGACGTTAGAGTGACGTCGAGCTACGTCATGTTACGTCGTGTTACGTCGGCGCGCGTCAAGGTTTTGAACCTGTTCAAAACTTTCGACGTATCTCAACGTGAAGCCGTTACGTTGGGATGACGTGACAATGACGTTAGGTTGACGTTCCGCGATCGTTATAGCAGCGTAAATGACGTTAGAGTCACGTTATGTCACGTCAGACCGACGGCCCGGGTAGGAGCAACGTGTGGGCAGCGTTTTTCACGTTACAGTCACGTTACGGTCACGTTACGGTCACGTTACGGTCACGTTACGGTCACGTTACGGTCACGTTACGGTCACGGTTACGGTCACGTTACGGTCACGTTACGGTCACGTTACGGTCACGTTACGGTGGCGTTACGGTGGCGTTACGGTCACGTTACGTCCACGTCGCACCCGTTACGGTGACGTTACGCTCACGTTACACTAACGCCCGGTCACGTCGCCAATTACCCCTCCCCCCTAACGTTGTCACGTTACAGCTAAGGTCACGACGTACACCAACGTTACTTTCACGTTACGCTCACGTCCACAATTTGCATATTACGCCCATAACGTCGACGTAATACAATTATTTTCACATTCTGCCTACGCTGACGTAGTCACGTCATAGTGTGACAGGGGCATTAGGCCTTACATTTCATCATCATCATCATCATGCTGTCAGTCGCGATGCAACAAAGACTGCTTTCATTACTTGACTGTCGCTCTCCATTTAGCTCTCTGCTGTGAGAGTGATGTCCATGAGCCGGTCTTAATGTCTCTCAGCTTCAGATATATATATACACATATACTTACTCATGAATGTTAAACCAACATGTCAGGGGGAAATTAATACCAACTTTTAAATTGATATTGTGTTTGTGCGGTTCAATTAAACAACAATCAATATTAATGATAGGTTATTGAGGTCATGTTCCCGACCGACATTTTACCGGAAACTAGAGGTTTGATCGAGTGGATACCTTACTACATGTTTGTAGTTAAATAAAACTCATTTCAAATCAAATCACTAATGGTTGAACATGACTTGTTCTGATTAATTGAACAGGGCGCGGTCGCCAAATCGGTAGAGCGCGGGCCTCGCGTGCGGGAGATCGGGAGTTCGCTTCCCGGTCGAGTCAAACCAGTGACTTATAGAATTGATATTTGTCACTTCGTAGCCTGGAGGTCGGCATTAATAGGATAGGGCAAGGTCTGGTTAGCTCAGTGTCAGGATTATGTGACTGAGTCGGATATCGGGTCATGGTGCTGGCGGCCTGATTTCAAAGTGGTGCAGCACTATAAAGTCGCCATGAATGCGCACCGTCACAAGCCGGTACCTGTCCTGGTATGACCTTAGATGTTGCCAGGACGTAAAACTCCAACAACCAACCGACCTACGAGTTGAACATGGCTTGTTCTGATTCATTGATTGGGGTTTTACGTCCTATGTACTAGAGAGGCAACTGACCATCTCCTGCAATCCCTTGGCCACGATCGATACTGTCATAATTCTCCTACCCCCTCCCCCAGGCCCGGCAGCCATCTCCTAAGCAGTATGATGCCATTGCATCTAGCCTCAAGTCCCGCGGATTTATAGCAACTGCGCATATCGTTTAATATTTAAAAAGCTCATGTTAGTGACAGCAGCTCTAACTTCAGAGCAAACCAAGCGAGTCCATTATGCATAACAGGGGTGGCTGGAATGTGGAGGTCAATCTGGAGGGAGGGGAGTTGGGAGCAGCGGAAGCTGGGCGGGGGGATGAGTCTAGCAACTGCTCAAACCAACTGCTCCTCACCTTGTGCCGTTCCTAAATACCACCAGTATATGGAAAAACCAATGGTAAAGCAGTCCCAGGTTTCTTCTGAATACCATATAGATTTTGTTTTAATAGTGATAATGGAGCTTTGCATTTAGCCTAATTTCCGCAAATTTCTTTTCTATGAAGAAACCTGACCGACTGACAAGTTTGGCATTGTTAGAAAATTTATTGCAAGTTCTATTTTTGTCCCCTTTGTTGTCCGAGCTGACTTTCATCCCTAAATTGTGTAGGGGAACACTGTGATCAATGTTACTGTGTGTCAACAGGCTACTCTTCCAGTGGGGCAACACTATAAAGTCACCATGGGTGTGCATTTGCCACAAGTTGGTACCCATCCTGATATTACCATGTATGTTTCTAGGATGTAAAGCCACCAACAAACAAATATATACATATATATATCTACATATATGCATCTATGTATACATATATACACATTTATGATATACAGATATACACATTTATGATAGATATATATATATTTACGCACACATATACATATATATATATCATCAATCAATCAATGGGTGCCATCTTCTCGAAGAAGGTTGGCCGCAATGGACCTCTATCTCTTCCTGTCATTCGTTCCTCTCACGCATTCCGCATAGCTCATTGCTGTCCATTCAGTGATGTTGTCCATCCATGTTGTTCTCCTTCTCTCTCTTGGTCTTTTCCCTTCTATCTTCCCTTCCAGTATTCTTCTCTGTGATTCCTGGTGTCGTATCATGTGGCCAAAGTATTAAATTTTTCTGTTTTTGATCGTTTGTATTATCTGTCTCTTTATTTTCATTCTTGTTAGGACCTCCACGTTGCTTATCATTGCTGTCCCTGGAATTTGTAACATTCTTCTGTATTGCCACATTTCAAATGCCTCAAGCTTTGTTGTTATTGCTTTCTTCAAAGTCCATGTCTCACAGCAATATAAAAGTGTAGACCACACATAGATATATAGACGTATACACATACATACATGTCTAGTGGGATAGTCTCTCTCATAACCTTACCCTTCTCTATAGACCCCATACTTTAAAACTCACTTTGAAAACATGAAGACAAGGTTCCTGATGGCCAAACCTATTATAGTACTAACCTTACAAATCATTTTAAATTACAGTGTAGAGCAATTGTGTATACCAACTATTCTATATCAAATGCTACCTGCATTATGTATATGTAGCAGTGTGTTGTGTTGCGGTGTGCTTCACACCCTAGCATGACCTAAGGCCTGAATAATGGACTATTATTTAACAATTTCTTTTTTATAAACCTCAAAGAACCCGAATAAGTTTGCTGTCACTTCCCATCACTTTCATCTGTGAACCACCCACGAGGTTCTGCTCCTGTTATGTCTGCTCTACAGTTGACAATCATCGGGTCAGCTGGCCCTGCTCCTGTCATTTATGCTCTACAGTTGACAATGAGTCGGTAAGCTGGACCCGCTCCTGTTATTTATGCTCTACAGTTGACAATTCGCGGGTCAGCTGGCCCCGCTCCTGTTATTTATGCTCCACAGTTGACAATTGGTGGGTCAGCTGGCCCTGCTCCTGTTATTTATGCTCTACAATTGACAATTGATGGGTCAGCTGGCTCCGCTATTGTTATTTATGCTCTTCAGTTGGCAATCAGCGGGTCAGCTGGCCCCACTCCTGTTATTTATACTTTAGAGTTGACAATCAGTGGGTCAGCTGGCCCCGCTCCTGTTATTTATGCTCTACAGTTGACAATTGGCGGGTCAGCTGGCCCCGATCCTGTTATTAAGCTCTACAGTCGACAATTGGTGGGTCAGCTGGCCCCACTCCTGTTATTTATGTTCTACAGTTGACAGTTGGTGGGTCAGCTGGCTGTCCATTTTGGCTGATTGATCACTGGCCCTTTTTGGCAGATTGACCATTGGTCCATTTTGGGAGATTAAGGAGTGGTCCATTTTGACAGATTAAAATACTGGTCTATCTTCCAGATTGAACATTCGTCCATTTTGACATATTGAACATAGGTTCATTTTGGTAGATTGAGCAGTGGTCCATTTTGGCAGATTTAAGTACTGGTCCCTGTGTCAGATTGCACGTTGGCCCGTGTGGCAGATCTAACGATAATCACCCGGGCGGGCAGTCACGAAGTTCATTTCCTGGGGCGACAGAATTAGATTTTCTACAGCTTAATCTCTTATCTAATGCTCGGCGCACTCTCTGCAGCAGAGCTGAGTTGTGACATGCCGTGATGGTGCCTTTCGGACACTTCTCACATTTCCGAATCGAACTTGGGTTGATTTCCCCCCCCCCCCGGTGAATGTTATGTATATACCCATAGAAGGGGCAGCATAAGGAGGAAGACCAATTGTGTCCTGCTTCATAAATAATACATTATTTCCTTTTTTTTTAAACCCAGTTAAAATATGATTAAATTAATAGCACTTCTTCTTACTTTGCCTAACCCATCCGTGATATATCAGGGAGTTTGATGCCTCTGCCGTGCAGAGTTGTAAACCACTGCCTTGTGGTACAGGTTCTTGACAGGACCAAAGGCTAAGGGAGCAAACCCTGAACAGAAAACCATGTCACTGTGGCAGCATCAAGGGTGGTTGATGTATTGAACTCCCAACATCTCCTGACCAGCCACTGCAGGGACAAATAGTTTTGCGCCTGTCTGGACATGTTCTTGCCGGTGTGCGACCTCTATTTGCTCCCCGAGAGAGTGCTGCTGGTAACTTGCAAAAGCCAGCAGAACTTCAACACTTTTGCAGGCAGCTTTCATGAAATGTATACCATCAAGAGAAACCTGAAGCTGAGAGACATTAAGACCGACTCATGGACATCACTCTCACAGGAGAGAGCTAAATGGAGAGCAACAGTCAAGTACTGAAAGCAGTCTTTATCGCATCGCGACCGACAGCATGATGATGATGATGAATATATTTGACTAATCAAGTGTGGGAACAAATAAGTGGATTTAGACATGGTTCACCTATCCATTTCTTGATATAACTTAGCACTAGAAATATGCCTCTATGCGGTGGTAGCAGGAATTATGCTGACCATAGTTGTCCATCAATGGCGACAGGTGGCAGCAAGCTAGTCAGGGGTGGGGGGGGGGCCCTGGGTGGACCGCCCTCCTACTGTGGCTGGCTAGCACCCGCCCTTCACCATGAGAAGTTACCGGCGACCCAGCTGGTCAGGGGGTGGGTCACTTGGTTCTGTGACACCGCAGTGGGCAGAGTAAAGGAATTAGACTTTGAAGTATACATTTCTCTCCTCGTATTCCCTTCACATTGCGTCAACTTGCAGACCAGGGGGGACCAGCTGTATGTACATGGCCGTACACAGCCTATCACACTGGTGCTGTGACCAGGTCTCACCTCCTTACTTCTGTAGCCAATCACTTGGGGCGTAATCGATTAATCGACTCTGTCAACCGAGTCACCTTTTGGCGCATGCGCACATCCTGCAGACTCGCGTCGAATAATCGAATATGTTTCTCCATGCTCGGGGTGAAAAAAATGGTGGCCCTTTTTTAAAAAATTTTAATAGCCGATATAATGACAGCAAAATGTGATTTAAATATTTTTATGATGGCATAGTTTAGTGATATTTCCATTTCATTAATCTATGTTATTACCAAAAGAAAATGTATGACTGGTACCGGAAGCTGTTATCCTGCAGGACGGTACCAGTGCAAATGTGACATCATCGCTCTTTGCAAACCCCAGCCAAGAGGTGGGTTACTGGGGTCGGGTTCTTTTGCACACGCCACATGTATTTGTCGACTCCACTCGCGGTATTCTATTTGAAATTCTGATGACTTGGGTGACCCGAGTCGCTCGGGTCATGTTAATCGATTAAGGCTATGGGGTATTTAGGAGCAGGATCCAGATGCAATCAACACCGGAAGTGTTTTCTACGCGTGCAGACCCTGCTATTTGAATAATATTTAAGCGGCATAATCTGATGGTATTGAGTCTCCTGACATGTTTTTAGATAAATATATTAGGCTGATCATTATGATCTACCTTACTTTAGGTTGAAATAGCTTCCATTCAAAATGGCTAATAGTTAATTTTGGAGATATTTGAAGTGAAAATGTGCAAAATAATGTTGGTGTGCACAGTGAAATCCTGGACAATATAGGCTTGGTATGACATGTAGTTGTGAGAGGATCTGTTAACTGAATTTAATATTCCTTCTGGGTTGAAATAAAGGCTTAGTAAGTGCACCAGTACCTAAAATATGTACAAGCAAATGTAGGTATGTGCTTTGGTTTGAAAAATGACATTTCTTCATCAGATTATGCAACTTTATATATTTGGTCACGTGATGGCCATGTGATCTTCGATGAATGAATATTTGATGAATGAATATTCGATGATTAGATATTGGATGTATCTTAAGGAAAGATCAAACTTAGAATGGGTTATTTGAGCTTGAATCCAGTATGTCGAGACTGATCTGTCCACCACCATTAGACTCTGAGTATCCCATGGCTATTTATTATTCGTAGTCGTGTGACGTCATACAGAATAGGGAACAGTGGGCTTATTTAAGTTATAAGGCATACTCAGTCAAAAACTTTAAATTTACTGTGATAGGGTTTGCGCTGCTTTCCTAGCTTGTATTATATCATAAGATACATCAATGATAATAACCATTAGCTTTGATCGTTTATTGTTGTTTTACATCCGAGCAACATCTAAGGTCATATAGAGATGGGAACTGACTTGTGACAGTGCACACTCATAGTAACTTTATAGTGCTGTTCTACTAGGAGACCCTGGCACCATGACCCTATATTCTACATAGTCAAATTATCCAGATACTGTGCTGACCAGTCCTTGTTATATCATATTACGTGTAATACCGAGCGCCACGCTAGGTAGCGACATGTACAAATTTTTATAAGTCAATGGTTTGACTCGGCTGGGATTCGAGCCTCCCGACCTTCCGCATGGGAAGCCTGCGCTCTACCAATTCGGCCAACGCGTCCGGCATGTCCATTAGGGCTGAATGACACTATTAGTATTAGCAACAGCTTGACCTTAATACCTCCTAGAGAATAGCTTCTTTCAAGCTGTAGAAAATCATGACTATTCATATTTGATCATAATAATTGTGAAAAACTCAAGTTATTTTGGTCCTTTTCAATCAATCAATAGTTCCGTCCTCTAGTCGTGGGTTGGATGCAGTGGTTCTCCACTTGTCCCGATGGTGTGCTGTTCTGATAGACTGTGAATAATTCAAGCCTGTCCACTGTGAAATATTTGTAAACCATGCTGTTCTTGGTCTCCCTCTCCCTCTGCTGCCATTCACCTTCCCTTCCAACAATGTACGGTATATTGAACTCTGATGAATGATGTGGCCAAAATAAATAAGTTTCTTTGTCTGTATAGTGGCAAACAAGCTTTTCTTATTTTTAATTTGTCTGAGAACTTCTTTGTTTGTGATCTTCTTTGTCCATGATATTTTCATCATCCTTCGATAAGTCCACATCTCAAATGCTGCTAAACGTTTGTACATTTTCTTAGAGATTGTCCATGTCTCAGCCCCATACATTAGAGTAGACCACACATAACACTGAAGAATACGCTTCCTTGTTTGTATTAATATCTTACTTGATGTTAACACTCTATACATTTTGGAGAATGTTGTTTGGGCTATTGTTATCCTTCTTTTAATTTCTTCCTCACATCTCCCATCATTTGTAATCTTTTGTCCGAGATATATGAATTGGGATACTTGTTCTATGTTTGTGCCATCTATGGTTACATCCCCTTTAAATGGCACTGAGGACAACTTGGTGAGTCTGCACAGGATGCTTGCTCCCTCCCCGTAATAAATTGGGAACTTATCGGGGTGGGAAGTGATGATATTGGCGGAGGTGGGGTGGTACAGATAAATCAACTTGTTATGATCCCTAAATGGCAGAGGCAGAGAAATGAGCAGTGGCTTGGATTTAGTTTAATGTACCGTGGGCGATAATAGAGGTGAGCACAGTTAGTGGAAGGGTGCAGGTTCTGCCCACACAGATTATGGTGATGGTATTGTAGTAGTCTGCACTCACCTCTCAGACAAGGTGCCAGTCACGGAGACAGGTTGGGATACACAGGGTGATTGCATCGGGGAGCTTAGGTAGTGTAATGGTTAGCAAACTAGCCCTGGAATAGCAAGAAATGTGGGTTCGAAATCTGCTTTAGGCGGAATATTTTTCCATTTTCATCACACCCACGACAGTATTATATTTATAGAAAGGCAAACTTCAACGCGCATCCGCTTCCAGTGTGGCCAGACATGAGTTCGATTCCCGGTCGAGTCAAACCAAAGAGTTATATATATATATATATATATATGGCACTACTGTTACCATATTGCTATGGAACCTTTGGGTTACAGAATTTCATTGTGTTGCATGCTGTAAATTGTGTATTCAACAGTTATTGTATACCTTATTCTACATACCTTTTGTGTAAATAACCCTGAATTGAAAAATGGCTGGAAGACCAGTGCTTCGGCAGTGACAAAAGACTTATTCAACAGTATAAACATATTTACCGCACACAAAAAGAAGAAATATCACTTAATCCTTGTGGCCACCTAGACTGGCACTCGCCATCACCAAGATGGAGCTCAGTGTCAGATAATGTGAGTTTCATGAGTTGGGTGTCGGGGGTCATGGTGTCAACTCCGTGGCATCACAGTGGAGCAACACTATTAAGCAGTCATAAACGCGCACTGCCATAAGTCGATGCCCATCCTGCTATGATTTCTTACATTGCTATGACCTAAATCTTCAAATGAATATCTAATGAGTGGAATAGTCAACTGACAGCTACAGACAATCACATTCGGTAGCCATTGTTGAAATCCTTAATTGATTAATTAATTAATATTGTTGTTGACAGTTTAATCAGCATCGAGAATGGGGGCTACCTTTGTAAAAAAAAAAACTAAAAAAAACGGAGGACGAAGAAAAAAAGGTGAATAGACCTTGAGGATTTAATCACTGGATCCATATATATATATATATATATATATATATACATATATATATATATATATATATAAATCCACCCAATAGGGATTTTCTCGCCATTTCTGAGGACCATTGCCCCACAGTCATCATCATCATACTGTCGGTCGCGATGCGACAAAGACTGCTTTCATTACTTGGCCGCTGCTCTCCACCAGCTCTCTGCCGTAAGAGTGATGTCCATGAGTCGGTTTCAATGTCTCTCAGCTTCAGGCCTCTCTTGATGGTATCCTTGAACCCACAGTGCATGTGTATTTACTGAAGAATATGGCCAGGCCTTGATAATATGGAAGTGGAGAGATTTCATTCTCCCTCTTAATCACACTTAGTGTGGACAAATTAAAGAATATGAGAATACCAGATATTTAATTTCATGTCTCACATATTGCATTTCAGGCCCATACAACGACATCACCGGCCCTGCGGGTGCGAAATGCAAGGCATATTCTTAGCGAAGTAATTAGAAATAGTCACGATTTCATAGAAATGTAATATAATATCTGGGACCAGACGAGATGGCCGAATGAGTTAGAGTGTCCGTCTCCCGTGCTGGTAGATCGTAGGGTCGTGGGTTCGAACCCTGGTCGAGTCAAACCAATGACTTAAAGATTGATACTTGTCACTTCCTAGCCAGGCGCTCAGCATTATTAGGACTGGTGTGCTCAGTGTCAGGATAATGTGACTGAGTGGGATACCAGGTTATGATGCTGGCGGCCTGGTTTCCCAGTGGGACAGCACTATAAAGACGCCATGAGTGCGCACTGTCACAAGTCGGTACCGGTCCTGATATGACCTTAGATGTTGCTAGGACATAAAACAACAAAGAAACAAACAAAAAACAAATATATGTATTAAATTGCATTTCTTAAACCTCCCCCCCCAAAAAAACCCCACAAAAAAACACCAAGTAATTCCGGTATCAAATGTAATTCTCCCAGATTGAGAGCCTGAAGATATATATCATAGCAATTCGTCGCTATTTAAATTTAAAATCCCTCTAATATGGCCTTAATATGAACCAATAAATGCAGAAAATGTTACAAGGAATCAGTGACACACGCATAAGAGCTGATATCAGATAGGAATTTATGACAATTCCATGTCTTCCAATCTTTTTCACTTGACTTCATTTCTTCACACAATTCAATACCGACCACCTTTTAAATCTGATATGGCCTGGCAGATTGGTTTCTCGGTGCTGAATTATTCCAAAGGAGGCGGGGGTGGATGGGGGCGAGGGTGTGCGTGTGTGTGTGTGTGTGGGGGGGGGGGGGTGCTGGAACCAGCAAGGCGAAGAAGAAAATTATAAAGGATTTAATGCAGCTTAGGTGAATTTGTTGGATCCTACTTTTTGTTCTTCATAATTGCGTTTTGCTGTCTGCTGCCATGTTCCAACCACCCGCAGATGTCCAGTAGGAGGTAAATTCACAGGTGACAAGTATATAAGAGTGTGAGTAGGGAGATCTCCCTAATTCTCAAATTGTAAATAGGGAGAAATAGCATGGCGGAAGAAGGGAGGGTGCAGGAGGGTTGACAAAAAAGGATTCAAAATGGTGCATTCTGGTCCATTTTGATGAATAATATGTGTAAAAATATCTCAAAGGACACAAGTTAAAATTATTCTTTGGTGGGAAATCAGGAGATTGGTGCTATTTTCCTATATTTTCTGGAGATCTCCCACCAATTCGGGATATTTGACACCTCTGTAAATGTTGAAAGGCTATTTAAGACAAATTCTCTGAGGGTTGATGCTGGGACACATATACACTCACACATAAAAAGTATATCTGAGTTCTCCGGAAAATTACCACCTAAATTGCCTTGATAGAGTCTCCTAATTAAAATTCAGCTCAAGCCTTGAATATCGGATTTCAATGAGCAATCTGGATATTGAAAGTGGCAAATAGCAGATAGGATAATTACATGCATAATAATATAGGCATAAGTACTTTTTACATTACATAAACAACATTTATAACCTGTGTTAATTTTAATCGGGTAAGGTGGCAGTGCCCTCCCGCTTAGCCGACTGTCATGTGACTATGACACAATTTGAATAGGGATTCCTAGGCAGGAAGTTTGTTTGTTGTTTGTTGTTGTTTTACGTCCTAGCAACATCTAATGTCATATCAGGATGGGTACCGACTTGTGACAGTGTGCAGGTGTGCACTCATGACGATTTTATAGTGCTGCGCCACTGGGAAATCAGGCCGCCGGCACCATAACTCTGATATCACATTATCCTGACACTGAGCTAACCAGGCCTTGCCCTATCCTATTAATGCTGAGCGCCAGGCCAGGAAGTGACAGGTATCAATTTGAAAGTCATTGGTTTGACTCGACCGGGAACTGAACTCCCGACCTTCCGCACGGTAGGTCCACGCTCTACCAATTAGGCCACCGCGCCCAGTCATCAGCAGGAGGACTGGAAAGCCCCTGTCACACCTCGCCGGATTGAGCAACGGACAGAATTGTCTAGTCCGGTGGCGTTCGGGCGTGATAAGTATCAAAATGTATTAAAGTGTGTCAAAATGTTGCGATATTGAGTCAAAGGCAGCCGGACGAACGGACATGAAATGGACATGAAACGGACATGACCGGATAGCCAATGGACGAAATGAACTCAAACCAGATAAGAACCGTAGACGTCAATCCGGTGGCATCCATTCCAAATGCTGTGCATGTTTAAAACTTTTAAGGGATCGAGCCAGATATAAACGGATATCAATGGATATGCAACCGGATATCAACGGACTTTGTTCGGTTTCTTTCCGTTTCCTCAATCCGGCAAGGTGTGACAGGGGCTTTATAAATGATTACATAGGGTTCACTGAATGTCATTATTTAAATGAGAGCTGCCTGGAATTGTGTTTATAGGTGATGTGGTTGTGATTTCTTTTAGTTCTTTTCTTTTCTCGTGAAAACTAGATGATTTCTCTCGGGCTGTGAAGCAGCTTTAATCGACACTATTTTTTTTGTTCAAGTGTTTTTATTCCTCTGAATAACATGTTGCCAGTGCTAATGCACTGGTCTTCCAGCCCTAATCACAATTGCCTTTACACAGTAAACAAATCTACAACAATATACAGATAGACAATTACAGGAAACTAAGCAAAACATCGGTACATGAATGATAGGTAAAGAACAAGATAAGCGAAAAGAGACATATGTGGGGAGGTAGCTATGTTAAACTAGTATGGTAGGCGTTAGTAGGGGGTGGGGCACAGCTGGTTATCTTTCTAGTAGTAACATACTCTTTGAAAGGGTGATGGGGGATGTAGGGTGGGCCTTTGTGATTGAACTTGTGTTCATGGTAATCTCAGGTGGAGCCTATTGAGTTAGTAAGTAGGTTAATATTGATTAATCATGTACCTCAGTAGGATCCAACTAGAATCATTTCCAGGCTCATTCCATTGTAGGTGGGTTTTTTGGTCAAGTTGGCCACTACTGGTTGAGTTTACAGTGTTTGTTTGTGGGGGGAAGCGGGGGGACAGGGAAAGGAATGGCAACATCGACCCAGTGTATCATTGATCTGCTTTGGCCTAGGCTGGTTGATTTAAATGTGCATGGAGGTTTATCTTGAAAGTTTTGTAACAATCACTGTTCCTGACACGTGCTGGTAGTTGGTTCCAGAGTGCTCCCTCCAGAACAACTGGTGACTTTTTCATTTTACTAGTTTTAACATGCGGCACTTCCAGTAGGGTGGCTTGTGCTGCACGTGTGGCTTGTGTAGGTGTGTCTATGTAATATGGGTCTTTCGCGTGGTGGTACATTAGGCCTAATAGGTGCTTGTCTCTGTGAATATGTAGGGCATCTAGTTTAGCTTTATTGTGCATCTCAATGGTATGTAGTGTTTTTCCTTTAAATACTGTGTGCAACCCTCTGTTTTGTATACTTTGGAGCTTTGTTTGCTACTTTTTAGTTAGTATATTATATATTATGTCATTATAGTCAATGAGGGGCAGTATTGTGGTTTTGTACAATAGAAGAGAATATAATCACTGCTTAGCCACTCACATCCATACCATATTGTACAAAGGTGCATAAGTGACAGAAGAGTTCCATAGTTCATTCCACCTGGTTCTAATCCGAGGAGGTTGAGCTGGCTTCATGTCGCAATATAGCGTGCCATAAAAAGGAATTTCTCCATAATGAATAATAATCCCACTTGGGCCAAGGCCCACTGCTTCCTGTTCCTCTCTCGGTTTTCTCACTCCCCAAAGACGCAGATTCTTTTCCGCACCTACAGCCGTCTCCAGCTGATCTGGTTAGTTGTGTTCTTTTTCTCCCACCTGTTCCAGCACCGCCATAAAAATTGACACTCAAGGAGTGTTACGCATAGATGAACATCGAATTATAGACGATCTCCTATTGCTTTGTTTGTTTGTCTGTGTTGGGGGCTTCGTATCATAGCAACAGCTAAGGTCTTATCAGGTCATTTGTGACAGTGCACATTCATGGCGCTTTTATAATGCTGCTCCACTCAGAGACTAGGCCGCCAACACCATGACCTGATATCCCGCTCAATAGCATTATCCTGACACTGAGCAAGCCAGTCCTTGCCTGTCCTATTAATGTAAAATGCCAGGCTAGGTAGCGACAATTATAAATTTGGTATGTCATTGGTTTGAATCGGTCAGGATCCGAACCCACGACCTTCCGCACAAGAAACTATCAGCCTTTCTATTGCATATGCGAGCTTGTATGTGCTATAAAGATGCCTAAGTCACAGGCCTGATGATAGCATTTGAAGCAAAGTTGAAATATGCAAAGCCCTTCAAGGTACAAACAGATATAGCTACTTCTATGCAGTAGGCATAGACCAGACGGGATGGCTAAATGAGTTGAGAGTCGGTCTCCCGTTTTGGTAGATGGTGGGATTCGAATCCACAGGTCGAGTCAAACCAATGACATAGAAATTGATACTTGTTGCTTCCTAGCCAGGCACTCCTCAATATTAGGATAGGGCAAGGACTGGTTAGCTCAGTGCCAGGATAATGTGACTGAGTGGGATATCATGTCTCCCAGTAGGGTAGCACTATAATGTCACCATGAGTGTGCCCTGTCACAAGTCAGTACCCGTCCTGATATGACTTTAGATGTTGCCAAGTAGATACAAGCGTGAGTAGGGTTTGTTTGTTGTTGTTTTACGTCCTAGCAACATCTAAGTTCATATCAGGACGGGTACCGACTTGTGACAGTGCGCACTCATGGCAACTTTATAGGGCTGCCCACTGGAAGACCAGGCCACCAGCACCATGACCTGATATCCCACTCAGTCACATTATCCTGACACTGAGCCAACCAGTCCTTGTCCTATTCTAATAATGCTGAGCGCCAGGCTAGGAAGCAACAAGTATCAATTTTTAAGTCATTGGTTTGACTCGAACCTGGTTCGAACCCACGACCCCCACGATCTACCAAGACGGGAGACGGACGCTCTAACTCATTCAGCCATCCCGTCTGGTCCGCGTGAGTAGGGAGATCTCCCCAATACACAAATTGTAAATAGGGAGGAATAGCATGGCCAGCAAGGGATGGGCATGAGAGGGGGGGGGGGCGGTCAACCCCTCCCAGAGGGGAAGTCTGGGATGCATCACCCGGAAAATCGTGGAAACGTTGATACAAAATGGTGTGTTCTGATGCATTTTGACATTAAAATATGCGTACAAATAAACAAAAAAAAACAAGGTAAAATGATTCTTTTGTGTGAGATTACAAATTAAAAGCAGGAAATCGGGAGATTTGGGTTTGAGATCTGGTGTAATACTCCTCTGTGCAGTTACTATGAGTCTTCATTGTAGTCAGTGAGGACCCCTGTCAACCTATATGGGTGGGTGCTCCTGTACTGGGCGCAGTGGCCGAATCGGTAGAGCGTGGGCCTCGCGTGTGGAAGGTCGGGAGTACGGTTCTCAGTCGAATCAAACCAATAACTTATCCATTTGACACATATTGCTTCCTAGCCTGGCCCTTGGCATTAATAAGATAAGGCAAGGATTGGTTAGCTCAATGTCCGGATAATGTGACTGAGTGGGATAGCTGGTCATGGTGCCAGCAGCCTGATTTTCCAGTGGGGCAGCACTATAAAGTCAACATTAGTATGCATTGTCACAAGTCGGTACCCGTCCTGATATGACCTCAGATGTTGCCAGGACGTAAGACTCCAACAACTAACCAACTTTGGACGTGACGATGGTGCTTCATGTTGAACTACACACATTACTATTTTAGAACTAGGCAAGTCACGCATCTGGCGTGTGCTTGGTATTCTGTGCTGTATTTCGATACATCTAACTAGCAATATAGCCTAAGAATAACGCCAAAGTCATCAGGCCAATCATCTCCACCATAACCTCACCCCCATCCCACATTGCACGGCCTCAACTATTCCAGCCCGCAATCATAGCGAGGAGTCATGACTCTGTGCTGAGTCATGACTATGAGCTGTATCGTGACTATGCTGAGCCATGACTCTGTGCTGAGGCATGCCTCTGTGTTATGTCATGACTATGTGCTAAGCCATGAATATGTGCTGAGTCATGAGTCTGTGCTGAGTCATGACTGTGCTGAGTTATGCCTGTGTTCTGAGGCATACCTCATTACTATGACGAATCACGATTCTCTGCGATGAGTGTTTTTAATGTGAGTCATGTCTGTCTTAGATAAATCATGGCTCTTTGATATAAGTCCTGACTCTCTTAGATGAATGACAGCTCTCAGATATGAGTCATGACTCTCTGAGATAAATAATGGCGTTTTTATATCAATCATGACACTCTAAAATGAATCATGGGTCTTTAATGGGTCATGACTCATTGATATGAATCATGGCTATTTACTATGAATCATGGCTCTCTGTAATTAATCATGAGTCTTTAATATGAAACATGACCCTGATATTAGTCATGATTCTTAATGACTGAGGTGAGTAATGGCTGCTATGAGTCATCGCTGTGTGCGATGTGGTATGACCCTCTGAGCTGAGTGATGACCTTGTGTGATGACTCATGCTTCTGTGCACTGAGGGGAGCATCCTCTGCACCTCTTTATTGCATCACTCTGGAGAGTTCACATGTGTTTGTATGGCAGTGTTCAATGAAACTTGCAAGCTGATTGGCATATATACAGTAAGCGGCCCAGCGTCTCACAGGCCCTAAGCACCAGGAAAGAATCAGCATATATCTGAGCTCTACGACTAATGACTTCCAGCTGGGATTTCCTCTACTATGCACCCTGCGCAATTAGTGTTCGCAATGCTATGTGCCACTAGTGTCAACTAAACACCCTGCGCAATTAGTGTTCGCAACATTATGTGGTACTAGTGTCTACTACACACCATGCGATATTAGTGTTTGTAACACTATGTGCCACTAGTGTTTACAATACTATGCACGATTAGTGTTCACAACACTATGTGCCACTAGTGTCTACTACACATCATACGATATTAATGTTCGCAACATTATGTGGTACTAGTGTCTACTACACACCATGCGATATTAGTGTTCGCAACATTATGTGGTAATAGTGTCTACTACACACCGTGCGATATTAGTGTTCACAACACTATGTGCCACTAGTATTTACAATACTATGCATGATTAGTGTTTGTAACACTATGTGCCACTAGTGTTTACAATACTATGCACGATTAGTGTTTGTAAAACTATGTACCACTAGTGTCTACTACACATCATTTGATATTAGTGTTCGCAACATTATGTGGTACTAGTGTCTACTACACACCATGCAATATTAGTGTTCACAACACTATGTGCCACTAGTGTTTACAATACTATGCACAATTAGTGTTCGTAACGCTATGTACCATTAGTGTCTACTACACATCATGTGATATTAGTGTTCACAACATTATGTGGTACTAGTGTCTACTACACACCATGCGATATTAGTGTTCGTAACATTATGTGGTACTAGTGTCTACTACACACCATTTGATATTAGTGTTCGCAGCATTATGTGCTACTAGTGTCTACTACACATCATGCGATATTAGTGTTCGGAACATTATCTGCTGCCAGTGTCTACTACACACCATCTGATATTACTGTTCGCAACATTATTTGGTACTAGTGTCTACTACCCACCATGCAATATTAGTGTTCGCAACATTATGTGGTACTAGTGTCTACTACACACCATGCGATATTATTGTTCATAACACTATGTGCCACTAGTGTTTACAATACTATGCATGATTAGTGTTTGTAACACTATGTACCACTAGTGTCTACTACACATCATGTGATATTAGTGTTTGCAACATTATGTGGTACTAGTGTCTACTACACACCATGCAATATTAGTGTTCACAACACTATGTGCCACTAGTGCCTACTACAAACCATGCAATATTAGTGTTCGCGACACTATGTGCCACTAGTGTCTACTACAAACCATGTGATATTAGTGTTCACAACATTATGTGCTACTAGTGTCTACTACACACCATACAATACTAGTGTTTACAACACTATGCATGATTAGTGTTCATAACACTATGTGCCACTAGTGTCTACTATCTACCATGCGATATTAGTGTTTGCAACACTATTTGCTACTAGTGTCTACTACATACCACGCACAATTAGTGTTCGCAACACTATGTGGCACTAGTGTTTACAACACTATTGTAATATCTTGGGAACTCGGCCGTCAGAGCCCCAGATACCACCACTCTCCCCAGGTGCGTTCTGACAACTGTCTGTCAGTTCCCACCTGATGCCCCTCTGAACAAACTCATAAGGAAGAAAGGGAAGACAAGTCATGAAAGATTGACAGTGAAGAAGTTGTGCTTTATTGGCATCAACTCCTGTTCACCTACTAGCGACCTATCACCCTCACTCCTTACCTACTGACCATACAGATCCTCTACTCTTGCTAGTGTGTATAAGAATCAGTGCCTACATGCCATTTAAACGGAGTACCATGGTTGTTGCACACAGCTCAGTGCCTTTGCAATAGCTGCTGCTAGTTTTTGTCTAGAAAGTGGAGCCTCAGACAGAGTGTCTGGGTTCCTGGACAAGGGAAGAGTGTCTCCTGCTAGAGTGCCTAGCTCAGCGTCTCTCTCAAGAGGGAGTTTCAAGAAGTGGTAGAGTGGGGTCTGTGTCTCGGGTATAAGGAATGCAGGTGACTGGGCTTCCCACAGCCAGCCAATCAGACACTCTCGACAGCCTGGGGGTGACACCATAATAGGGGCCAGCTGTCACTCAACCCCAGCTGCAGGTGGTGTCCATAATGTATGCAGGATGGCTGGGTGTGCTTGCCCATCGGCCCCGTAGTAACAGGTAGTTGCAGACAGTTACAGTAAACATATATTAAAAATGTCCTTCCCCTCCACTTGCACTCTTACTGGTGCACAGAGGGAACATTTCACCAAACATTAACTGTCTCTTACATATGAACATCACATCACAATCTCGGGCACTATGTGTTATCACATTTTCCACATAGTCTCTTATGTCACACAGCGAGTGGGGCACCCATTGCTTCCCTGTTACATAACCTTGGTCCCCACTCCATTGCCCGAGAATAGTAATGCTCTGTGCCAATATATAAATCCGAACCGAAAATCCGTATATTTTTTAACTATGCATCACTAGTGTCTACATCACTATGTAGCACTAGTGTTTACAACACTATGTACCACTAGTGTCTACAACACTATGTATCATTATGTCTACATCAATATGTAGCACTAGTGCTTACAACACTATGCATCACTAGTGTCTACAACACTATGTACCACTAGTGTCAACACCACCATTCGTCCTGATATGACCTTAGATGTTGCCAGGACGTAAAACTCCAACAACCAACAAATCTACGACACCGCATACCATTAGTGTCTACAACACTATGTACCACTAGTGTCTACAACACTATGTACCACTAGTGTCTACAACACTATGTACCACTAGTGTCCACAAACCTATTGCACTATTGCGTACTACACACCATGTACCACTACACATAATCGACCATTTTCCATTTAAGCCTGGAAGAATCTGCATTATATTAAAACAATTCATAGATTTACCATCACAGTCTTTTGAAAGTTTGTTTAATTTATTTTATCTGTACATGTGGTTTTATTCCTCTGAATAACATTGAAAGTGCAGAGGCACTACTAGCCTTCCAGCTCTAATGACAGTTATTACCCACTAAGCAAAGTTATAGCAATACACGTAGACAGTTCAAAGGAAATTGAATTGAATTTTATTTAGCCGTTCAATATTGTAGGCTGTGTCTGGGCGGCCTCGCCTTCGGGATACCGAGAAAAGCATCGATGTGAATTTAATAGGCAATCACTGAGCTGAACGAAGAAAAAGGTGTAAAGGGGAAAAAACGACCACGAAAATAAAGAAAACGTGAAAGGGAAAAAAAAGAAAAATAAGAAAGAAAATGGGAAAAAGAATAGAAAGATTGGTTCCATAGTTCTCTTATATTCACAGACGATTTTAGACCTGAATCATTCACCTTGAAGTCGATAACTGAGATCCAAATTTACGTTCACGGATAGTAATGGAATCATTTCCTTCTTATTTACTCCCAGTGAAAGGGTAATTTCTTGAAAGGGGCTGGCTGACAGGAAGCGCGACCTGGGTAATGTTCTACGTCACTTCCGGTTGTGATGGTGCGCAGAAATCCCCTGCGTGAAACGCTGGTCTTTTGAATGCTGCTGCTTTGCTCAGTCTTTTCTCAAAAGGCTAATGCTATGAATTCTGCCATATATATATGTATATATTTATATATATATGTATATATATATATATATATATATATATATATATATATATATATATATATATATGATGGCACTTCCACGATTTAAATTATCCCTGCTTAATCAAAGAATGTGACAATTAAACACAAATCATTCCATGTTCACTTATTTGACAAACATCAGGCTATGTAGCGACAAGTATAAATTTGAAAGTCATTGGTTTGACTCGGCCAGAGTTCGAAACCGCAGGAAGTGGGTGCTCAACTCATTTGGGCATCCTGTCCATTTTACCATCCAAACCCAGTTATCCAATCAGTGCGCTCCTTACAACGAGTAGTGTTTCTGTCAACACAGTTGTTCACAGTTGTTCATCCGGGACCCGTCTCGTTAAAAACTGCTGAGCTGACAGTTCTCTACTGGGGCTGAACATCACGTGACCTTTCTTTCCACGCGCGTGCCTAATCGACGTGCGGACTGCTATATTCAACTGCCTGCCTAGGAATAGATGTGGTTGGGCAGGGGATCCCTTTGAATGTCTGAACGATTGGGGTGTATGTCCTAGCAACACATGATGACATATCAAGACGAGTTCTGACTTGTCACCGTGCGCATTCTTGGTGGCTTTGTAGGTTTTATCTGACCGAGAGATGCCAGCACTATGATGCAATAACACGCTTAGTCACAATATCCTTGTGCATGGACAAACCAGTCCTTGCCCTATCCAAATAATGCCTAATCGTCAGGAAAGGCAGTGGCAAAAAGCATCAAGTTTGACCAAGCTTGGAGTGTAATCCAGGACCTCCCGCACGGTCACTGAACACTCTGCCACTAGAGTAATCCATCCGACCTCTTTGAATCTGTGATGCCTTATGATTGCTAATTAACTTAGCGATTGACTTACAAATCCTCTTCTGGCTGATCTACACCCTATTGGACCTTTAAGGCTAGCTCGTTATGGTAAAAAGAACTATTTTTGTGCACACAAATGTAGGTAGATGGAGCCCTGACGTCATATAATTATGGGTGTTCTCTCCAATGTCTATGCAGGCTTTTCTCAAATGCTTCTACCGTTGGTTTATCAACACTTGGTCTGGAAGACTGTTCCATGGATCTGTCATTCAAAAGAAAAATGAATGTTCCCTGACCTCAAGTCTGGGTCTCTCTTTGAAAATCATATACCGCTGGCTTCTTGTGTTGCTATCTATTCTGAGGTTGAACATACACGTTGTGAGTAACAGCTAATGTCATTGGTCAGGGTAGATAATACCTAGACAGACATGCCTAGTAGCTAGCAAGTAGAGGAGAGCTGCCTGGGATTCACGTTCACTATGTAGAACTAATGTGAATAGAAACATAGTAATTGTACATAGTAATTGTAAAATAAATGTCAGGTAGCTACAGTGATTTGTTCACAACCAATAAATCGATGCAGTATCGATCTCGGCCATTTTAGCTTCACAAAGAGAACTAAGGCTACATTAGAAATAGTTCGGGGATTATTTATTCCTCAGCGTTGAGCGCGTTGAGTGGTTCTACATCAATTTCATATAATAATGAAAATAATAATATATGGTGATGATAGTGATGGTGCTGATGTCGATGATGATGATATGGAAGTACACCGAGTGTTTAAATGTCCATAGGCTGCTGATTGTTTGTTTGTTGTTTTACGTCCTAGCAACATCTAAGGTCATATCAGGACGGGTACCGACTTGTGACAGTATGCACTCATGGCGACTTTATAGTGTTGCCACACTGGGAAACCAGGCCGCCAGCACCATGACCTGATATCTCCCTCAGTCACATAATCCTTATACTGAGCCAACCAGTCCTTGCCCTATCCTAATAATGCCGAGCGCCAGACTAGGAAGCGACAAGTATCAATTTTTAAGTCATCGGTTTGACTCGACCAGGATTCGAACCTACGAACTTATGGGTTCGGATCTCCCGACCTCCCAAAACAGGAAACGGACGCTCTACTCATTCGGCCACTCCGTAGTGAAAGAGCGAAAGGGTAAAATTGTTGAAACCAAAACGCTTATCCAAATTTGATCGAATATATCCAACTTAGATATTGCTCCACTTATTACACATTGTGTTGCTGCAGAGAATGATGACGCACTAAGTCAATTTAATAGAACCTGTTATTGCTGAAGCCTGTGGTGTCGGAATTTTGAGAAGCACGCTAAAATTAATTTATCATAATTTCACTTAAAGTTCCATAGTCCGATGGTTTCGAGTTTCGGTAATTTTCTGAGATAAATATATTAGGTTGATAGTTATGATCTACCCTACTTTAGATTGAAGTAACTTTTATTTTGAATGGCTAATTTTGAGATATTTGAAATGCAAACATCCCAAATGAATTTTGGCAAGCACGCTAAAACTCTGATACCATAGGCTTCTGCAGTAACAGGTTCTATTAAATTGGCTCGCTATTCCGTTCTATGTGGTGACAAATGTTTGATAAGTTCACCAGTTTCTAAGTTAGATATGTAGGATCAAATCTAGATGATAGTCTTGGTTTTGAAAATTTGATGCTTTCATCGAACTATGCAGTTTTGAATTAAAATATCGCCAAAGCTGACCATTCGTAATAAAAGTTACCTTAGGTGACATCAATTTGATCAATCAACCTGACATAGTTTTCTAAAAACAATGGCGGAAACTCAAATCCATCGGACTATGCACCTTTAAGAGTGGCAGAACAAGCTGGTCAGTTAAAGCAATCTGAGATGCTGGCTCCTTCTTGGGGGAAGGCTACCAGTTACCTGCTTGGTAATTTGTCTGGTGCTGCCTTTCTTGTGTTGATATTTATAGCCTCTAACTACGCTCATATATCATGGTTAAACGTCGTGCCACCCCACGGCTTGTGGCTATGTGGTGTCTATAGACAAGATTACCGTTCCGACTGCGCATGCGCTGAAAACGGCGTTGGCAGCAAAGCAAAGGCGTACGGCCATTGAGTTTGCCGATACGCGTAGGGCAAAACTTCGATTTTATTCCAAATTAATTAAAAAATGCATAAAAATTTGGCACAAACATGGATGGTTGGATGCAATATAATAATATTATTAGTCATACACATAACAGGATACATAAATGGATTGAGTAGGTACTCTGGCTGGCCACAAAAGACCCACCGTTTATTCATCATCAACGTTTAATCAACATCTACATAAAACGTCAGTCATCAATAATCATCAGTAATCAATTCAAATCAAGCTCAAGAATCAAAGTCAAACACAAAGAAATCAATCAAACAAGCTCAATAAGATATCAAGATCAAACAGAAATCAAACAAGCTCAAAATCAGTAATCAAAATAGAACCTAAAGCTAGAACTCGGGTTCAAATGGGCCGAGTATACAGGAAAGCCGTTGGAGCTGGAGGGTCCGCGCATGCGCCTGAGGTGTTACCCGTAATAGACTTGCCTCAGTCCTCCTAGCGGGCACTGGAGGCGCAAGACACATGGAGGCTAGACTTGCCTCAGTCCCCTCGCCGAACTGCCCCGCCGGCCCAGCAGCGTGTGGGGGTAGCGGGTTCGAATCCCCCCACCCGATATGCCACAGAGGGAGGGTTCCATCCTGAATAATATTCATATAAATGCTTTATACCACACATTATTAGTCATACACATAACAGGATACATAAATGGATTGAGTAGGTACTCTGGCTGGCCACAAAAGACCCAAACCACCCCAACCAGACAGGTAGAGTTCAGTTTAGTAACCCCAGCATCACGGCCACCCGCATGTCGAGCGTCAGACGCTCCATGAGTGAGGCTTTTAAGTATTGGCGGACACAGTCCGATCGCCAGTCGCCTCTCTCCTTGATCTCCTCCTCCGACGCCCCTGATAGCCTGAGGAAAGTCGCCCCACCCCGCCTGAGGCTGTGAGACGAGAAGTCAGCCGATGGTAGTCCGGCTGTGGTACATGCCGCCTTCAGTACCGCTGCATAGTATGCATATGTCAGTGGGACCGAGTGTCCCGCTCTAGGTATCCTAAAGACCCGAGCATCCAGGGGGGCGGGGGCACTGCTCCATATGCCTCTTGACCCAGAACACCGCGCATAATTCTTTATTCGCAACTTTTGCCACGGGGATTCTATGCACCTGTTCTCTGAACTGATTGGTCTTCGACTTTCTCACACAGACCAGCATCCCCCATGGGTAGAACTCCAGGTCCTCGCGGAGTAGGGCTGCATCTGAATTTGTCACATGCGCTTTGCGAAGCAGGGCTCTGAACGAGAGCAGCATGGCTGCCCTAACGGCCGTGTGGCCCCTGGACGGGAACAACACTGCAAACAACTTAATTAACTCGTAGGGTAAGATAGGAGCTGCTTGCTTTACCGCATCACCTTTCAGCCTGCGGATGCCCGCCAGACACTTTTTTATAAGGTGGTCACCGTAGTTTATAGGAGGACAACCTAAGTCCTTCAAATGGTTGTTTAGGCCGCTGAGATAGTTTTTTTATGGACGAGTAGCACAACCGCCGCGCTAGATATGACATATATAGGCACACCTGGTCTGAATCGCATGGGTATGGGCATAGCTGGCCCTCGAATACTTCACAGAAGGTGATATAAGATTTAACCTGCACAGTCCGAACCGCTACAGTCGAGCTTGCGTAGTGGTTCCTGACATAGTTACGGCGCTCTTCCAGGAGTTTCTGCCAACCTGAAGCGAGATTAACAGCTGAATAGGTGGTGACAACACATAGCATCAATCTGATCCGCATCCCTAATGCGTGCGATGCTCTGGAACTTATCCAGCCGACTTAGGCTGTCACAAATCACATTTGATTTAGTGTTCACATAGACCGATTGTACGTCAAAATTAAATGTTATTGAAGCCCAAAATATCAGGCGCAACCATGTCATCGTTATTTTGTTCTTACTTCGGCCTGAGTTCAAGGCGGCCATCACCTGCGTATTGTCAGTGACGAACACTACCGTCCGATTCTTCCAGGCCTCTCCCCAGCGCCTAACACCCACCAACACGGGCCACATTTCCAGCACATTTATGTTATCGGACCTGCACCCCTCATCATTGGCATAGACGAAGTGATGCCCCAACCATTTTTGTAGCTCTTTGGATGCCTTGAAGTCGAAAGCGCCCGCCACCCAGTCCTCCCCATGTAAAGCACCAAACCCAAATTTGGACGAGTCGCTGTACACCGACATTACTGGTTCTGCCGAGGGGATGATACTCGCTTTCCCATTGAACTTAGAAGCAAATTCTAACCACCACTTTAGGTCCAGCCTGAAGTCATCATTTAGTCTCACCTTATGGGTGGCTTTCTTGGCGGAGGCTATCAAGTCGTATACCCTCCTAGAGAAGGTCCTCCCACCATGCACAACTTTACAGCAGTGGGCAAGGACGCCCCCCAGGCATTCCAGCTCTAGCCTCGTCGCCTTCCTTTTCCTCAAGAACATGTTGAGTTGGGCTACCAGCTTAGCTAACTTATCATCTGGGAGACGCAGCTCCATAGCTAACGAATCTATATCTATACCCAGGAATCTGGTTATTTGGGCAGGGGGCGTTAATTTGCGGAAACTCACATAAAATCCCAGCCTTCTCAAGATCGCTACCAGTGCCCGCTGTGCGTCAGTACAGCCCTCAATCGTGCGGCTCACGACACAAAAGTCATCTAGGTAATTTACACATTCTTCAAAGCCTTCCCGGACCATGCAGCGGACAACAAAATCACTGATCTTGGAGAAGACGTATGGGCTACTGCTGAGCCCCATGCACAGGCGATTATCCCTTAGATGTACCCGGCCCTGGCCAAAATCCCAGCTCAAGCCCTGACGCTCCCTGCTGGCAGGGTGGATATTTACAGCCCTATAGGCGTTAGATATATCTATCGTGGACATATAGTCCCCCTGCTGCAGTAACTGTGTGACGGTCTCTACAGAATTATAGCTGAAGTTTGTCCTGCAGGACCTGGTGTGTTCGTTCACACAGAACCCAGTTGGGCTGGAGCAATCAACAATCGCTCTGAAGTCATCGTGCCCCTTTGGCACGGCCCCCATCGGGTGGACACATAAACATGGCTCATCGACTATGCACACCAGACCCGCAGCGATCTCCCTCTGCAGCCTATCGCTCATCAACTTACCCGTGGTACTCTTAGTTATAGATGAGTAGTTACCCTGAAAGTAACAACTAACACAATCCGGGTCGATTACCCGGTACCCAAAACATGAACCCCTGAGGATATACTCCCAGTCAGGGTCCGTGTCACCTCGGCACATCGCCTCGGCATAGATACGACACGGCTTTAACTGCGTGCAGGCACCCCCACTATCATGCCTACAGTCACAAGCGCCTTGCAAACATCTAGCAAAGACGCTGATACATTTATTAACTGAACTATCACCATCTTGGTCTTTGACCCACAAGGAACAGTGTAGGTCATCATTAGGTACACTTAAATTATCTGGCCCGACCACCCGCAACCAGTCGGTATTACTGTTGCCCATGCCCGGGTATTCAATGTCCTTGTACGCACTGTCCGAGTCCCCGCTGTTAACAACACAAATATTATTTTTTGCACAATCGACGGTAACATAGTCTGCAACACAAATTAGTACAGGCTCATCAAGCAAGGCGGTGCCTAAATTATTGGCACAGCCATCATCAACCATCTGCGGGACATTTTTGGAGCAAGGTGAATCGCGCGCCACATCTTGGCCGCCATCTTGGAAGCCGCTCATATCCGCGCAAAATTCAAAGTCAACTAGGTCAACGGTCCCCGACGCACCACTTTCAACAGGCGTGCACACAAGTCAATTCTTTTTATTTTTGCAATCATTTATCGGGTGGGAGCCTGATTTGCAGCTCAGGCACTTATGTTCATACTCGCATCGGCGCACACTGCACCCATCCTTGTTGTAGTTGTACGCATAGCAGATCTTCCGGGAATTGTCATAGCTTTTACTCGCCTGTGTAGGCCTGGATGGTCGGCGTGCCTCTTTGTTGCTCCGCGTATTTTCCAAATTGAAGTACAGCAACGATAGTTCATGATCGCCCATGGTGAACGCCTTCAGCCCAACATCCTTTACCTTGTCCCTGATTGCCTTATCATAACCACGATAGGCCTGATCTGTATAGGTTGCTGTAGAGGCATGCATGCACATATAAGCCACATGCCCGATATATCGCTCCAGATCTTCATATTCAAACCCGACTCGCCTCCCACGTTTCATGCCCCAGACCAGGGCCGTGTAGACGAGCTCCATCACCGAAAGTTTTTGTAAACGCTTCTCGTTCATCGTGTATTTGTTTAAAGCGAACTTACTGCGCTTATGCCTCCTCCTTCGCCTTCTGCCAGAGTCACTGTCTGACCCTGAGCCGTCCTCCGAGCTGCTGTCTGTAGGGGAATCGTCCGGGTCCCCGGCCGCCTCTGCCTTTTTCTTCTTCCCGGACAGCTTCTTCTTCGTCGTCGGCACCGCCGTCACTGCCTCCTCCTCCGGCGATCCGGCGTCCAAGACCGCACGCAGCTCCTTCTTACGGCGCTCTCGCGCCCTCGCCGCCACCAGCCGCCTCAGCTCCCTCTCCTCGTCATCCTCCTCGTAGTCTTCCACCACGAGGCGCGAACCCTCACCGGCGCGCCGCGTCGAAGAAACCGGCGCCACCAACTTCTCACCCGCCTCCGCGGCATCCTCCTCGCCCGATGAAGGCAGCTCCGCCTTTACTGACCGCTTGCTAGTCCTTGTCCGCTTGCACTTACTGCCCCGGGGGGGCTCGTGCTCCCCCCCACATGCCGCACATATATCGACCGGCATCTCGCCCGATATGTAGGTAGGTACGTCAGCCTCAAGCTAGAACTCGGGTTCAAATGGGCCGAGTATACAGGAAAGCCGTTGGAGCTGGAGGGTCCGCGCATGCGCCTGAGGTGTTACCCGTAATAGACTTGCCTCAGTCCTCCTAGCGGGCACTGGAGGCGCAAGACACATGGAGGCTAGACTTGCCTCAGTCCCCTCGCTGAACTGCCCCGCCGGCCCAGCAGCGTGTGGGGGTAGCGGGTTCGAATCCCCCCACCCGATATGCCACAGAGGGAGGGTTCCATCCTGAATAATATTCGTATAAATGCTTTATACCACACATAATGAATATGTTTAAGACACAACTCTCCATAATTAAGCATTTTTAGCTAATAAACATACAATTTCAGGCACTTTGCAGGCTGATGTTTACATCACCATTGATTAGACATAAGTAATAATTGTTCTAAATATTAAAATGTCAAATGTGTCAACTAAAACTTGTTTCAAAGAAATATATAACCAATGTCTGATTAACTCTACCTATTTACTAGCCCAACAGATGTTATTAACAATAGGATATAAATAAAAACATGAATAAAATGAGTAAAACTGACTCTGGCTATGGCTCTAACACTAGTCTGAGTGCCCAGATTTGTCTCAATCTAAATGCAGATGGTATAAGATGTGCTGATTAGATTGATCTAACTGCAATGCTAGATAAAAGATTAATATCTTAATTTATTATATATATTTCTTTAGTTGGTATTCCTATGTTTCAAACAAGAGCTGAGATGAGCTGAAACTAGCACATTTCATAGCTACACCCAGTGTCTTAACATTAGCCATGTGCTTCGCGCGGGGTTTGTTTTTCTTCCACGCATCCCACAATGCATCGTGCTGCTGGAATGGTGATCTAGTCTATTTACAAACCACTGAGGGTGGACAGTTGCTATGGTAACTGACCTGTCATTCATTCGCCGAGGTTAATGGTTGTCTGTTTGGATTTGAAATTACACACAACTTAAATTTGTATTGTGAACATTCGGTGATATGTTACGTGGCATCACAAAGCTACGTATTGGTACTAATCATCACCCCCCATAGATGTTTACTTTTTGTGCTGGGGGGGTCGTTAAACAAGGGTACTAAGCTTCCATAATAAATGCAGCAAATATACTTCCCCCCCCCCCTCCAAAAGAACTACAGAGTAAATTTTAATGTGAGACCGGTCACGGGGGCTGAATCGGTTGAGCGCAGGCTTCCCATGCGAAAGATCGGGAGTTCAATTCCCGGTCGAGTTATACCAATCACTTATCAAATTGATACTCGTTGTTACCTAGCCTAGTACTCGGCAATAATAGGATACGACAAGGACTGGTTAGCACAGTATCAGGATAATGTGACTGTGTGTGGGATATTGGGTCATGGTGCCAGTGGCCTGTTCTCCCATTGGGGAAGCACTATAAAAGTGGCCATGAATTTGCACTGCCACAAGCCGGTACCCATCCTGATAGGACCTTAGAATTTAGA
Source organism: Branchipolynoe longqiensis (assembly GCA_030323885.1). Taxonomy (NCBI): domain Eukaryota; kingdom Metazoa; phylum Annelida; class Polychaeta; order Phyllodocida; family Polynoidae; genus Branchipolynoe; species Branchipolynoe longqiensis. Next base: position 47,568,867 of record CM059188.1, read on the forward strand.
TGTTGCCAGGATGTAAAACTCCAACAAATAAACAAACAAATGTATATTGGGAGGTATGGCAGACACTATGGGGTTGGAAGCTCAGGGAGGAGGAGTGTGAGATGGCTGCCATTGCGTCATTCTGTATCCGGCCTTTAACATCACTAGTAAGGGCTGGTAATTGCATTGGTCCCGGAGGGATATAGATACAATATTCACCACCATCCAGAGTAAAGCTAAGATTCCTTCTACGCGGTATGCGGTATGCGGCATGCGGCATGCGGCATGCGGTATGCGAATGGGAGGATTCCTTCTATGCGGTATGTGGCATGCGGCATGCGGCACATGACTGGCTATATTTAAAAAATAAAAATAAACAAGTATACTTCATACTGCACTGAATATGGCCTAATATGGCATTTATATCTATGTACCTATTGGTACGTCACATGGGGGTTCCTACCTTTATAATTACCAAATTATAGATAAGTATTCATATTTCTGTGGCTATGGTAGCATTTTTACGAACCCGTAACCCCGCCACCACCATGTTTCCCCTCTGCACCCTTTTGTGTGACCGTTCCGTAATGCTCAGTCGCCTCTCCTCATCTAAAACTAATGGACAAGTGCGACTGACATTTCTATTCGCATACCGCATGCCGCATGCTGCACCGATCGCTACAGGGACCGATCGAGTTGCCGCATTCGCATTCGCATTCGCATTCGCATTCGGACATAAGGAATCACCCCCATTGACTTAGATGCTTTCCGATTTTTTGTCGCATTCACATACCGCATACCGCATACCGCGAGTAAGGAATCTTAGCTTAAGGGTCCATGCCAACCATGTCTAAATCCATCAAAAACCGCTTTGATAGGAATTAATAGTAAACAAAACCTGGAAGACCTAGTTCCAACATACGCTGTTGATCCACATTGGCGTACATTTAATGAAATAGGAGAGAATGCAAAAAAGACACCCAAAAGCCAAGAAGGCAACCACTAGATGCTCTCGATTCGACTTTTAAAATCTATTAATCTACATAATTTCATAAAGTCTTCACTTCAAAGATAGCGGACTATGATAGACAATCATTTGAACCATATATTTCGGGATGGCGGAATGAGTTATAGTGTCCGTCTCCAGTGTTGGTAGATCGTGGGCTCATGGGTTCGAATCCTGGTCGAGTCAAACCAATGACTTAAAAATGGGGCTCGGCATTATTAGGATAGGGCAAGGAGCAGTGGAATGAGGAAGACCATTCAGCCACGATTGAAATTTCCCCTGCTTAAACAACTAATGGACCAACAAATAAAAGAATTCATGTGGTTATATCCATAACCTAGCCTTCCAGCACTTTTTCTATGGGGTTGTTTAGCAAACCCTGTCCATGGCACCATGGCTGCGGGAGTAACTAGGTTGGTTGTTGGAGTTTTACGTCCTGGCAACATCTAAGGTCATATCAGGATGGGTACTGACTTGTGACCGTGCACACTCATGTTGACTTTATAGTGCTTCTGCACTGGGAGACCAGGCCACCAGCACCATGACCTGATATCCCACTCAGTCACATTATCCTGACACTGAGCCAACCAGTCCTTGCCCTATCCTAAAAATTCCGAGCGCCTGGCTCAGAAGTGAAAAGTATCAATTTCTAAGTCATTGGTTTGACTCGACCAGGGTTCGAACCCACGATCCCATGGTCTACCAACACGGGAGACGGACGCTCTAACTCATTCGGCCAGCCCGTCTGGTTTGACCAACGCAGTCCAACCACCAAAATACTATGTAATAAAGGACCAATGGCCGGATGTGTAGCATTTTATCTATAGACCTATTTCAATGTTTACAAACATTGTGTATGCGCGCGCAGCTCGGCTGCAGAACGAAGGCACACTGCCACTGAGTTTGCCGGTACGCGCAGTGCAAAACGTTAGTTTTAGTCAAAATTAATAGAAATCCAGAACCATAACCTTATAAATTTAATATAAACTTTTTGTTAAGCATGTTTTCTATATATGTTTCAAGCGGTTTGTGCTTAGGTCGTGTGGTTTTAGAGATATTAAATCTTTTCTCTAAGAAGATTGCTCACGGCCATTGACAATCATTGAGTTTGCCAGTACATGCAGTGCAAAACATCAGTTTTAGTCAAAATTAATAGAAATCCAGAACCCTAACCATATAAATTTAATATAATCTTTTTGGTAAACATGGTTTCTATATGTGTACCAAACGATTTGTTTCTAGGTGGTGTGGTTTTAGAGATATTTTACTTTTTCTGTATTTTCTCTATGAAGATTGCTCACGACCATTGACAATGCCTTGAGTTTGACCGTATGCGCAGTGCAAAACATTAGTTTTATTCAAAATTAATAGAAATCCAGAACCCTAACCGTATCAATTTAATATAATCTTTTTGGTAAACATATTTCTATGTGTATTCCAATCAGCTTGTTTCTAGGTGGTGTGGTTTTAGAGATATTTAACTTTTACTATATGAAGATTGCTCACGGCCATTGACAATGCATTGAGTTTGCCGATACGCGTGGTGCAACACGTCGATTTTATTCAAAATTAATAGAAATGCAGAACCCTAAACTTATAAATTTAATATAATCTCTTTTTTTAATGTGTTTTCTATATGTAATCCAATTGGTTTGTGGCCAGGTGGTTTTAGAGATATTTCACCTTTTCTCTATGAAGATTGCTCATAGCCATTGAGTTTGCAGTGTGACCGGATGTTGTCCGCCAGCCAAGCAGCGCACGCACTGACCTAAATACATGTGCTGACGTCATATGAAATTGGTCAATTGACCATGGCCTAACTTCTCAGATAATCATTGTATTGGCCTTAGCAAGGAACATGTATAATCATCATTAACCATAGAGTGACATAATGTAACTTGGTTAGGCCCAACTGCCTGCGTGGTAGATCCAATCATACCTGGTGTGGATAGAATGCCAGGTAGCGAAACATATGACATATCTACGAAAATAGACATTCATCTTATTTTGTTCTTTAGATGTGTGTGACGTCACAATAAAGGCTCACGTGACCCAATCACTCACTTTACTGATGGCTGCTTCCCAGACCGCCCCCATGCCCCCCACCCCTGTCACATGTTTGATGAGCCCCTCAGCAAGCTCGTCTGTGGTGATGCAAATCAAAGAGAGGAGATGCAAGGAGGGCAGCTGGAGTAGCCATGGGGCTTGGGGTAGGGCGTGGGCGTGGGGCATGGGCGTGGGGCGTGGGCGTGGGGCGTGGGCGTGGGGCGTGAGACAGGATAAGAGGCGCGGATTGGTGTATAAGGCGACACCAGTCACGTGCGATACAGCTGCTTTTGGAGTGTGGGTGGGTGTGGGCATGTGCGGGTCTGGGTGTGGGTATGGGTATGGGTATGGGTGTGGGTGTGGGTGTTGATGTGGGTGTGTGGCGTGGGTGTGGATGTGGGTGTGAGTGTGGGTGTTGATGTGGGTGTGGGTATGGGTGTGGGTGTTGTTGTGGGTGTGTGGTGTTGTTGTGGGTGTGTGGTGTGGGTGTGGATGTGGGTGTGAGTGTGGGGGTTGATATGGGTGAGTGGTGTGGGTGTGCGTATGGGTGTGGGTGTGGGTGTGGGTGTGGGTGTTGATGTGGGTGTGTGGTGTGGGTGTGTGGTGTGGGTGTGGATGTGGGTGTGAGTGTGGGTGTTGATGTGGGTGTGTGGTGTGGGTGTGGATGTGGGTGTGAGTGTGGGGGTTGATATGGGTGAGTGGTGTGGGTGTGGGTGTGGGTGTGGGTGTGGATATGGATGTGGGTGTGAGTGTGGGTGTGATATGGATGTGGGTGAGTGGTGTGGGTGTGGGTGTGTGGTGTGGGTGTGGATGTGGGTGTGGGTGTGGGGGTGGGTGTGGGTGTGGGTGTGGGTGTGGTAAACGCTTTAAGTTGATCGATTGATGAGGTTTTACACCCGAGCCACCTTCGTGGCCATATCAGTGCAATTACATCGATTTATGATGACGTGCCTTCATGGTGGCTTTATAGTGCTGCCATACTGGTATGCTGTGCTGCCTGTAGCATGGCCTGATATCCGACTCAGTCGCCACAATATATCCTTGCACTGAGCCAACGGGCAAATAACAAGTGCCAGATAATGTAGGGACTGAGTATCAATTTTGGACAACTTTGGTTTGATTCGGCTGGGGGATCGAACCCACGACCTCCTAATCAGCCATTTCCTCGGTGACTAGAGATTCTAATGTGCAGGAATGCGGATTATACGGTGTGACGTTTATATGTATGTTATATGTACATAATATTAGTGTATGTTATATGTACATAATATTATATCTTTTTGTGTGTGCCGATGAGTGCATGGATAAAGTGCTTTTCGTCCGAGATCCTCTGCTAGATTCAAGATGATTTAATAAGGAAAATTAGGAAAATGCATAAACATTTCTTGTTCTATGACCGAGCAGGCGCATACCATCACCAATCAACCAAAGAATGCACATATTTTGTCTCTGAGGAGTGTGTTGTGAGTGGTGTCCTTGTAATGCCGAATACCAGGCTAGGTAGCGACAAGTATCAACTTTTATTATTGCAAGCGAGTGACCTACTTTTGAACGTGTAAAATAGGTCATGTTTGTGTCCACAGGTGAAAAATAAATCTGTGTTCGCAAAAAATAAAAGTTTGCCTGGTGTTATTTAGGGGGTATCTAAAGTTGTAAACATTTTCAATGTACGACAAAGAGTACTACTTTTCCAGACCCCCCCCCCCCACCTTCTTCCCCCTCCAACGTAGTAGACATCAGTATCTTATACCCCTGTCACACTACGACGTAACGAGCCAACGTGAGCCTAACGTGATGATTTTTCGTCATTACGTTGCCGTACGTTGGGTTACATTATGATGACGTCATAATGACGTTAGAGTGACGTCGAGCTACGTCATGTTACGTCGTGTTACGTTGTGTTACGTCGGCGCGCGTCGAGGTTTTGAACCTGTTCAAAACTTTCGACGTATCTCGACGTGAAGCCATTACGTCGGGATGACGTGACAATGACGTTAGGTAGACGTTCCGCGATCGTTATAGCAGCGTAAATGACGTTAGAGTCACGTTATGTCACATCAGACCGACGGTTCGGGTGGGAGCAACGTGTGGGCAGCGTTTTGCACGTTACGGTCAAGTTACGGTCATGTTACGGTCACGTTACGGTCACGTTACGGTCACGTTACGGTCACGTTACGGTCACGTTACGGTCACGTTACGGTCACGTTACGGTCACGTTACGGTCACGTTACGGTCATGTTACGGTCGCGTTACGGTCACGTTACGTCCACGTCGCACCCGTTACGGCGACGTTACGCTCACGTTACACTAACTCCCGGTCACGTCGCCAATTACCCCTCCCCTCTAACGTTGTCACGTTACAGCTAACGTCACGACGTACACCGACGTTACTTTCACGTTACGCTCACGTTCACAATTTGCATATTACGCCCATAACGTCGACGTAATATAATTATTTTCACGTTCTGCCTACGCTGACGTAGTCACGTCGTAGTGTGACAGGGCCATTACTAGAGACCCAGATGGGGTGGCCGAATGAGTTGAGTGCCCGCCTTCCATTTTGGTAGGTCATGGGATTCAAACCTTTAGGTCCAAACACACCCTGGTTGAGTCAAACCAATAATTTATAATTTGATACTTGTCGCTATCTACCCTGGTATTCGGCATTGCAAGGACAGGACAAGGAACAGTAGAATGAGGAAGGCCAGTAGACCTATTTCATATGACGTCAGCATAGCTATCTAGGTCAGTGCGCGCGCCTTTTGGCTGCAGGACAACACACTGTCACACTGCAAACTCAATGGCTATGAGCAATCTTCATACAGAAAAAGTGAAATATCTCCAAAACCACACCACCTAGAAGAAACCGTATGGAACACATATAGAAAACATATTCAAGGAATAGATTATATTAAATTTATAACGTTAGGGTTCTGCATTTCTATTAATTGGAATAAAATAGACGTTTTGCACTGCGCGTACCGGCAAACTCAATTCATTGTCAATGGCCATGAGCAATCTTGAAGTATCTTCATACAGAAAAAGTGAAATATTTCTAAAACCACACCACCTAGAAGCAACCCGCTTGGAACACATATAGAAAACATATTCAATGAATAGATTATATTAAGTTTATAAGGTTAAGCTTCTGCATTTCTATTAATTTTGAATAAAACTAATGTTTTGCACTGTGCGTACCGGCAAACTCAATGCATTGTCAATGGCCGTGAGCAATCTTCATATAGAAAAAGTGAAATATCTCTAAAACTACACCACACTGCTTTCATTACTTGACTGTCGCTCTCCATTTAGCTCTCTGCTGTGAGACATATGTACATATATATATATATATATTTATATGATATACAAATGCATGGGTGTATAAAGATGATACAAGCAGCCTGTACATGTCTATAGGTTAAAGGAATTCAGCTGGGATAGGACTGCACTTCCTGGGACTGTACAAACTGTCTAAATATACAGCTTTGTGTGTATCTTGGTGATGGTCACTGATCCATGACAACAGCCAAACCTTTCATATAAGCATTAAGATAGGGGTCCTCCCAGCAGACCCTGGGGAACCCCCAGCCTGTGTACAACACGAATGAGGGTGTGTTGAGGGAGTCAGTGTGGGGTTGGGGGAAGTTTACTAGTTTGACTATGGCCAGAACTGATGACCATAATTATAGTTATCAATTGCTTTAATTGACACTGAACACTTCTACAATATCTAGCATTTAACATACATGAATAATAATTACACACAATTCATCTAACAAGATGCTATTTTAACTATATGCTAGGTACATACACTTTCTAGATTAATGCAATATCGACATCATTTGCAGAATATTCTACACATGTACTACACACATTAATAATAATAGCAATAATACAAGAATAATAAAAAATATACATTAACAATAGAGAATAAGAGCAAATTACAAAAGATCTTCTCTGATAATTATGGGAAACCATATTGGAATAAATATCTTCATTAAATATATTCATCAAGCTCATTCAATCTCATGTTTTCACAAATAGACCAATATGTGGTGATAGATGAATACCCCACACATGTACAACAATCCCACTGCACCCCCAACTGGCCATTATTGGGTAGACTGCTAAAACAACAACACATCTGCCTGAGTGTATATTATCAATATCAATGAGTGAAATAATAAAAATAGCAATACACACAATACAATAATGTAATACAACTAATATACATCTTATATGCATATGTCCGGGATGGTGAAAACGGGAAATGTTGCACCTAGAGCGGGAATAGAACCCACATATTTAGGACAGTATGCTAACCATTACACGACCGAGGCCGGAAGCCACGGTGACGCTAGGCCGGGAGTCACGGTGAGGGTAGGCCGGGAGTCACGGTGAGGGTAGGCCGGGAGTCACGGTGAGGGTAGGCCGGGAGTCACGGTGGTGGGAAGCCGGGAATCACGGCGGTGGGAGGTCAGGAATAACGGCAGTGGGAGGCCGGGAATCACGGGGATGGGTTCTAGATAATAATACGAATAAGAACATAAATAATAACAACATAGTTATGCTGACGATAACAATCTAATATAATCAAACATATACGATGCATGGGTGTAAACGTTTATTAGCAGGTAGTAGCTATAGAACTATGCCAAGAACCAGTGGGTTATTATCAATCAAGCTGTGCATGTACATAGGTGAAGTACTGGATGGGTCTGCGCCTGTGCATCCTGTCCAAATGTACAGCTTAGTGTGGATGTGGGTCATGGTCACTGATCCATGACTACAGCCAAACCTTTTCTATAAGCCAGGATATATCACAGATTGTAAATCTGTTGGTGCTTTTAAAAAAGGCCTTAAGACACATTTGTTTAAATCTGCTTTTAACTAGGTGAAATTTATTTTCCTGTATATTTGTTTGTTATGTAAAGCACCTGAGAACGGCTTGCTGGATCGGGCGCTATATAAATGTTTTATTATTATTATTATTATTATTGATGATAAGGGTCCTACCAGCAGATACTGGGACCACTGCAGCCTGTGTGCAGCAGGAGTGTGTCGGTGTAATATGGGAGTGGACAGAGGTAGCTGGTTACTCTCAATGTCGGCGTGACGTCACAATCACGTGACTCGATTTGCAAAGGGTAAAACAAACGCAGTATTTCTGCTGCTGCTATTGACACAACTGATTGAGAGTACAGACGTTCAGACTATTGTTGTTAGATTTATTAAGCCGTGCTCACAAATGACAGAATCTGGTCGTAGTAGTGAATATTCACGGTCATACATAACAGACTTTGATTTGAAGCAGTGACAAATTCATTGTGTTTTTTGTTCTGTTTCACGTGTGAATAGCTGATGTTGACAGTGACTGGCCCTCACTTGCTCTTTTCTATTTTAACACTATTTTATTTAGTCACGCTCGTACATAGTATAATTTGATTTGAAGCTGTAGAATATTCATTGAAATTGTGCTTTTTGTGGGTCGTATTTGTTTTATTGTGTTTGCTCGCGCGTGTTTACCGCGGTGACAGTGACTGCTGCTCATTTTCTTAAATTTGAGCACTCTCATTAATTCACGCTCACAAATCAGAATTTAGTATCAGTATAGTCATGCTCCTAACTAATAGAATTTGATCTGAAGCAGTACAAAAATCATTGTTTTTTTTTTTGTTTCATTACGCTAGCTCGTGTGTTTCATTAAGCTGAGATTCCTTCTACGCGGTATGCGGCATGCGGCATGCCGTATGCGAATGGGAAGATTCCTTCTACATGGTATGCGGCATGCGGCATGCGGCACACAACTGGCTATATTAAAAAAATTAACATAAACAAGTATACTCCATACTGCACTGTATATGGCCTAATATGGCATTTATATCTATGTAACTCTTGGTACGTCACATGGAGGTTCTTACCTTTATAATTACCAAATTATAGATAAGTATTCATATTTTTGTGGCTCTGGGAGCATTTTTACCAACCCGAACCCCCACCACCACCATTACCATATGTTTCCCCTCAGCACCCTTGTGCGTAACCGTTCCGTAATGCTCAGTCACCTCTCCTTGCCTAAACCTAATGGACAAGTGCGACTGATGTTTCTATTCGCACATTGCGTGCCGCATGCCGCACCGATTGCTACAGGGACCGATCGAGTTGTCGCATTCGCATTCGCATTCGCATACCGCGTGTAAGGGTTGCAGCCCATTGACTTCAAGGCGTTTCGATTTTTTGCCACATTCGCATACCGCATACTGCGTGTAAGGAATCTCAGCTTTACGCTGGCTCTACGGAATAGATGTTGACAGTGACTGGTTCGTTTTGTTTTCCCCCTCGTCGTGGTTGCTAAGCCGTGCAGTGAAAAATGCCTGGATGTCCGACATCGAGAATGGGGCTGGGGGGGGGGGGGGGGCCTTGCTAGTTCCATAATTGCCAGAACCGATGTACATAATTATAATAATTAACCATTTATTACTAATAACATTAATAATAATATCAATAAAAGAATAATACAAATATCAATTAACATCACAGAATAAGACCAAATTACAAAGCATCTCCTCTCTCCCTCATAATAATCATAGGAAACCATAATTGAATACATATATTTATGAATCATATTAAATCCCATGTTGTTCACAGAGAGAACAACAGGTGGGGACAGACGAATATAGCACACAGGTACGGTAATCCCATTCCACACCCACAACCACACACACACACACAGACACACACACCTCCAGTGGCCATGATTGGCTAGACTGCTAAAACAACAACCTGGCTGCCAGTGTGTGTATTAGGGTAATGGTTTATATGATGCCATGCATATGACAGATCACCCCTATTTGTTTCTATATGAAAACTGTCCTGGTTTTTCAATATGCCTTGAGAAACCAAGACGTTTTGAATTCCTAGTCCCGGGGGCAAATGTATGAAGCCGGGTTAGCGCACCAAACCTGTGGATAGCGGGGACTTCCGGGGTTAGCGGTGAAAATTTGCAATGTATGTGCCCGGGTTAGGCAAACACCTCAAGAGTTAACGTCGCCTACACTAACACCAAGAAATATCAAGTTTAACATCGGTGTTAGTCTTAGGTTAGGGCCTACATATGCAATAAGTGAAATTTCATGAAATTATCCCTAAATTCGAAGCGATATTAACATAGCAGCTACATCGGCGGCGATATTAATATTGTCGAATCGACGAATGTAAACTAAACAAATCGCTGCCGCCTGCTCGCCGGCAACAGGCACAGCAATAGTAGTTAGCCTGTTCGCGGCGAGCAATATCGCCGCCGATCCGGCGGCCGGGAACCAGCAGCCTTGTTAGTTGTGAGCCTGTTGCCGGCGAGCAACGCTATTTGTTTTGTGTGCATTCGTCGATTCGACAATATTAATATCGCTGCCGATGTAGCGGCAGCATTAATATCGCCTTTATCAGTTCAAATTTGCGGTTAATTTGATAAAATATCACTGTTAGAGTATGTAATTCTGTTAAATATTGTCAAATAGCGGTGCTCACCGGCTACATGCTCAGAGGGATTTCCCAAATCTATAAATAATGCATTGGTTAGCTAATTCCGCCGCGCTTTCGCCACATACATTTCCCATGACACATATTCCAACACCGATGTTACCTAACCTGCCGGCCGCCGTTAACAACGGAGCTGATAAAAAGTTGTTAATACATTTGGCCCCTGGCTTCTACCTGTCTACTGAGCTATTTCACTATTTACTGTTGTTCTATTTCTTAGTAAATTCACACAGCACGAGTACCATTTAACAATCAAGGACCCGGCACCATGGCCTAAGCAATAAGAGCAATGGTAAGGTCATGGGTTCGGATCCCAGACAGGTCAAACCATATTACCCTCGAAATTGTTGCTATCTAACCCGGTGCTTGGCATTACTAGGATATTGCAAGGGCGGGCTTGCTCAGTATCAGGCTTATTTGGCTGAGTGGCATATCGGGGCAGTGGCATGCTCAGTATCAGGCTTATTTGGCCGAGTGGCATATCGGGGTAGTGGCATGGTCCTCCAGTGGGGTAACACTATAAAACCATCATGAGTGTGCACGATCACAAGTCGGTGTCCATCGTGATGAGACTTTAAACGTTGCTAGGATGTAAAACTCCAACAAACCTACACATACTTGAGATTCAATGAAGGAGAAAAGGTTGCAATATCAAAATAACACGTGTGTAGCTAACTTTTGTAATTGACATCGTATATATACATACTTGAGGAGTCACATTCTAGTATGTTCCAGGAATTACACTGTGAATTTCAATAATTCAATTTAATGGATTAACACAAAGTATATTGAAAGCTGGATTTTGGACCGTTCGCAATCTACAAACAGTTACAACTGCTTCCCTTCAGAACTACAAGAAGCAAGAAACCCTAAATTATTACTAAAACTAAGTTCAAAAGATTTGAATCAAATTGGACTAGTGAAAACAAGTATTAACAATAACATACTTATCCGTTATGAGAAGGGTAAATAAAATAATCACCAAAAAAAAAAGTCCATTATTCCATCTATGTCTATAATGGTAACACAACCCTTCCCCCAAAATTGGAATGATGGGGAAACTGGGTCATGTTACACAGCTCGTATCCGGCGTGTGTTAAACTGTTACATGGTGAGACATTTAATTATAGTGGCTACAGTGAGCAGTTATTGGCCGTAGAAGAGAACATAATTAGATTTTGGTGTGTCTGCTAGTGTCAATCATAACGTAGAATATGATGCCAGGATTGATTAGCTACTCGTTCTCATTGTGCAGGTCTGTTCAACATTTACGTGGTTAATTAGTGATATTGTGCAAGCCTTTTACAATTATATATAGATATATATATATCTATGTAGATATATCTAGATATATATATACATAAATATATATTGATATATAGGTATATAAAGACATATATCGATATATAGATATATCGATATATCGATATATATATGTACATGATATATGGCCTAGATATATATATATATGTATATATATATATATATATGCATAGATATATATATATATAGATATATATAGATATATATATATAAATATATAGATATATACTAATATAGCTATATATAGCTATATATATATAGATATATATATATTTATAGATTTATAGATTCATAGATTTATAGATATATATATATAGATATATAGATATGTAGATATATAGATATAGATATATTGGAATATATTGATATATATTGATATATATTGATAAATAGGTCTGCATATATATATATATATATATATATATATATGTTTTCTGCTAGCAGTCTTGTGTTTGCATTAACTACGAATTCAATTCCCGGTGACATTAATCCAGCCACATCAATCCTTTCATGTCCGGACAGCGGTGTCTAGGATTAACCACACAGGTGTTGACACAAATCAGCTAACCACCTGCCTCTTGTCAGCTTGTCTTCCTCCTCTTCTCTCCTCAGCCACGCCGCCATGTGGTCGCCGCTCCTTCTGCTGCTCATCTCCGTCCTTCGCGTCGGCCATGTTTCCGTCGGGTCCGCAGCACCGCCGTGCGGGACGCACCGGAAGCACGACGCGACCTCTAGCGGCACTCACTGGGACTACATCGTGGTCGGGGCCGGCCCTGCCGGCCTCCAGCTCGGCCAGCACCTGCACGCAGCGGGCCGGGACTACGTGATCATGGAGCGGGGGAACACTTCCGGTAAGGTCAACGGGGCGCCGGGCCGGTGATGCATGGGCATACGACAATTTGAATGGACGATGTAAAGGTCAAGGCTGGTAATGTTGACGAAGAATGCCATTTTGGCGAGCAGACCCGCATTCATTCGGGTGCGGCCAGATAAATGGGCCTTGAGATTACAAAGCAATTTGTATACAGGAAGGGGAGGCATGCATTAATGCCCTATTTATTATATATATATATATATATACATATATATATACATATATATATATATATATATACCTAGACACCTAGGGGAGAGGGTAAGGACTAACATGTGTATATACAAAAACAATAGCCACATTCATAGAGGTGGAAATTGGATTCACCAAAATCCAGCAACCAGAAACGGAAACAGCACTATTGAGGTCACCATTTGCATACTCGTGTTCAATCGTGTATAAACCAAAATCAATCAAACGCAAATGGAAATAGCTCGTTGAACTTCGCTATGCAGCAAACAGGGTGGACGACAGCGATTGGTTAATAATAACCAATGGGTTTAGCGCCTTGACACCGTCCCACCGCAGAGTAGGACACACCAAATCGTGGAACAACTACACTGGTCCCTCCTACAGATCTTCCATATATGGTATGATGACGCCACTGGGACCAGTGTACGGGTTCCTATGTGCTACTCTGCTTAATCTACAACTTTTCTTTGTCTAAGTAATAACCGATATACCTACAGCAAAATAGGATTTAAAGTATTTTATGATTGGATAGTTTAGTTATATTTCGATTTCATTAATCTGGGTTATTAAAAAAACCATTAAAAAACACATAGGACTTGTCCTGCTACAGGACGGTACCAGCACAAATGTGACGTCATCGCTTCTAGCCAACCGCAGCCAAGAGGGGGGTTACTGGGGTCGGGTCGTTTTGCACACGGCACGTGTATTTGTCGACTTCACTGGCGATGTTCGATTTGAAATTCTAGCAATTCGGGTGACCCGAGTCGCCTGGGTCATGTTAATCGAATACGGCCTCAATGGCCGCTGGCATTTGTTTTGCTCTCGACGCCGTTTTCAAGAGGGGTTCGATCCTAAGCATTGCTAATCCATATTATTATATATATGTATACCAGGACACTAACCTTTTCATAGTTCTCGAGTCTGACTAACTGATATCATCTAATTGATTTAATTATAGCATTTCATATTAAATTTGAACACATTTGGATCAGCAAATTCATGTTCTATAAAACTTATTCAAAGACCCATGCAAAAAAAGGGTTCATCCCAAAATCCGCAGCAGGAACTACATATCACATACCGGAGGACTTTCATATTAATCTTTGTGTAGGGGCTATGAGGCTTCTATCCTGCAATCATAGCTGAGATACTTCTTTTAGCTCATTTAGTACTTAGTTTCTTGTCGACTTTCTTTGTGTCTGTCTCACAGAATAGTTTCCTCTCAGAACTACCGAAGTTTGTCGCCAGAACTGAAACTTAGTGTTATTACACAGTGTCTTGCCAGCCAGTGCATATATATAATATATAATATATAATCATATATATGTTCTATCCTTCAGGATAGTTTAGAATCTTCCTGTAGCTAATTTATTACCTAGACTCTGATCGCTCTCTTGGGTCCTGCTTCCCAGAATAGTTTCACCTCAGAACTTCAGAAGTTTTCCTCGTGCAACTTAGTGTAATTACTCCAAATGTCTTGTCACTGAAGGCATGTATATATATATACACATTTATCCACATATATACATGCATGCATATATGCATATATATCCGTATATATACATATATACATATGTGTTCATGTATTCATATGTATACATATATACGTATATCAATATATACATATATACATATATCAATATATACATATATAATATACATATATAAACATATATACATACTTATATATGTGTATATATATACATATTTACATATATATCCTATATACATATACATATACAGTGATATATACATAAAGACATATACAAGCATATACACATATACTTACATATATATACACATATATACATATATGCACATATATACACATACATATACACATATATATCATTGCTCATGGGCACAGAAGACGATACAACTGGATGGGAAAACATGGCTATCATTCGGTCGCGGTCCCTGGCCTCTAATGGAAGTGTACATGCTAGATCGATGACGGGCCGTGTCCGACATAAGGTCATGCAGGTGATAACTGACATAAGAGCATGAGATGAGAGATGCGACATATGGACAAGATAACATATAAGATAACATGAACAATTACACGTCAATAGTCAATAAGGTGAACATGAGTACAATAATTACAGTATCATGTGATTAGAAATTTGAAGTTTTTTTTTCCAATTCCACGGTTGTCAATTGGGTGACTGTCAATTGAGCCGTTAATTGACTTAATTGTTTTTGAGGTGTTTTTATTTTTTGTTTTTGAGTTGTTGTTGATTGGCTGTGCCAATTAAAGTGCAGGCGTGGGTGGGTGGGTTAAAAAGGGGTGTAGTTGTGGTCAGTCAGAGGCGCTGTTGCAGACTGACTCCCTTGTGTTGTGGAGTGCCGGGCTCCGGTAGCTGGTGTGATCTGATTGGCTGAGCTATGTGTGTTTTGATTGGTCGTGAGTGTGTGAGGGCGGATTAGGGGCGGCTCCCGAGGCTGGAAGCCTCACCTCCCCACCATGCCCAGCAATGAGTCCGAATGAACGCCGCTGCTCATTCTCGACTATTTTCACATATACACACATATCGCTCATATATGTGTCGGTAAAAGTGTAGGCTCGGGCTTTCTATCGACCAACTGTCTAATGGTGAAAACAAGTCTATTCAGACTTATCCATGAAAGGCAGTATAAATCTTCCATATACACACATGTATCCACTTCCCATTCTCAGGTAACTTCTTCACCCTCTACCCTCGCCACAACAAGCTGATCTCCATCAATAAGCGGAACACGGGTAAGACGAACAAGGAGTTTAACATGCGCCATGACTGGAACTCAATCCTCAGTCACGACGCGAAGCTGCTCTTCAAGGAGTTCTCGCGAGACTTCTTCCCGCGTCGCACCGCCATGGTCGACTACCTGAACGCCTACGGCCGCCATCTTGGACTGAACATACGTCACAACCACGCCATATCACACGTGAGCAGGGAGCTGGACGAGACTTCCGGGGAGCATACATTTTACATGCGGGACCAACAGGGACGGCAGTACTCGTGTCGGTGAGTGTTCGGCGCTGGGTGCTGATGGGGGAGTGTAGAGTGTTGTGTGGTGAGTGTTGGGTGTTGAGTGCTGAAGGTTGAGTGGTGAGTGTTGTGTGGTGAGTGGTGAGTACTGATGGTTGAGTGTTGTGTGGTGAGTGCTGAGGGTTGAGTGCTGACGGTTGACTGTAGAGTGTTGTGTTGTGTGTGTTGAGTGCTGACAGTTGAGTGCAGAGTGTTGTGCTGTGTGTGTTGAGTGTTGAGTGCTGACAGTTGAGGGTAGAGTGTAGAGTGTTGTGCAGTGTGTGGTGAGTGTTCAGTGCTGATGATTGAGTGTGGAGTATTGCGTGGTGTCTGTTCAGTGCTGATGGTTGAGTGTAGATTGTTGTGTGGTGTGTGTTGTGTGGTGAGTGCAGAGGGCTGACGGTTGAGTGTAGATTGTTGTGTGGTGAGTGTTGACAGTTGAATGCTGATGGTTGAGTGTAGAGTGTTGTGTGGTGAGTGTTGAGTTTTGAGTTTAGTGGTGAATTAGCCATGAGTCGGATTAACCTCATCATCATGCTGTCGGCCGTCCTGATATGACCTTAGATGCTGCTAGGATGTAAAACAACAACAAACAAATCATGCTGTCGGTCGCGATGCGGCAAAGACTGCTTTCATTACTTGACTGTCAGCATCAGGCACACCAAGCAGATGGTTTAGTGGAGTGTAATAAAGAGTGTACTAAAGCTCAGACCAGGGGTTCGGGTGGCAGTTAATTCCCCACTGCTCAAATACACTGTAACCAGTCAGTATCAACATAACAAGTCCAACCGTCAGCAAATCTAAATTAATAACAGGTTGGTTGTTGGAGTTTTACGTCCTGGCAACATCTAAAGTCATATCGGGACAATTACTATCAGAATGAAATTCCTATTTACTGACAAAATAAGCTGTCCATCATTTATTCAGTTTTCCATTAAATTTGTCTTTTTAACTTAAAGCGTTAATCATTTCAATCAATCAATAGTTCCGTCCTCTAGTCGAGGGTTGGATGCAATGGTTCTCCACTTGTCCCGATGTTGTGCTGTTCTGATAGACTGTTCTGATAGTCAATCATTTATGCTTTCTTTATTACATTATTTGTTTATAGGCCAAATGAATTATTCACTAATTAATTAAGTTTATACAACCTCAGGTGATCATTATTTATTAAATAATTCTGTAGAACAGCATATACTAATCATTTAAATATTAAACAACATATATTCTTTGCAAAATAAGATTTTACATAACACAAGGTGTCCATTATTTCTTAAGTAATTGCGTACAAAATGAGATGTTCATCAATTATGTAATATTAGTAAATGAACAATTCTAGACAAAGTAAGATGGTCATCAATTATTCATTACTTCTGGAATAATTCTAGACGAAATTAGATGTTTATGTTATATATTATTTTCTAAATGATTTTCAATTTTTCAAAGTAGTTTGGCGAAATGCCTCGTTGATTTACATGACACTGGCGATGCGGTTTCTCTCCCAGTATTATCTAATCTTCCTTTCCATTTAGAAGACATGATGTTGAAGGGTCAGTTAGATATTCCGCATTGGATGGGATTGTCTATTGTATAGCTCATCCACTGCCTATGTTGTAAATTTGTGGTGCGATTCCCGTTAGAGTGAAGCCCCCCAACTTATAAACTTGTCAGTACCCTGCCAAGTACTTGACAGTACCCTGCAAAATACTTCGCATTTCCCTACAAAGTACTTGCTATGCCCTGGTAACTACTTAGCAATATACCCCTTTCAATGTTTATATACACCGTGTATGCGAGCGCACCTTGGCTGCAGAACCAAGGCACACTGCCATTGACTTTGCTGATATGCGCAGTCCAACACGTCAATTTGATTCAAAATTAAGAGAAATGCAAAACCCTAACCTTATAAATTTAATATAATCCTTTCGGTGAATCTGTTTTCTGTATGTGTTCCAAGCGTTTTGTTTTTAGGTGGTGTAGTTTTAGAGATATTTCACTTTTTGTGTATGAAGATTACTCACGGCCATTGACAATGCATTGAGTTTGCCGGTACGCACA
This sequence comes from Branchipolynoe longqiensis, assembly GCA_030323885.1. NCBI lineage: Eukaryota > Metazoa > Annelida > Polychaeta > Phyllodocida > Polynoidae > Branchipolynoe > Branchipolynoe longqiensis. Next base: position 47,586,889 of record CM059188.1, read on the forward strand.
GTGTAAAATGACAATTTTATTCAAAATTAATAGAAATGCAGAACCCTAACCATATAAATTTAATATAATCTGTTCGTTGAATATGTTTTCTGTATGTGTTCCAAGCGGTTTGTTTATAGGTGGTGTAGCTTTAGAGATATTTTATGTTTTCTATATGAAGATTGCTCACAGCCATTGAATGATTGACAATGCATTGAGTTCGCTGATACGCGCAGTGCAAAACGTCAATTCTTTTCAAAATTAATAGAAATGCAGAACCCTAACCTTATAAATTTAATATAATACTTTTGTTGAATATGGTTTCTGTATGTGTGCCAAGCGGTTTGTTTCTAGGTGGTGTAGTTTTAGAGATATTTCACTTTTTCTGTATGAAGATTACTCATAGCCATTGAGTTTGCAGTGTGACCGTGTGTCATCCTGCAGCCAAGCTGCACACGCACTGACCTAAGTGCCTATGCTGACATCATATGAAATAGGCCTATACTCTGCCAACTATTTAACAATATCCTGTCATTACCGTGCCAAGTACCTTTCATTACCATACCAAGTACTTGGCATTACACTTCCAAGTACTTCTTCTCAGTACCCTGCCAAGTACATGACATTATACCAAGCGCTTGCCATTACCCTGCCAGGTAGTTGGCATTACTCTGCCAAGTAATTGGAATTACCCTTCCAAATATTTGACATTGCTAGGGAATGGCAAGGAGTGGTAGCCTTGGGCTAGAGATATCCACTCATGGTGCCAGCCGTACTATATCTCAGTGCAGAAACACTATAAAGCCACCATTAGTGCACGCTGCACTAAGTCCTGATATGAGCTCAGATGATATGGTCTAAAACTCCAATTACTCAATAGACTATTTCCACCACTAGCGTGCCCTCTGGTAGTGGAAGAACTAATATTGTAAGTCTCTTTGTGTGGTGTGTGTTGTGTGCGGGTAATGCAGTACTTACCTGCTAAAATACCTCAGGGAGTTTGACGCCCCTGCCTTGCAAAGTTATAAACCACTGCCTTGTGGTGTACATGTACTTGATAGAACCAAAGGCTAAGGGAGCAAACCCTAGCAGAAAACCATGCTTCCGTGGCAGCATTAAGGGCGGTGATGAATGGAACTCCCAACATCTTCCGACCAGCCACTGCAGGGACAAATAGTTTGCGCCTGTCTTGATGTGTTCTTGCCGGTGTGAGACCTCTATTTGCTCCCCGAGAGAGTGCTGCTAGTAACTTGCAAAAGCCAGCAGCACTTCAACACTTTGCAAGCAGCTTTTATGAAATGCACAACCGCACAAAATAGCGGCGCTTAAGAAATAAAAGCAGTCTTTGTCACATTGCGACCGACAGCATGATGATGATGATGATGATGTTTGTTTGTTGAGGTTTTATATCCTGGCAACATCATATCACCATTGGCACCGATTTGTGACAGTGCACATTCATGGCAACCTGATAGTGTTGCCCCACAGGAAGACCAGATTGTTGGTGCCATGACTCGATTTCCTAGTGAGTCACATTATCTTAATACTAGTGAGATAACCTGTCCTTGCACTATCATGTAATGCTGAACGCCAGGCTAAGTAGTGACCAAGAATAAATTTTCTAAGTCATTGGTTTGACTCGGCCGGGATTCAAACTCCAGACCTTCCGCACAGGAATCCTACGCTCTACCGATTCGGCCACCGCGTCCGGTAATATTGTAAAGTCACAGCTCACTGTGCAACCAGATCTGTGGAAAAGGTGTTTTTAGAATTTACATCTGACACTATCCGAGGAGTTTACTTATTACAACGGAAATGCCATTAAACAAATTTATTTTCTCTCTTTTTAGTTAAAGCTGAAGCAGCTAAAACAGACGGGGACAAAATAATCAATTCAACTGAGATGCCAGCAGGCAACTAAGTGATTAAAATATTTGTTGCCTGCCACCTTGATCGCTATGAATATATGGTGGTGGTGGGGTTAGTGGGGTGAGGGGTGGGAGGGTGCAGGGGGGATTGAGGAAGGGAGGGGCAGATGAAGGGAGAGGCGGAGGGAGGGAGGGAGGGGCGGAAGGAAGAGAGGGACGAATGGAGGAGGGAGAGATGGGGAAAGGGAATAGAGGAGGGAGGAAGAGAATGGAAGAAGTAAAGAAAGGAGGGCGGGGAAGGGAGGGGTGTGGGAAGGGAATGGATGAAGGAAGGGCGAGAGGGAAGAAGGGGGGTCAAGGAGGAAGAGAATGATATTAGAAGGGAATGGAAGGACGGCAGGGTGAGATAAAAGGAGGGGCCGGCGGAAGGGTGGGATGGGGGAAAGGTAGGGAGAAAGAAGGAGGAAGAGGGGGATAAGGGAGGGGCGGGAGGAAAGGGAGAGAGGGGGAGGGGAAGGAGGGAGGGGGAGATAATGGAGGGATGCAGGGAGGTCAAATGAGTACGGGAGGGATGGGAGAACGCAGAGATGAAGGGAGGAGGATGGAGGGAGGGCGGAATGGAGGAGGGAGGGCGGTAATGGAGGAGGGATGGCAGGAATGGAGAGGGAGGGCGGGAATGGAGGAGGGAGGGCAGGAATGGAGGAGGGAGGGCAGGAATGGAGGAGGGAGGGCAGGAATGGAGGAGGGAGGGCAGGAATGGAGGAGGGAGGGCAGGAATGGAGGAGGGAGGGCGGGAATGGAGGAGGGAGGGCAGGAATGGAGGAGGGAGGGCAGGAATGGAGGAGGGAGGCGGAATGGAGGAGGGAGGGCAGGAATGGAGGAGGGAGGGCAGGAATGGAGGAGGGAGGGCAGGAATCGAGGGGGGAGGGCAGGAATGGAGGAGGGAGGGCAGGAATGGAGGAGGGAGGGCGGGAATGGAGGAGGGAGGGCAGGAATGAAGGAGGGAGGGAAGGAATGGAGGAGGGAGGGCGGGAATGGAGGAGGGAGGGCAGGAATGGAGGAGGGAGGGCAGGAAAGGAGGAGGGAGGGCAGGAATGGAGGAGGGAGGGTGGGAATGAAGGAGGGAGGGCAGGAATGGAGGAGGGAGGGCGGGAATGGAGGAGGGAGGGCAGGAATGGAGGAGGGAGGGCGGGAATGGAGGAGGGAGGGCAGGAATGGAGGAGGGAGGGCAGGAATGGAGGAGGGAGGGCAGGAATGGAGGAGGGAGGGCAGGAATGGAGGAGGGAGGGCGGGAATGGAGGAGGGAGGGCGGGAATGGAGGAGGGAGGGCAGGAATGGAGGAGGGAGGGCAGGAATGGAGGAGGGAGGGCAGGAATGGAGGAGGGAGGGCAGGAATGGAGGAGGGAGGGCGGGAATGGAGGAGGGAGGGCGGGAATGGAGGAGGGAGGGCAGTAATGGAGGAGGGAGGGCGGGAATGGAGGAGGGAGGGCAGGAATGGAGGAGGGAGGGCGGGAATGTAGGAGGGAGGGCAGGAATGGAGGAGGGAGGAAGGGAGGAAGTCACAGCACCAGACCGACACTGGCAGCGTGCATGGACTGCAAGCACTGGACTGATTTCCTGCGGAAATTGAACCCAATTGACCTCAGTTATCGGGGGGTGCCGATTGCATACCCGGCGCTGGTCAGCTCGTCGGTCTCACCGCCCGGACCGCTAAGTGACTGTATGTGAAGGCACGCACACCACGTGCACGGGCTGCATTAGACATCGGCCCGTTCCATGTTCATGGGGAATTAGGCAGTCAGCACTTCCTCGTGCGAAACTTTGTCCATGTGACTCTCTGAGCCGTCTGCCCCTTCACTCCAATCCTGTCACTCTCCCTCTCCTCTCTCCTCCCTCAATCCCCGATCCTCCCTCGCTTCCTCGCCGTCTTATTTATTCGCGGATGAAGTGATTGTGTGCGCTATTGAGTGCGAGATTGGGGCTTTACGTCCTAGCACCATTTTGAGGTCGGACCACCATAACAGGATTCGAGTGATTTTCGCATTCATGGTGACGTTATAGTGCTGCCGACATTGAGCCCCGTGCTCCGCCGACACCATGGCACAATACTATCACTATTACTACTACAGTATAATCCCGTTAAACCAAACTTGAAGGGACCCTAGAAATTAGTTTGGATTAACCGATCATTGGTTTAACCGAGCTTTGACTTTGACTTGCTTTGGCAAACACGGGGGTGCATTATGAATGTACAATGTATGTGGACACTATGATTATTGTTTTTATGCATATACAGTTTAACCCCATTAAACCAACCTCGGTTAAATCAAACGATCGGTTAATCCTAACTTTTTTCGGCGACCTGGCAAAATACTACCAATTATCATATACAAAAGTCTCAGATGACCTTAAAACCACATGAAAGTTTGGTTTAACTGTACCGGAAGTGGCCTGGAGCCGACAATTTTGTTTGGATTAACCGATGGTTTGGATTAACCGACTTTGGTTTAACCAACTTTTTTATATGATAAATGGTAGTATTTTGCCGGGCCGCCGAAAAAAAGTTAGGATTAACCGATCGTTTGGCTTAACCGAGCTTGTTTTAACGGGGTTGTACTGTACCACTAATAATACTAATCTAAGTTTAATACAGCACCTTTACGAGCACGTAACAGGGGACATTCCAGGACGTTCTACAGTAAAACCATGATTTGGTCATTTGAATTTGAATTTTACCATTTTACCATGAAATATGGTAGATGTTTTTGGTTGGTATATTTACAACATGGTTAATAGTTGGAACATAGAGACTTTTCATTTACCATACACAATATTCCACTCAGTCACCTTATCGCGACACATTAGCCACCCTGTGCTAACAACACCTCGCGGCCGGTGTAGTAGCAACAAGTATCGTTGCTTTGACTCGGCCGGGGATCGAACCCGCGGACGCTCGGCCCCCGGTCCGGCTGAGTGCATAGCAGCCTTGTCATTAATCTCAGTGTGGGTTCAATTGCAGAACACTGATCATTGCGACCGGGGTGTGGAAGCCGAACATACCGCGGTACTCGGGCATCGAACACACTCAGGGCTACGAGAGCATATCCACCAACCCAGAGCACTTTGAAGGGAAGACAGTCCTCGTCCTGGGTGAGTCATCTACCAACCGCCACAGTCATCACATTCACCATTCTGTTCCTGAGACACCGCCGTGCATAAACAAAGCTTTTGACCAAGTAATGTGGCATTCTCTCTGGTGGAGTGGTTAGAGTGTCTGACTTTTTTCTAGGTCAGACTCCTAATCTGAGGGTCGGCGGTTCGATTCCCCGTGCCCCCAGCTCTGCCAATTTGGATTTCCACAGCTGTGTATAACTTACAGTGTCATCAAAGGCCGGTTGCTCTTATACCATGTCAATGTGGGAGGTTAAAAATCCCTTGGGTCGGTAAAAGTGTAGACTCGGGTTTTCTATCGACCAGCAGTGGAATGAGGAAGACCAGTCGTCTATGACTGAAATTTCCCCTGCTTAAACAACTAATGGACCAAACAATTTTCTTTTTTAATTTCCACTATTAAAGGACAGTCGGTAGGTGGTGTGGTGTAACATTCTCTCCCTCCCTCTACATTACAAAAAGACTAGCCTATGTGGCAGTAGCGGGTTTCCTTCAAAGAAATATGTCAGAATGACCATATGTTTGACGTCCAATAACCGATGATATGAAAATCAATGCGCTCTAGAGGCGTTGTTAAAGTTGCATAGTCCGATGGTTTTGAGTTTCTGACATTTTTCTGAGATAAGTATATTAAATTGATCATAATAATCTACCTTACTTTAGTTTGAAGTAACTTTTAATTGAAATGGCTTCCTTTTGAGATACTTGAAATTCAAACATGGGAAAATAATGTTGGCAAGCATGCCAAAACTCTGATACCATAGCCTTCTGTAGTAACAGGTTATATTAAATCGACTCAGTGTTCCCGTCTATGTGGCAACACATACTTAATAAGTGCATCAGTATCTAAGTTAGATATGTCGAATCAAATCTAGATAATTGTTTTGATTTTGAAATTTTGATGCTTCATCGGACTATGCAGCTTTAAATGAAATAAGTTTTACTTTTCTTTTGGTTACTACCCCTTTAAGAAAGAATAACCGACTTCAGTTTGAACACGCCTATTTCCTATTCTGTAGCACTAGTGGTAGAACTGCTGGCTGGCTGAATGACACTCACCAGGTGGCCTTGGGAGTCAGTGTAGCCACCACTTACCAGGTCTCTCTGACCTGCATTGGATTCAAGTCACCATTCAGAATATATCTGACTGAGCAGACCCTTCCAACACACCGGGTGACGAAAACCACATTACCCTGCTCTAATTCCAGCCACCGCCATTTTACCCCGACTCCCAATCTCCCTCAACTCCCCCACCTCCCCCACACCCTCCCATGCCAGTCCAGCCATCACAACAACATGAGAATCCTCTCTGACCCTCTCCCGGTTCTGTCTACCACGCTGTTTGCGACTCACTCACTGTTAACCCATCAACGGCCAATACTCCACCAGAAGTTTCCCAACGCTAGCCGTCCCTTTATCTCCCAGCCACCCACATAATCACTTGATACTGGTCCTTAAACTTGTCCTCATACTGGTCCTTAAAAATCTACAAACTTACAAGTGTAGTGGTTTGCACTGACCTCTCAGGCAAGGAGCCTCATAGACAGGTAGGCGTGGGTAGTGTGTTGATATCAGGGAGCCTAGGTGGTGTAGTGGTTAGCACACTGGCCCGGAATGCAAAGAGATGTGGATTCGAGTCCCCCTCTAGGCACAATATTTCCAATTTTCATCACCCTCACGACACTGGTTGCCATGACCATGATCTCTTGTACAAGCTATGCGCTGTATAGGTTGAACCTACCCTGTGTGTGTGTAAGTGCACTCACTGCCTGTATGTATGCAATTGTAAGCATTAAAAGACTTAAAATTCCAGGGGGACAAGTGTAGTGGTTTGCACTGACCTCTCAGGCAAGGAGCCGCATAGACTGGTAGGCATGGGTAGTGTGTTGATATCAGGGAGCCTAGGTGGTGTAATGGTTAGCACACTGGCCCGGAATGCAAAGAGATGTGGGTTCGAGTCTCGCTCTAGGCGCAATATTTCCCATTTTCATCACCCCCACGACACAAAGTACATAAATTGATCATTTTACCAATGAAGTCATGGGAAAGTCCTCAAAATGTTTGTGGTTACGGGCCAAATGTCACGAAAAGTGATTAAAATATAGTTACTTGCCTGACAATTTGAAATCATATGTTCTATATTTGTAATCTTGGTTTTGTAATTTCTTGCCATATAGAAGGGAACACTGAGCCAATTTAATAGAATCTGCTACTGCAGAAACCTATGGCGTGCTTGCCAAAACTAATTTGACATATTTACACTTCAAATATCTTTAAAGTTAGCCATTTAAAATATAAGTTACTTCAAACTAAAGTAAAGTAGGTTATAACAATAAATTTAATATATTTATCTCAGAAAAAATTACAGAAACTCAAAACCATTGGACTATACAACTTTAGATCTTTTCGAACATGTATATATATATACACGCATACTATATACACCATGCATCACACCACAGACTGGTGTTAACAACGTTTTCTCACGGGTGCTAATGATGCTCTTCTCCCGCTTCTCAGGTCATGGGAACGCAGCGTTCGAGACGGCCGATGCCATATATGGACATGCTAATGGCGTCCACATGGCAGGCAGGTCACGTGTCCGCTTGGCGTGGGAAACTCATTATGTAGGCGACCTCAGGTGAGCAATGTGTATGTGAGTGTGTGTGGTGGGGGGTCGGGGGCCGAGGTGTTTGGGGTGAATTCCAGTCGGCCTGCTGATGATCAGAATCCCTCAATGGTGTATGGGCAAATGAGGTCTGTCCCCAATGGTGTGTGATCAAATGAGGTTACTTACTTTCTGTCACAAATGTTGCATGGGCAAGTGAGGTTACTCACTGTCTGTCACATATGTTGTATGGGCAAGTGAGGTTACTTCATGTATGTCACAAATGGTGTATGAGCAATTGAGGTTACTTCCTGTCTGTCACACATGTTGTATGGGCAAGTGAGGTTACTTCATGTATGTCACAAATGGTGTATGGACAAGTAAGGTTACTTCCTGTCTGTCACACATGTTGTATGGGCAAGTGAGGTTACTTCATGTCTGTCACAAATGGTGTATGGGAAAGTGAGGTTACTTACTGTCTGTCACAGATGTTGTATGGGCAAATGAGGTTACTTACTTTCTGTCACAAATGTTGTATGGGCAAGTGAGGTTACTTACTATCTGTCACAGATGTTGTATGGGCAAGTAAGGTTACTCACTGTCTGGCATAAATGTGTCGGTATGTGAGGTTTCTTACTGCCTGTGAGAAATGTTGTATGAGCAAGTGGCATTACTTACTGTCAGTCACAAACATTGTCTGAACAAGTGGCATTACTGTCTGGCATAAATGTATGGGTATGTGAGGTTTCTTACTGTCTGTCACACATGTTGTATGAGCAAGTCCAGTTTCTTACTGCCTGTCACAAATTCTTTTGAGCAAGTGATGTTACTTACTATGTGTCACCAATGTTGTATGAACAAGTGCAGTTACTTACTGTCTGTCCCACATATTGTTTGAGCAAGTCCGGTTGCTTTTTGCCTGTTCCAACTGTTGTATAAGCAAGTGGCATTCCTTACTGTCTGTCACAAATGTATGAGCAAATGAGGTTACTTACTGTCTGTCACAAATGTTGTAATGGCAAGTGAGGTTACTTCCTGTCTGTCACAAATGTTGTTTGAGCAAGTGAGGTTACTCACTGTCTGTCCCCGATGTTGTGTGATAAGTGAAGTTATTACTACCTGCCAGAATTTGATGCCTATAGATAATTAATTAGCTTCACATTACAGTAGGAAGTCACACATATATATATATATACACTAATAGTAATAAGTAACTACAGAACCAGTCAGAATTGCAATTACCTGCAATGACACTAGCTGTGTGGATGAAAATAGCTGCACGATATTATGCACCTAAGACCATCGCCATTCCCAAAATATACACTTAAAGTAGGAACCATCACATTGTATTCTACTCACTCCCACAGTACACACTTAAAGGGTCAGTAACATGACCAACACAATTTTATTTAGTCACAGTTATCATGACCGAATATGACTAGTTATGGTTGGTTGAATTTGAAACAACCTTTCTCTGCCAGTTAGGCAGGACCCAAGTGGAGGCTGAGGGCCATTGTAGTCAAGCTGTGGCTATTAGTCTTATTCGGCTCTAATGACCCTTCTATTTTATTAGAACTATTCTCAGGAGCTCTAATTGTAATGCCACTGGGAATATTTATAAAATTTCACTAATTTGTTCAAATTTAGCAAATATTCATGTAAAAAATGCTAAAATCATTGTTGCAAGTCTCTAAAACATGAACCATCGCATTGGATGCTACTCATTCCCTATTGATTTACCTAAAGCAGGATTCATCACATTAGATACCACTCATTCTTGACCGACATACTTTAAACACCATCACATTTTCTGCAACTCATTTCCTGACTGATATAATTAAAACATGAACCATCACATCCTATGCTACTAATTCCTTACCGATACACTTAACACATGAACCATCACATTGCATGCTACTCATTCTTTACCGATATACTTATAACATGAACCATCACATTGCATGCTACTCATTCTTTACCGGTTTATTTAAAACATGAACTATCACATTGTATGCTACTCATTCTTTAATGATATACTTAACACATGAACCATCACATTGTATCCTACTCATTCTTTACCGGTATACTTAAACATGAACCATCACATTGTATCTTACTCATTCTTTACCGGTATACTTAAATATGAACATCACATTGTATCCTACTCATTCTTTACTGGTATACTTAAACATGAACCATCACATTGTATCCTACTCATTCTTTACCGGTATACTTAACACATGAACCATCACATTGCATGCTACTCATTCTTTAATGATATACTTAACACATGAACCATCACATTGTATCCTACTCATTCTTTACCGGTATATTTAAAACATGAACCATCACATTGCATCCTACTCATTCTTTACCGATATACTTATAACATGAACCATCACATTGCATGCTACTCATTCTTTACCGGTATATTTAAAACATGAACTATCACATTGTATGCGACTCATTCTTTACCAGTATATTTAAAACATAAACCATCACATTGCATGCTACTCATTCTTCACCGGTATATTTAAAACATGAACCATCACATTGCATGCTACTCATTCTTTACCGGTATATTTAAAACATGAACCATCACATTGTATGCTACTCATTCCTTACTGATATACTTAACACATGAACCATCACATTGCATGCTACTCATTCCTTACTGATATACTTAACACATGAACCATCACATTGCATGCTACTCATTCTTTACCGGTATATTTAAAACATGAACCATCAAATTGCATGCTACTCATTCTTTACCGGCATACTTAAAACATGAACCATCACATTGTATGCTACTCATTCTTTAATGATATACTTAACACATGAACCATCACATTGTATCCTACTCATTCTTTACCGGTATACTTAAACATGAACCATCACATTGTATCCTACTCATTCTTTACCGGTATACTTAAACATGAACATCACATTGTATCCTACTCATTCTTTACTGGTATACTTAAACATGAACCATCACATTGTATCCTACTCATTCTTTACCGGTATACTTAAAACATGAACCATCACATTGCATGCTACTCATTCTTTAATGATATACTTAACACATGAACCATCACATTGTATCCTACTCATTCTTTACCAGTATATTTAAAACATGAACCATCACATTGCATGCTACTCATTCCTTACCGATATACTTATAACATGAACCATCACATTGCATGCTACTCATTCTTTACCGGTATATTTAAAACATGAACTATCACATTGTATGCGACTCATTCTTTACCAGTATATTTAAAACATAAAGCATCACATTGCATGCTACTCATTCTTCACCGGTATATTTAAAACATGAACCATCACATTGCATGCTACTCATTCTTTACCGGTATATTTAAAACATGAACCATCACATTGTATGCTACTCATTCCTTACTGATATACTTAACACATGAACCATCACATTGCATGCTACTCATTCCTTACTGATATACTTAACACATGAACCATCACATTGCATGCTACTCATTCTTTACCGGTATATTTAAAACATGAACCATCAAATTGCATGCTACTCATTCTTTACCGGTATACTTAAAACATGAACCATCACATTGTATGCTACTCATTCTTTAATGATATACTTAACACATGAACCATCACATTGTATCCTACTCATTCTTTACCGGTATACTTAAACATGAACCATCACATTGTATCCTACTCATTCTTTACCGGTATACTTAAACATGAACATCACATTGTATCCTACTCATTCTTTACTGGTATACTTAAACATGAACCATCACATTGTATCCTACTCATTCTTTACCGGTATACTTAAAACATGAACCATCACATTGCATGCTACTCATTCTTTAATGATATACTTAACACATGAACCATCACATTGTATCCTACTCATTCTTTACCAGTATATTTAAAACATGAACCATCACATTGCATTCTACTCATTCTTTAATGATATACTTAACAAATGTTGTATGGGCAAGTGAGGTTACTTACTATCTGTCACAAATGTTGTATGGGCAAGTAAGGTTACTCACTGTCTGGCATAAATGTGTGGGTATGTTAGGTTTCTTAGTGCCTGTGAGAAATGTTGTATGAGCAAGTGGCATTACTTACTGTCAGTCAGAAACATTGTCTGAACAAGTGGCATTACTGTCTGGCATAAATGTATGGGTATGTGAGGTTTCTTACTGTCTGTCACACATGTTGTATGAGCAAGTCCGGTTTCTTACTGTCTGTCACAAATTCTTTTGAGCAAGTGATGTTACTTACTATGTGTCACCAATGTTCTATGAACAAGTGCAATTACTTACTGTCTGTCCCACATATTGTTTGAGCAAGTCCGGTTACTTTCTGCCTGTCACAACTGTTGTATAAGGAAGTGGCATTACCTTCTGTATGTCACAAATGTATGAGCAAATGAGGTTACTTACTGTCTGTCACAAATGTTGTAATGGCAAGTGAGGTTACTTCCTGTCTGTCACAAATGTTGTTTGAGGAAGTGAGGTTACTCACTGTCTGTCCCCGATGTTGTGTGATAAGTGAAGTTATTACTACCTGCCAGAATTTGATGCCTATAGATAATTAATTAGCTTCACATTACAGTAGGAAGTCACATATATATATATACACTAATAGTAATAAGTAACTACAGAACCAGTCAGAATTGCAATTACCTGCAATGACACTAGCTGTGTGGATGAAAATACCTGCACGATATTATGCACCTAAGACCATCGCCATTCCCAAAATATACACGTAAAGTAGGAACTATCACATTGTATTCTACTCACTCCCAAAGTACACATTTAAAGGGTCAGTAACATGACCAACACAATTTTATTTAGTCACAATTATCATGACCGAATATGACTAGTTATGGTTGGTTGAATTTGAAACAACCTTTCTCTGCCAGTTAGGAAGGACCCAAGTGGAGGCTGAGGGCCATTGTAGTCAAGCTGTGGCTATTAGTCTTATTCGGCTCTAATGACCCTTCTATTTTATTAGAACTATTCTCAGGAGCTCTAATTGTAATGCCACTGGGAATATTTATAAAATTTCACTAATTTGTTCAAATTTAGCAAATATTCATGTAAAAAATGCTAAAATCATTGTTGCAAGTCTTTAAAACATGAACCATCGCATTGGATGCTACTCATTCCCTATTGATTTACCTAAAGCAGGATTCATCACATTAGATACCACTCATTCTTGACCGACATACTTTAAACACCATCACATTTTCTGCAACTCATTTGCTGACTGATATAATTAAAACATGAAACATCACATCCTATGCTACTAATTCCTTACCGATACACTTAACACATGAACCATCACATTGCATGCTACTCATTCTTTACCGATATACTTATAACATGAACCATCACATTGCATGCTACTCATTCTTTACCGGTATATTTAAAACATGAACTATCACATTGTATGCGACTCATTCTTTACCAGTATATTTAAAACATAAACCATCACATTGCATGCTACTCATTCTTTACCGGTATATTTAAAACATGAACCATCACATTGCATGCTACTCATTCTTTACCGGTATACTTAAACATGAACCATCACATTGTATGCTACTCATTCTTTACCGGTATACTTAAAACATGAACCTTCACATTGTATGCTACTCATTCTTTAATGATATACTTAACACATGAACCATCACATTGTATCCTACTCATTCTTTACCGGTATACTTAAATATGAACATCACATTGTATCCTACTCATTCTTTACTGGTATACTTAAACATGAACCATCACATTGTATCCTACTCATTCTTTACCGGTATACTTAACACATGAACCATCACATTGCATGCTACTCATTCTTTAATGATATACTTAACACATGAACCATCACATTGTATCCTACTCATTCTTTACCGGTATATTTAAAACATGAACCATCACATTCCATGCTACCCATTCTTTACCGATATACTTATAACATGAACCATCACATTGCATGCTACTCATTCTTTACCGGTATATTTAAAACATGAACTATCACATTGTATGCGACTCATTCTTTACCAGTATATTTAAAACATAAACCATCACATTGCATGCTACTCATTCTTCACCGGTATATTTAAAACATGAACCATCACATTGCATGCTACTCATTCTTTACCGGTATATTTAAAACATGAACCATCACATTGTATGCTACTCATTCCTTACTGATATACTTAACACATGAACCATCACATTGCATGCTACTCATTCCTTACTGATATACTTAACACATGAACCATCACATTGCATGCTACTCATTCTTTACCGGTATATTTAAAACATGAACCATCAAATTGCATGCTACTCATTCTTTACCGGTATACTTAAAACATGAACCATCACACATTGTATGCTACTCATTCTTTAATGATATACTTAACACATGAACCATCACATTGTATCCTACTCATTCTTTACCGGTATACTTAAACATGAACCATCACATTGTATCCTACTCATTCTTTACCGGTATACTTAAACATGAACATCACATTGTATCCTACTCATTCTTTACTGGTATACTTAAACATGAACCATCACATTGTATCCTACTCATTCTTTACCGGTATACTTAAAACATGAACCATCACATTGCATGCTACTCATTCTTTAATGATATACTTAACACATGAACCATCACATTGTATCCTACTCATTCTTTACCAGTATATTTAAAACATGATCCATCACATTGCATTCTACTCATTCTTTAATGATATACTTAACACATAAACCATCACATTGTATCCTACTCATTCTTTACCGGTATACTTAAAACATGAACCATCACATTGCATGCTACTCATTCTTTACCGGTATACTTAAACATTAACCATCACATTGTATCCTACTCATTCTTTACCGGTATACTTAAACATGAACCATCACATTGCATGCTACTCATTCTTTACCGGTATACTTAACACATGAACCATCACATTGTATCCTACTCATTCTTTACCGGTATACTTAAACATGAACCATCACATTGTATCCTACTCATTCTTTACCAGTATACTTAAAACATGAACCATCACATTGCATGCTACTCATTCTTTACCGGTATGCTTAAACATGAACCATCACATTGTATCCTACTCATTCTTTACCGGTATACTTAAAACATGAACCATCACATTGCATGCTACTCATTCTTTACCGGTATACTTAAAACATGAAACATCACATTGTATGCTACTCATTCCATTTGCATGCTACTCATTCTTTACCAATATATTTAAAGCATGAACCACCATTTCGTATACTACTAAGTCCTGATAAATATACTTAAAACTTGAACCATCACATTGTATACTACTGATAACAGAATTTAGACTACAGCGCTATAAATATATCTCTCCCTATCTCGTTATATGGCCTAAGCCCTCCATCCCCTGACTACACGCGAGCTAGGTATTAAGCAATCCTTGAAAGGAAAGAATATAAGGAAACAAGGTGTCCAATTAAAATGACGAGGTGTGATTTGAATGATCGTCATCTGTTGTGAAATGTGGGCGTCACTGGCTCTAATGAGGCACCTAGAAGGTGCAAATTGTGCATGTCTCTAAAAGCGAAGTCACAGGCAGCGTGATTTGTCATAATTACAGCAAGAGCGCTAAATATAGATTAGTCTTTTCATCTGACCAACCTGTTTGAATATTCATGACAGCATGTGACGTCAGTCACGACAAGCATGTCACAATCCGACATAGTGCTAAATATAGATTTTGAGTACGCTTGTCTGACTAAGTGCTCATTTGAATATCTATGCCAGTGCATGCTTTTTCTTTCATGACTTACCCTATAGTTAGTGCAGAACACAGCTGAATAGTTGGTAACATGAGTGAGTTGACTTAAATGGGTCAACCCTGTCTCCTAGCCAACTTGCCTAAATGATGATGTTATGCATTACACACACTTTTGCCTGCTACTTTCGACCTAATCATAGTACAGGATTGTGTATCACACTCAATTTTCGACCCAAAATTAACATAGCTACTAAGCTAGGCTTCTCTATTGATAATGTCAGTCTATCACTTCGGCATCTTTTCGGCGGAAACCGCCACGGTAGAGAGAAGAAAAACCGCCACAAGTATCACCACTGGTAGTGTTAGACTCATCAATCCCTTAACCGCGAGGATCATAGGAGCAACACAGATGACTTTGTGACCACTCTTTTCCATTTCACCACTTTCTCCACTTATGGCCCTGTCACACTATGACGCTTCTCGCCAGCGCGCCGTCAGCATGCAAAATATCTTCTACGGGTCGAGACACGTCCAACTTTTCGGCAGTTTGGGGAAAAAGATTGGCATCAGTACAGCGCGTTATTCGCGTGCGGCCAACATTAGTCGATGAGTGAGGAAAAAAAAAAAAAGGTTTGGTGCAACGTGCTCATATGACCTTAGATGTTGGTAGGACATAAAACAACAAAGCAACCATTTGGTGCAACGTGTGGAGACGACCGTCATGCGCGCGCGGTGACTGCCTAGCATTCGCATAATTTTATTCCAGCGCTGTCGACGTCCTTCTGACGTCGCCATAATATTGGAACCCACACGTTGACGCGCATTGTGGGTCATTGCGTTTTTTTTACATGCTTAAAACATTGAGCGACGAACTACGCACGCCGCCATCCTCCGGCGACTGTCGATGTCCAGGATAGTGTTCCGATGTATACCGATGTTCGCATAACGTCCCCCTAACGTTTCCCGATGTTTCGCCAAAAAATGACAAACGTCGACACGCGTTGGAGAGAAACATCATAGTATGACAGGGGTATAAGCTCCAGGCCTGTCCATTCCCTGATGTTGTCTTCTCATCTCTTCCTTTGCCTGCTTTGATTTTTTCCCTCTTTCACTATGCCGTGCAAGTATAAATGAAATATTCTATTATAGAAGGTATTCAGTATAATATTTGACTTGTAAGCTATACATGGAAAATAAGGTGGATTCGTGGTTTAAAAAAAATTACTCACCTAGTGTGTTATAGAGCATATATATACGTTCTGAAACCAGTACGACGAATGGTACATACACATTAGATATAGAATAAGAGGTGGATTGGGAATTTATATTCACATAATGTGTTATATAGTGCATACATATGTGATGAGTTGCACTCATCTCCTCATGTAGAATGCTAGATCTATACACATAGGTAGGGATGAATAAGTGGGCTCATCAGGGAGCCTAGGTGGTCTAATAGTTAGAACACTTGCCCTTGGAATGGCAGACATGTTGGTTTGAATGCACAATTTTCACCTTCTAGGTGCCTCATTAGAGCCAGTGACGCTCACATTTCAGAACAGATGACGATCATTAAAATCACCCCTCATCATTTTAAAACAGAACCGGGCAGGCCACGGTCATGCATCCGATTCACCCTGAAATACAAAATGGCTAACCATACAACACAACCATCCCACCTAGTTGCAGTCCTGAAGGGTCCAGGGGTGTTCTGCCACACTGGTGTACTATCTAAGGACAGGGCATGGGTGAAAGGATGCTGTAACAAACCACAATGGGATGGGATCCTCTCCCACAGGCCTGTATGTCATCTGCGTAGATGTACATTGTAGGCTAAGTTATCGGTTAGGAGAAAACCTTGAAGATTAAAAAAAACTAATATAGAAACTACTAACACCCAAAACCGCAAAAGGTTGGCCCTAGAAAGATCAGGTAAACACTCCTGAGTGTGGGACCAGACCAATCCAGTATCATAGCTGTCCAGGGTTGAAAACAAGCACCCTCACGGGAGCTTAAACGTTATGGGCAGAATCAAAAACTTGTCACCAAAAAAAAAGAAGAAAAATGGCAGAGCTTAGCTCATTAGGACGGTCGCCTGCATCGGAATGGTAAAAGTGATGGCTCGAGCCCTGCTCTAGGCATAATGATCCCATTTATTGATGCCGTTCATGCTGAGAACTGTATGGCACTCAACCTACCCTGTCTAGATACTTAAAGTGCTTTACCTCGATATTTGTAATGGCTATAAGACTTAAGATTCCAGGAGGACAATCCTTGTGAGAAGCACTCATCTCCCCAGGTGAAATTCTATTTGATTAAAAAAGCCTAGCCAACAGTTTTTACTGTATAAACCTTCCCTGGCCTACACCACTCTAACATCTAAGAAGGGTCGATAGAGCTGCTAGTCACAGCCTGACTACTGACAGCACCCTCAGCCTTGATTGAGGTCTAAATAACTCCCAGAGAGCAGATTAGTTCAACATTTATAAACTACTATGACTTGTTAGTTAGTGTTGTTTGCATGCTGCCATGTCAGCGACAAAGGCCATAATAACAGCAAGAAGTATTAAAGTTGTATTCTGTCATATTATTATTATTTGGTTATCGCCTTTACACATAATGTAAGCTAAAAGCCCTAAATCTGTCAAAAGACTCTTTTGAAGTTAAAAAGCTCACAATTGTATCAGTTGGGTGGTTGTCGGAGTTTTTCGTCCTGGCAACATCTAAGTTCATATCAGGATGGGTACCAACTTGTGACAGTGCGCACTCATGGTAACTTAATAGTGCTGCCCCACTGGGAGACCAGGCTTCCTGCACCATGACTTGATATCCCAATCAGTCACATTGTCCTGACACTAAGCCAACCAGTCCTTGCCCTATCCAAATAATGCCGAATGTCTGGCTAGGAAGCGACAAGTATCAATTTTTAAGTAATTGCTTTGACTCGATCAGGGTTCCAACCTATGAGTTTCAATCCCAGGATCTACTAAAACGAGAGACAGGCGCTCAACTCATTCGGCCATCCCATCTGGTCCCACAATTATAAAAACAAATTGCAGGCAGGGCAGGTGAAATTCTAGATAAAAGTCAACTAGTCATATTTAATCCTAAAATAGTAATAACTGAATAAGTAAAATGATGTTTTCTTTATGTTACTTCCCCTTCACAAACAGAGGTGTTAACAACGCCGTGCTGGACACATACCAGCTCAAGTCGCTAGATGGCGTTGTGGAGGGACCCTTCAGGGATGTGCGCTTTGAGCGGGTTCGGGGCGGCAAGATCCGGGTGAAGCACCAAGAGGACATCGGCCAGGACAACTTCGCACTCAGGGAAGAGTACGATGTCGTCATCCGCTGTCTGGGTTTCATTTTCGATGACACAATGTTTTCCAAGTGAGCACCCATTTGACCTATTTGTACTTCTGTTCACTTTCAAGAAACTTCAAGTAAAAGCTGTGCAGTTTGATGAAAGCAGCAAATTTTCCTAACTGAAGCGCTCACCTAGATTTGATGTAACATATTGAGGTTATACCCCAGTCACACTACTGCTTGTGACCGTTTGCGACCACTTTGCGACCACAAATAAAGGTTGGTCAGAGAGAGCTCACAAGTGGTCGCAAATTGGTGCTCACTGGTGACCAATCTCCTTGCGACCATTTAGATCACAAGGAGGTTGCAGCAGCTGCGCAAAAGACCTCCGTGCGACCAAAATGGTCACCCGGAGGTCGGCGAACATTTTCATAGGTTGCTTTGGTCACAAGGAAGTCACTGGTGATTGCGGATTATTTGGTCACAATTGGTCGCAAAGTGGCAATATGTGGTAACAAGTGGTCTCAAGTGGTCACAAGCGATCACCAGCCATAGTATGAGTAGGGCTTTGGATACTAGTGGACTTTTATATTTTGGTAAAACAGTTTATTCATCAGAATATAAAAAATTTTCAGCACTGGGCACTGGTCTTCCGGCCATTTACATTACATTGTAAAAAGGTAGATGTACATTGTTAGTAGATTGTGAAGGGGGTTAGTGTGTTAGTGGGTTAGCCCTAATAAGTTCAGTGTTATGGGCTAAGATGGTGGGTCGCTGCAAAAACTGTGCTGTTATTAGTATTACAGTATAGCTGAGGTAAGTAATTGAGTGAAGGGGTGGGGGGTGGGGGGTGGGGGGAGGACAAGGAGGGAGGATTAAGCATTTATTGCTGCACAGAAAGAATGTTAATGGGTTAAGTAAACTTAAAAGAACCTGGCACTGATGCAAGGCATATACACCTAAGATGTCCGGCTCTTTAGTGTGCCCACAAGAATTAGTGTGCATGTTTTCATTTCAAATATCTCAAAAGTTAAGGGGCTGTCACACTACGACGTATGGCGTCAGGGCATGCTCAACATTAGAAAATTTGCCAGTACGTCGGCATTCGTCAAACTTTTCAGCGGTGGGGGATAAAAATGGGCGTACACCCAACGTACACACAATGTACCCACAACATACACACAACATATGTAATGTATGCAGAACGTATCTCTGACCTATTGCAAGCATATGAGACCATTCATGTGCCTCATAAAACGTTTGCAAAACACTCGCATATGTTCATGTTATGCTGACCAACGTTACATACATTACTAGAAGTATGGCATATACGTTAAGTATGCTGGAGATACGGCAGGCATATGTTCGAAGTACATTAGGAGTATGTTATGCATCCGTTGGCAGTATGCGGACTGTACATTCCCAACAGGCTGAACATATGGCATTTGTGCAGCAATGTATTCTAACGTATACCTAACATACTCCCAATGTATGCTGACATATCCCGTTTGTACACACAGCATACGTTCAATATACGAGGCACATGTAGAAATTTTGAGCATGCACAACATTTTTTCGGAGCCTCAATGCATGGCGACTTAAGGCGACGTATAACTTCGTACCCGGAATGTACCCAATATACAGCCAATGTATGCGTACCGTATGATGACGTACGCTGATGTGTTGGTCAAAAATCACATATGTCGGCATATGCTAAGGCTATACGTCATATGTGACAGCCCCTTTTGTCATTTATAATAAAGGTAACCTCAAAGTGGTGTCAGAAATGTGACATAATTGCCTAAGTTAATTTAGCATATTTTCATTTCAATATGTTCCAGATCAGCCATTTATAATCAAAGTTACTTCAAACTAAAGTAAAGCTTGGAACTGCAAAGCCTATGATGGCATACATATATGTATGACATATATCCAGTACATTTCATTTTAAAGGGCAACCTTTAGAGATATTTGAAATAAAAACTGTCTTTGGTGGGAGAATATAAAGTAAAAGAAGGAAATCTGGAGATTGTGGATATTTTGCGGTATATTAGGGAGATCTCCCATTAAATCGGGAGACTTGGCACCTTTGCAGATACATCTATCTATATATGTTATATGTTATATGGCATATGTTATATGTTATTTGAATACCTCATTTGACTACTTCTGTTCCCAGTACCACACAACCAATGAGGGCGTTCGGAAACATGCACAAGTACCCGCTCATCCTGCCCGACTACCAGGTGGTCAATGTGCCCGGCATGTACATCGTCGGCACGGCCGCACACTCCCTCGACTACCGCCGGTCTGCCGGCGGCTTCATCCACGGCTTCCGGTACAACGGTAACGCACTTCCGCTATTTCAAATACAGTAAAACCTCTCTAACCGACCACCACCATAGCTCGACCACTCCCCTATATTGATCTCTTTATTTGGGTCCCAAAACGATCGCTCATACAATACCATTGCAACGATTTAAAAAAACTCCCTAAACCGACCACCTCCCTAAATGGACCATTTCAAATAGGTTCCATGGTCTGTCAATTTAGAGAGGTTTTATTGTAATAGCATCGGGCATGAATACTCCATAGAGGATATATGGGATGTGTCACGTATTCTGCGGAAGGGAATTATTTGATTATATTATATGTTATATATTATTCTATGTTGTGCCTCCTGTACCTCTCACGCGCGACTGGTGGCGCCCCCACCGGTCCTCCTTGTCCCTAACCGACGCGGTAATCCTCACTCACACCGAATAAATGTGTTTGCAGATAGCGGATATATCTCTATATGGATCTACTATCTATACATGTATACCTATATATATATATATATATATATATATATATATATATATATATCCACGTGTATGTACAGATATCGGTAACGGATATAACCGCCATCCATATATATGTGTGTGTGGATAGCGGATATAGCGGATATAGCGGATATAGCGGATATAATACAAGATTCACTCCGATCCCCAGTAGTGGGTGAATGACAACCCTGCTTATACCCCTGTCACACTATGACGTAACGAGCAAACATAAGCCTGACGTGATCACGTTTTGTCATTATGTTGACGTACGTTGGGTTACGTTATGATGACGTTAGACTGACGTCGAGCTACGTCACGTTACGTCGTGTTATGTCGGCGCGCATCAAAGTTTTGAACCTGTTCAAAACTTTCAACGTAACTCGAACATAATGGTTTATGTTCGCCGTACATTCTGTACACGTTCGATGAACGTCAATGACGTTAAACGGACGTTAGTCAAACGTTGCTCACTACGTTCAACTACGTTCCACTACGTTGAACCACATTAAACCCGGTGGAAACATCCATGCGGCGTAATGGGAACGTCAGGAGAACGTCAGGAGAACATATGTTCAACATACGTTCAACATTTCGCCACCGTGTCATGATGTATGTAACGTCACGTAACGTAGTTCTGGCGATGGAATAACGTTCATAACGTTCAGTGAGCGTAATGACGTTGTCCTCTCTCGTTGAATGATGGTATCACTACGCTTTACTGACGTTACACTCTCGTCAACTACGCTGCATCCACGTTCAACTTGTGCTAAAATTTGCATACTACGCCGAGAAGTTCAACATTCTTCACGTTCTCCCTACGCTGACATCGTTACGTCCTACTGTCACAGGGCCTTTAAATTCGAGCAAAAACTGCTTCAGTAGGACATGACTGGTAGAATGGGGTGGTTCCAGTGTCCAATGTTTATCAATATTGGCACAGAGTTGGTGAAATGGGCGAGAATGCAAAAGCGACAAGATGGCGGCCTCAGAATGCTCTCAATTTGACTTTTAAAGTAGCTATTAAACTAGATGTCTCATTATATTCTTCAATTCAAAAGTAGCAGGTAAATATGAAAAGATATATGAAGGACATAGTTTGCTTCTTCAATTAAGAATGTATGTGCTTATTTCATTTAC
This sequence comes from Branchipolynoe longqiensis, assembly GCA_030323885.1. Lineage (NCBI taxonomy): Eukaryota > Metazoa > Annelida > Polychaeta > Phyllodocida > Polynoidae > Branchipolynoe > Branchipolynoe longqiensis. The sequence goes on from CM059188.1 coordinate 47,609,592, forward strand.
CCAGTCTTCCGACACTTTTTCTAATGGGTTGTTTAGCAGGCCTATTTGAGGGCCGCGGGAGTAAAACAACAATCGACGATGTATAGTGCAGTCTACTTCTCTGAGGGAGTGGTTATCACTATTACTATTGGCACTCTTGTCTCATTGCGGCCCTTATGTGTTTGCTTGCAGTTCGTGCACTGCATCGACTGCTGGAGTGGCGTAACCATGACAACCTGTGGCCCTCCAGGCGAGTGTCTATCGGTGATCTTTTGCCTTACGTGGTAAAGCGGATGAACGAGGCGGCGGGTCCGTACCAGATGTTCGGGGAGCTGGGTGACGTGCTGGCCTTCAGGTAGGAGTGTCACCGGAAGTGAGTCATACTCACGCCATGAGCATGCGCATCTGCGGGTATATCTGTATATATTTATATAGGTATATATATATATGGATTACCTTCCCACAAGTACTAACGTGGTTCACACATACATACAGATACACTATGCTCACACCAGAAGTACCTACTCAGACACACACACATATATATATACATATGTTTATATATGTTTATATTTCTATATTTACATATTCTATATACATAATCTGGTTGCACAAATATATTATATGATATATATATATGTAAGCATACGCATATATGTGTATATATATCTGTGTATATTACATATAACTAGACAGTAACCTGGACAAATCCTACCTTTGTACCCTTTCCTGCTGGTAACACAAAGTGGACAGATCTCACGTTCATAGCTATTTGTAGTTTTCACCTCTTATTGAGCTTTATCTATTTACATTAAAGTTGCATAGTCCGATGATTTTGAATTTCCGTATTTTTTCTGAGATAAATATATTAGATCGATCAATACTATCTACTTTACATTAGTTCAAAGTTACTTTTATTTTAAATGGTAAGCTTTTGAGATATTTTGAGTGCAAACATGGAAAATTAGTTTTGGTAAGCTTGCCAAAACTCTGACACCATATACTTCTGCAGTAACAGGTTCTCTTAAATTGACTCATTATTGCCTTCTACACAGGAACAAATGCTTAATAAGTGCATCAGTATCTAAGTTAGATATGTAAAATCAAATCTAGATCATTGTTTTGGTTTTGAAAATTTGATATTTCATCGGACTATGCAGCTTTAATTGGACTTACCAAGACATCCTGCTTGATCAATTACCGAGAAGGCGAAGAAGACCTTCTCCCTATTAAATCTGCCTCTGGAGACCTTGATTTATGAGATAACAACTGAAGGTGATCAATTTATTGATCAATTTAAAGTCTGTTCCTTACTAAATCTGCTTTAATTACTATAGAATAACCGTCTATGTACACATCAGTAATAGACATTTTCCACCAAGCCATGAGCTGCTCCCACAAGATTAGTTTTTGCCACTGCCACCACGGGGCAGGTCGGTGGTGGAAATCCTATTAAGACCTTTACAACAGAGCATGCTATATATTGATCTGCTACCCACAATATTAATTCTTGTTGCTACCGTCAGAGGGCAGATTGGTGGTCAAAACCCCCTTTTTTTTCTTCTTTTTTTTTGTTGGGGTCCATTAGTTGTTTAAGCAGGGGAAATTTCTGTCATAGACGACTGGTCTTCCTCATTCCACTGCTGGTCGATAGAAAGCCCGAGCCTACACTTTTACCGATCCAAGGGATTTTTAACCTCCCACACCACATAGACATGGTATGAGAGCAACCGGCCTTTGATGACGCTGTAAGTTATACACAGCGGTGGAAATCCAAATTGGCAGAGCTGGGGGCACGGGGAATGAACCGCCGACCCTCAGATTAGGAGTCTGACCTAGAAAAAAGTCAGACACTCTAACCACTCCGCCACAGAGACACCAGACATTTCCCCACAGAGAATGCTGCACAGTGAACTGCTACCCACAATATTAGTTCTTCTGCTGCCACCAGAGGGCGCATTGTTAATAGAAATTGTCTATCTACCAGACCTTTTCCAACAGAGAATGCTGCACAGTGAGCTTTTACCCACAATATTAGTTCTTATGCTGCCATCAGAGGGAAGATTTGTGCTAGAAAGTGTCTATTTATAACTACAAGGCCCTTTCCCAACAGAACATGCTGCACAGTGAGTCAATCAGAGGGCTTAGCTACTCGGTAGTGCAAAGCGTCTAGTGTGAACCTATCCCCGGTAACACCTTGATTCCATCCTCGATACAGATCCGGCGGGGACGTAGAGATCTTTGAAGAAATACCGATGGCGCTCCTAGCGGAGTTTCCTGACATTACAGGGCGCCCCCTGCGGGAGTTCATCGTACTAGTAATGCAGTACGGGCGCAACTTCTCCGGGCCCGGGCACGACGTGTTCCGGGAGGCCCGTGCTACCGGCTTTGCCAATGAGGCGCATCGGTCAAACTTCCTGCACCCAGTCCTCTACTACTACACGTCGTTGCCCACAGGTGAGCTTACAGTTGCATAGTCCGATGGTTTTGAGTTTCTGTCATTTTCTTAGATAAATAAATTTGGTTCAGCATTATAATCTACCTTATTCTAGTTTGAAGTAACTTCTATGTTAACTGACTAGCTTTTGAGATATTTGAAGTGCAAAATTAATTTTGGCTAGCATGGCAAAACTCTGACACCATAGGCTTCTGCAGTGACATGTTTGATTAACTTGCCTTAGTATTCCCTTCTATGTGGCAACAAATACTTAATAAGTGCACCACTATCTAAGTTAGATATGTAGAATCAAATCTAGATAATTGTTTTTTTTTTTTAAATGTGATGTTTTCATCGGACTCTGCAGCTTTATTCCACGTTACATAGTTCCTTATACGCAGCAATAAATGCTTAATAATAAGCACACTAGTGTCTAAGTCGGATAGATATGAACAAATTGTTTATCAATGGCACGATTGAGAATTTAGTCCTCCAGTTATTCACTGAATGTAGAAATAATAAGAAAAAAAAGAGATGCATTTTCGGATTTGTATATATATATACAATCAAGCGAGGTGTGGGATTGAAACAAAGTCAAGGCAGTCAGTCAACAACAACAACAAAACGAAAAAAAAAAAAACTTCTGATTTTGGTGACCTTGACCTTTCAGCGGCGGACATGGCGGGCCGGCCAGCGGGCTGGCCGCTACCCGAGCCGCACCGGCTGCACCACGTGGTCGAGGACTTCTTGACGACGTGGGATGCGCCCACGACGCACATCCTGCCGCTACGCCGCTTCCTGGAGACCTCCGTCGGCAGTGACCTACGGCACTTTGATGCCACCACCTGCCTGCAGGTGGCGCTCACGCATGCCACCGTACCGCAGTCGTGCCGGGCGGGCTACCTGGATGGGAGGGGACTGCTGGCCCGAGAGCTGGGGAACCAGGACTGCTGATGGAGGAACATGGTGAACGCTGTGGGTGCAATCATGAAGCAAAGTGGGTGTGGGGGGATGCATCTCTCCCCACAGTGTAGGGAGACCAGATGGGATGGCCGAATGAGTTGAGCGTCCGCTCCCGTTTTGGTAGATCGTGGGATTAGAACCCATGGGTTCGAACCCTGGTCGAGTCAAAGTAATGACTTAATGATTGATACTTGTCGCTTCCTTGCCAGGGGTGCGGCATTATTAAGATAGGGCAAGGACTGGTTGGCTCCATGTCCGGATAATGTGACTGAGGGGGATATCAGGTCATGGTGCTGGTGGCCTGGTCTCCCAGTGGGGCAGCACTATAAAGTTGCCACGAGTGTGCACTGTCATAAGTCTGTACCCGTCCTGATACGTAATATACCAACAAACAACAACAACAGAGTGTAGGGCTGCTCCCGAGGCAGGCAGGCAGGCTAAGATGGTGACCGTTAGTGCACGCTAATCTAACGGCGATGCTAATATCACGAATCCAATGTACTAAAGCATGCATAAACAACCCACAAACAAGTGGAACTTCCTCATAAACATACCAGGACACCGTAGCATACATATCTGAGGATGTAAAATCGAAATACAGGAGGAAATCTGACAAAACAAGGACCATCAACCTCGCAAGAGCATATCGACCGTTAGAAATGGTGGGAAATGGCAGGAAATGTCAAAAACAAGGTTACTGAGGTGGAAGCCAAGGATTGCCAGGATAAAAATAAAATGGAGGAGGAACAAATGAACAAGGATGACATAGTGAGACTGGTGATAAGAACAGTCAGGGAAGAACTGGAGAAGGAAACCGACAAAAGAGATAAGGACGAGACTGACGGAAATAGAAATGGAATGAACAACACAGAAATTGATGACGGAAACAACAAAATTAACGGAAATGACTGCAAAACCAAACTACAAGCACTGCAAATGGCATATGACTTGCTACAGATAGAATGTGCATGGTACAAGGCAGAATACGAAAAAAAAAAAAAAAAAAGATCAATGAAAATGTAAGCAAAAATGTAAGCAAAAATGCTAACACCAGGACAGTGCCCACGGATAAGAATAAGCCGCAAATGGCTTCGATCCAAAATCAGGCAATCAAACCAAAAATTGAGGGAAAAAACTCAGTGTTATTGTCCATGGCATCCCCGAAAAAGAAAATGAAAGCATTAAGGAAACAATCACGGACATGCTAAGAGAAGCGGAGTGTGACTTTGGCTGGACAGTAGTGACTAAAGCCTTCCGTCTAGGAAAAAAAAAAAAAAAAAAAAAAGAACATAAAAAAAAATCCTGACAATAACGAACAGGCTGAAAACAAAAGCCAAGGTGAGGAAACAAAATAAAAACAAGTCCAGGACACTGAGAAAGTCCAAACCAGGCCGAGGAGTATAAAAATCCAGCTGGAAAAAGTCACAAAAAAAAGAACTCTTCCAGAAGAAAAAAACACTCCATGTCAAAAAAGACTACAATAAATTCACAATAAGACCAGTAAGGACAGAAACGGAAATGCTGAGTGAAAAAACAGTAGAACAAATGTACACACTCGCACTTGAAACCAAAAGTGAAAAAATAAATTGGATCAAAATGAAAGGGTATAAAATAGAAATAAATGGGATAACCTACACCCAAGGAGTTCAAAGAGATCGAGATACAAGAGATCGCACCAGAAAAGGCTGCAACAAAGGAACACCCCTGGGGAGTGTCATTCCAAGGCCACAACTACCCCTTTAGTAACCTGTACAAGTGCGAAGACACTGAAATTGAAAGGATTGCCGTGAATATGGCCTATGCTGCCGACCCGGCGTAAAGCAACCACCAATCAATCAATCTGGAAAGGACAGAAAAATATACACCTCGACCGAGCAATACTACTGCTCAATAATGGCTAAATATCATGAAAAACACGACATAATGAGAATGATAAAAAACACAGACAACCCATACACAATAAAAGCAATGGTCAACAAAATATGGAGATCACCAGAATGGTGCAAAACAAATGAAAATGTGCTGGAGGATATCGTCCATGCAAAATTCACACAAAACATAGAGCTAAAAGAAAAGCTAATAAATACCCCTGGGAATGCATTCAGGGAATGCACAAAGTGCTCGTACTGGGGCTCAGGGAGGTACCTGGACAGCACCAGTGAAGGGGAAAAGATAAAACAAGGGTACAACAATAAAATGGGGGACATCCTCCAAAAAGTCAAGGAAACCATGGCAAATAATGCCACCAAATAAAAAGGGAAAATATAAATAAACAAATAAAATAAAAACAAAATAACGAGTGCTGTGTGCAGGAAGTACACAAACAACACTCCACCAAGACAAATATACCTGATGGCTGGAATATGTGACCTAACAAAGAAAGTGGGCCACAGAGACCTAAGACCAGCATTTAAGACCAAGAAGAGACTCATGGAACACATGGAACAGGAATACAAACAAGCTCATGACACACTCAGCGCATTAACAAAGATGCCAGGCTATCTAAGAGCATCACAGAGAACTGCAAAAGGAACCAGGGCTCCAAACCATGAGTATCACAAACTTACGACAAACCTACTATCTCACTATCATGCCTTACTAAAATATGCGATCCTTCATACAAAACAGGTAATAAGCGCAGTCATTTACACAACTACCCACCAGAGGGAGATGTGTGTGATGCATGCACCAGCACCCCCCCCCCCCCCACACACACAAACAATCAATCAATCTAACTAAAACTAAAAAGTAAAATTTGCGAAATCAAGCAACCACTCTCCGAAAAACACAAATAAATATGGTAGAAGAAATTGAATGCAAGCTGGGGAGGGGCACACACTTTGCCCACCTAAACTGCCAGAGTGCATCCAATAAAATCGACACAATAAAAATACACCTAAAAATAGAAAATCTCGACATACTGACACTGTCAGAAACATGGTTTACTGACAACCACAAAAACAACACCCTTAACATAGATGGATATAGGCTTGTACGTAATGATAGACAGCAAATAACACACTAAACCAAACAAAAAAGGGTGGAGGTGTTGCCCTTTACTGCAAAGACACCAAAAATCTAAATCCTGAAGCAATAATAACAGCTAACTTATCAAATGAACATATAGAACTACCATGGTGCCTAATAAAAAATGAAAAACAAGCAAATATAGCCATAGCAAGCCTCTACAGACCGGCATCATTGGAAATTGAAATTTTCATTGAAGCCCGAGAGAAGAGCATTAACACCAGAAAAAAACTGACAAAGGCAGAAATCTTCATACTAGGGGACTTTAATGTAAATTTCAACAGCAATGATAAAATAAACTAATGCTGCAAACCACAATCAAAATCTTAGGCCTACAACAGCTCATCACTGAAAAAACAAGGCTAAGTAAAAATAGCACAACAATTGACCTAATACTAACCAACTCAAACTATGCCACTAAATGGGGCACCAGAAGCTGGGGTATAAGTGATCATGAGCTAATATATGTGACAAGGAAAAAACTCAAAAGCACAAATCACTATGAATATAAGATGGGCAGGTCCCTAAAAAACTAGTCAGAAGATGCATTAAAAAATCATCTGCACCAAAACATAAACAACATCACACAAAACAGAGATGATGTTAATATCTATTGGGGCAACATCATCAGAGAAATAAGAAAATCAGCTGATGAGATGTGTCCCATTAAGAAAATAAAAATACAAAAAAAACAGGACCCCTGGGGAGATAATGACCTGCTAACATTCATCATGGCCAAAAGTAAACTGGGTGATGAAGCAAAGCACACAGAAAGTATAAAAGACAAACTGGCCTACCATATCGCCAGAAACAACTCTCGCAAAGCTGTGAGAAAGGCAAGAAAGAAATACATAATAAAGCAGGACAAAGACTGGGGAAGCAATACAAAATATATTCTGGACAAATGTAAACCTATTATTCCCCCAAAATAACAAAGAAGAGCACACAAACTTCCAAGATAATGAAGGGACAATGCTCACAGACAAAGATGCAGCAAACAAACTGAACACGCACTTTGCCACAATAGGGCAAAAGCTGTCAGAATTATTTTTTTTAAGATGGAAAAATAGATCAGGAACTGTGCAGAACGAAATCCCCACCTGCAAAACAGATATAATAGAAGTAAACAAATTAATAAATAACATAGACACAAATAAACCAAGTGGACTAGATGAAATCCCAACTAAAATACTGAAAGAGGCACTCCAAGACATCCCGGCCACTATAGTAGACCTATTCAACATCTGCTTTGAACAGGGGCGTTTTATCTCAGCGTGGAAAATGGCAACCATAACCCCCATTCACAAAAATGGAGACAAACAAAACATGGGAAACTACAGGCCAATATCAATTCTTCAAACCCCAGGCACATAAATGACACATAAATGAACACCTGGAAAAAAATGATATACTAAACGAAAGACAAGGGGGCTTCAGGAAACTGCACTCCACATCAAAAACAATAGCTAACCTAACAAATGACATACTGGCATCAATGAACCAAAAACAATTAGTTGGAGCAGCCTTCATTGACTTCAGCAAAGCCTTCGATACAGTAGACCATAACATACTACTGGAAAAACTAAAAACCATGGGCATAAAATCCAACACTATGGACTGGATAAAATGCTACCTGAACAACAGGCAACAGAAAACAAAAATAAATGATACACTATCAGACAACCAACCAGTCACATGTGGTGTACCCCAAGGGTCACTGTTAGGGCCACTGCTCTTTATAATCTACATAAACAATCTTGCAAAATGGTTGCAAACCGAATGCCTCCAAGTATATGCAGATGACGCAGTCATATATGCAAAGGGCACCACAGAGGAGGAGGTAATAACTAAACTAAATAAGCTCCTACTAAAACTAGACGAGTTGTGTGAGTCCAACAAAATAACCATCAACACAAGCAAATCCAAAACAGTTCGTGTCTCGCATAAACAAATGCCAGAAAGAAAATTACACTGTAAGCTAGGAAACCAAACATTAGAAAATGTAGACCATTACAAATACCTAGGCCTTGAGTTAGACAGCCAACTAAGCTACAACATATGTATAGACAAAATTATCCAGAAGGTAAACTACAAACTGTGGCTATTTGCAAAGCTAAGAGACTACACGACACAAGAAATGTCAATAAAAATCTTCAAAGGCATGGTGCTCCCCTATTTTGACTATGGAGATGTAAACTACATGGGTGCGAAAAAAGAACTTCTTAAAAAAACTGCAAATACTGCAGAGCACAGCCCTAAAAATCTGCCTCAGAGTAGACAAGCTGCACCCCACCTATGACATACACAAAAGAACCAAAGTAAAATTACTAGAAAATAGGAGAATAATTCATTTGAAAACATTAGCATATAGCTATAGTCAAAACAATAAACTCCTAGCAAAACCACAAAGGCTACTAGAGCAAACAATGTGCCACTACTAAAGCAGACCAGAAGCCAAATAAAAGGTCATGAGAGAAGCACATTGGAAATGGCTGCCAAGGTGTGGAATGCCCAAACGGTAAAGGAACGACAAATTTCGGACATAAAAACATACAAAAAATATCTGTGCAAAATAACGCCAGGAAACCCCCACTAAGCTGCACTGCAAAGGGGCATGTGATGTGTCACAGCCCACCAGCGGGGACGCCCAATGAAAGTAGCCAGATAGCGCACCACACAGCTACAAACAAGCCTATGATATGTAAATAGGAGTAGGCTAGTCTAGTAGTAAGAGTAGAAAAAATAAAACACATATATGCCAAGAAAATCCAAAAAACGAACATAGTCTACTAACCATACCAACCACCTATCTATCTGCTACTAAAATGCAGGCAATCAAATACCTTAACAGCAGCTACTGTGGTATAAGATAACACCAACACTACAGCTGGTCTGCATTGAAAACAAGCCTGAATACCCAGGCTTATATGCTATGGACAGTATAAATACAGCCTCAATAAAAAAAAAACTAAAAAAAATGTCCATGTGACCGGATGTGTTTGCTTGCCGGCAGGCAGGCAACAAGCTAAGATATATGTCCCTATGATCTGATGTGTTTGCATATTAGCTGGCAGGCAACAAGCTAAGATCAATTTCCATGTGAGCTGGTGTTTGCATGGTAGCAAACAGGCGACAAGCTGAGATATGTGACCTAGTGTGTTTACATGTTGGAGGGTAGCAGACCAAGAACTGTGTCCATATGACCTGATGTGTTTGCATGGTGGCAGGCAACAAGCTAAGATCTAGGCCCATATGATCGGGCGTGTTTACATGTTGGCAGGCAGCAGTCCAAGAACTGTGTCCATATGACCTGATGTGTTTGCATGGTGGCAGGCAACAAGCTAAAATCTAGGCCCGTATGATCGGGTGTCTTTACATGTTGGCAGGCAGCAGACCAAGAACTGTGTCCATATGACCTGATGTGTTTCCATGTTAGCAGGTAACAAGCTAAGAATTGTGTCCATGTGACCTGGTGTGTTTGCATGTTGGCACGCAGGCAACAAGCTATGATTTATGTCCATGTGACCTGATGTATTTGCATGTTGGCAAGCAGGAAACAAGCTAAGAACTGTGTCCATGTAACCTGGTGTTTGCATGTTTGCAGGCAGGCAACAAGCTAAGATTTATGTCCATGTGACCTGATGTATTTGCATGTTGGCAGGCAGGAAACATGCTAAGAACTGTGTCCATGTAACCTGGTGTGTTTGCATGTTGGCACGCAGGCAACAAGCTATGATTTATGTCCATGTGACCTGATGTATTTGCATATAGGCAGGCAGGAAACAAGCTCAGAACTGTGCCCATGTGACCTGGTGTGTTTGCATGTTTGCATGTTTGCATGTTTGCAGGCAGGCAACAAGCTAAGATCTATGTCTATGTGACCTGATGTATTTGCATGTTGGCAAGCAGGAAACATGCTAAGAACTGTGTCCATTTGACCTGGTGTGGTTGCATGGTGGCAGGCAGGTAACAAGTTAAGATCTATGTCCATATGATTTGATGTGTTTGCATGTTGGCATCCAGGCAAGAAGCTAAGAACTGTGTCCATATGACCTAGTGTGTTGGCAGGCAGGCTGGCAACAAACCAATATCTATGTCCATGTGACCTGATGTGTTTGCATGGTGGCAGACATACAAGAAGCTAAGGTATATATCCATGTGACCTGATGTGTTTGCATGGTGGCAGCAGGCAAGAAGCTAAAGTATATACCCATGTGACCTGATGTGTTTGCATGGTGGCAGACATACAAGAAGCTAAGGTATATATCCACATGACCTGATGTGTTTGGATGGTGGCAGCAGGCAAGAAGGTAAAGTATATACCCACGTGACCTGATGTGTTTGCATGGTGGCAGACATACAAGAAGCTAAGGTATATATCCATGTGACCTGATGTGTTTGCATGGTGGCAGCAGGCAAGAAGCTAAAGTATATATCCACGTTACCTGATGTGTTTGCATGTTGGCCCGCAGTGTTCCTCCCTCCCATCACAGTCTAATCTCAAACATCCACATATCTGCTCACTATGAGCAGGGTGCCTATGTCTGATATAGCTGAAGGGAGAATGGCCACTCCACTTTTCCCTGCCCTCGGCCATTTGGGACTAGACTGCTTCAACCCACTATAAAACCTTAATTTCACTTTGAACCAATGACAACATCTATCCTTGCCGCGAGTCTAACTTTAATTGCTGACACATAACTAAGCAATCACCAATCAATCAAACTGTTGTGTCCTCTGATAACCAAAAACCTGGTGAGGATCTTGCCCATACATATATTTCAGATATGGATTACTAGCTAATATTGCATGGAATTAATAGATTCTATGAAGTTATTAGATACAATAACATAATAGCACTTCCTTTATGTATGTGCCCCATCACACTCACTCATCATTGCTTATTAAGCCCCAGCAATAGAGTTCTGATGCCCTGCCATGACAAATATTGTAACTATAGTAACCATCCATCCAGTGTCGGCCCTATCTAGGGATTGCTGGCGCCCTGGGCAAGCTGAACTTTGGTGCCCATACAAGTATACTAGGATGGTCTAGAATTTCTAGAAGTGATATTTGGTGCCCCTTGGCATGTGGCGTCCTGGGCAACTGAGCGAATTGGCGGTACCTTCAGCCAGCCCTGCATCCATCTACCAATGTGTGCGCGTAAAAGAACACACTGAGATAATGTAAACCTCTGTAAGTTTGATAACAATGCCTGGCCTAAGAGTATACGTGTATATAAGGGGGCGGTGGCTCCACAGGAGGGGGGGGGGGGGCGAAATGACAGTGTTAGCATATGGCTCTAGAAGCAACAGTCTGATTGTACACTGCTTGTACACCACTTGTACACTGCTTGTCCACTACTTGTACACTGTACACTGCTTGTACACTGCTTACACTGCTTGTACGCCACTTGTACACTGCTTGTACACTGCTTTTACACTGCACACTGCTTGTACACTGCTTGTACACTGTTTGTACACTGTTTGTACACTGCTTGTACACTTCTTGTACACTGATTGTACACTGCTTGTACACTGCTAGTACACCACTTGTACACTGCTTGTACACCACTTGTACACTGCTTGTACACTGCGTATACACTGCTTGTACACTGCTTGTACACTGCATGTACACTGCTTGTACACTGCCTGTACACTGCATGTACTCTGCGTGTACACTGCTTGTACACTGTTTGTACACTGCTTGTACACTGCTTGTACACTGCTTGTACACTGCTTGTACACTGCTTGTACACTGCTTGTACACCACTTGTACACTGCTTGTACACTGCTTGTACACTGCTTGTACACTGCATGTACACTGCTTGTGCACTGCATGTACACTGCATGTACACTGCTTGTACACTGCATGTACACTGCTTGTACACTGCCTGTACACTGCATGTACTCTGCTTGTACACTGCTTGTACACTGTTTGTACACTGCTTGTACACTGCTTGTACACTGCTTGTACATTACTTGTACACTTCTTGTACACTGCTTGTGCACTGCATGTACACTGCTTGTACACTGCTTGTACACTGCTTGTACACTGCTTGTACACTGCTTGTTCACTGCTTGTAACTGCTTGTACACTGATTGTACACTGATTGTACACTGATTGTACACTGTTTGCACACTGCTTGTACACTGCATGTACACTGCTTGTACCTGCTTGTACACTGCTTGTACACTGCTTGTACACTGTTTGTACACTGATTGTACACTGCTTGTACACTGAATGTACACTGCTTGTGCACTGCTTGTTCACTACTTGTACACTGCTTGTACACTACTTGTGCATTGCTTGTACATTGCTTGTACACTGCTTGTACACTACTTGTACACTGCTTGTACACTGCCTGTACACTGCCTATACACTGATTGCACACTGCTTGTACACTGTTTGTACACTGCTTGTACACTGCTTGTACACTGTTTGTACACTGATTGTACACTGCTTGTACACTGCTTGTACATTGCTTGTACCCTGCTTGTACACTGCATGTACACTGATTGTGTACTGCCTGTACACCGCTTGTACACGGCTTGTGCACTGTTTGCACACTGCTTGTACACTGCTTGTACACTGCTTGTACACTGCTTGTACACTGCATGTACACTGCTTGTGTACTGCCTGTACACTGCTTGTACACTGCATGTACACTGCTTGGACACTGCTTGTACACTGCTTGTTCACTGCTTGTACACTGCTTGTATACTGCTTGTACACTGCTTGTACACTGCTTGTACACTGCTTGTACACTGCTTGTACACTACTTGTACACTGCCTGTACAATGCTTGTATAATCTTCGTCTTGACCAATGAACCCCCACCTCACTTGATTATCACATAAGGCCTAATTATGTGAATATAGCAAAAGCTGTAATATGATAGAGGAATGGCTGAGACCGCTCGCTATCTTGACCAATGATATGTGTTAGTAAACAGGGTGCCTAAAGAGATCCTTTTCACTTGAGCACTACAATGGAATTCAGGAATATGTGTTGGTAACTGTAACACAAAATAAACCACACAGATATTTATTTTTCAAAATGTAGTAGTCGTTAGTTTCAGATGCGTTATATATATAATATATGTAATATACACAATCTGTACAATCTCTAATGTCTAATACATAATATATACAGTACATAATATATCTAATATAATATATGCAATATATGATTATGTATTATTATGTAATATATATAATATAACATATATATAAAATATATAAAATATATAAAACATATAAAATATATAAAATATATAAAACATATAAAATATATAAAATATATAAAATATACAAAATATACCAAATATATAATACATATAATATACATAAACTATATAATATATATTATATATATAATATATATCATATATATAATATAGATAATATATAGAATATATAACATATTATATGTATAATATATATAATATTTCACTTGTGGTATATACACATGTATTATGTAATATAATGTATGTACATTACATATATAATATGTAGTATGTACATCATTATCAATAATAATTAATGTACATAGTATAAATTATATTACATGTAATATATAAATGATATAATATGTATAATATATATTATAAAATATAGAATATATTCGAATATAAATACTATGGACATGGTATACCCCAGCCTAGGGATAAACTTGATATATTACTTTAACACTAGGCTGGACATATAAAGACTAGACGTCTTCCATATTAGGTTCTGTGTCGATATATAAAATTAAAAGACCTTCCTTTGAAGCTGCATAGTCCGATGAAAACGTCAAATTTTCAAAACCAAACCATTTATCTAGATTTAAGCCTACACACCTAACTCAGAGACTAATGCATTTATTAGACATTTTGACCACATCGAAGGGAACAACACTGAGGCAATGTAATAGAACCTGTTACTGCAGAAACCTATTTATATCAGAGTTTTGGCGTGCTTAGTAAAATTAATTTTGCATGTTTCCATTTCAAATATCTCAAAAGTTAGCCATTTAAAATAAACTGATAAACGTTACTTCAAACTAAAGTAAGGTAGATTATACTGATCAACCAAATATATTTATCTCAGAAAATGACAGGAACTCAAAATCATTGGACTATGCAATTTTAAGTGGACACGATATAAAATGATATAACACTGCGGTAACATGTTGACAGTGACGTTGTGGCTTATGATATCACATTCGGCTGGTACAGTGTGCATAGATATATATTTTACTGTGGTGTCATGTGACGCTGCCCTTTAAACATGGGACCAGTCTGTACCAGTGACGTAGTTACCACGACTAGTATCATGTCACTTAGACCGGCGTTCCCTCTGGTGCTATGATCGATGTCCTATTAGAACCAAGTGCCACGGATAGTGTTCTCATGTGCTTGTCAGAGTCTACAGTATTAGCTGGAATAAAGTTATTGTAATATGTCACAGTTGTCATGCAATATATCGCATTGTGTATGTATTCTTTATTCATCTTTAAACAAACAAAAAAATGAGAGTACAAAAATATGGCTCAGTACACCACCATAATGTGACTGAGTGGGATACCAGGTCATGGTGCCGGCGGCCTGGTCTCCCAGTGGGGCAGCACTATAAAGTCACCATGAATGCGCACTGTCACAAGTCGGTACCCGTCCCTTGTTAACTTCAAACATGTTCTCCCCATACTCCCCAGAGAATATGGAGCATGGTCTGATCTTCGTGGTCATTCCGACTAGACGGGATGACCCAATGAGTTCAGCATTCGCCTCCCGTTGTTGGTAGGTCGTGGGATTCGAATCTGCAAGTTCAAACCCTCGTCGAGTCAAAGCAATGACTTAAGAATTGATACATGTCGCGACCTAGCTAAAATAGAAACTTTAATATTCACATCATAGCATAAGGCCGTAATCGATTAACACGACCCGGGCGGCTCGGGTCACCCGAGTCATCTGAATTTCAAATAGAACACCGCGAGTGGAGTCAAAAGAAACACGTGCCATGTGCAAAACGACCCGATGCCAGTAACCCACCTCTTGGCTGGGGTTTGCTAGGAACGATGACGTCACACCTGAGCTTGTACCTGTAGCTACCACTACAAGTCCTATTCGTTGTTTTAATGCTTTTTTTTAAATAACCCAGATTGTCAGCTTATACGATTGTCAGCTTATAAATCCTATTTTGCTGTACTTATATTGGTTATTAAAACAAATAATTAGGTTTTAGATTAAGCCACCATTTTTTCCAACCCGATCGTGCAGAAGCTTATTCGGTTATTCGACCCGAGTCTGCAGGATGTGCGCATGCGCCAAAAAGTGGCTCGGGTGACCAGAGTCGATTAATCGATTACGCCCTGGGTGAATGCCCGTTAAAATAATATTTTATCATATTGTGATAATATTTTAACAACAGTTTCTCAATACCTTTGCCATTAGCGTGATTGACGATTTCCCCCACTAGGTGGCGCCACCGCATCCATGCTCCCGCCTATTGATGCGCGAGAAGGAAGAACAGAGGCGGATGTGGGAAAACTGAGGCGTTTATTGTGACGCCTCGGGCAATATACAGAGAACAGTGAAGGAACAAAACATATGAGACAATGTAAGGTAACGGTACAAGCAGGGCGACAGAGGAGGTAACAGAGGCTGAGGAGGCAGGGAGCAATAAGAGGGGCTCATGAGGAGCAACAGGCTCGTGAGGAGCAATACAGTAAGGGGCTCATGAGGAGCAGAGGATAAATAGAGGAGGGGCTCAGAAGGAGCAGTGTCAGAGTTGGTAGAGGGGGGGCCGAGGAGCCCTCCGCCGCAGAGGGGGGAGGGTAGGAGGGAAGTTGGGTGGGTGGGTGGAGAAGAAAGGGCAGAGAGGTGGAAGGCGGCTGGAGGCTGAGTGCCTGAGGAAGGCCGGCGGGCGGCCTTATAAGGGGGAAGGTGAGCAGTGGCAGGAGAGGCGTGAGTCGCTCAGGGCCGGGGGAGGGGGAGGGTGAGCAGCGGGGGGGTGAGTCGCTCAGGGCCGGGGGAGGGCGAGGGTGAGCAGCGGGCGTCGCGCGAGGCGCGAGTGCTGGGTGGAAGCCCGGGTAGGGGGGGGGGGGGGGGGGGTGAGTCGCTCTCCCTTCCCTCGCATCAAACGAAATGCTTCGCATTACGACCGATGCGCGAGAAGGAAGAACAGAGGCGGATGTGGGAAAACTGAGGCGTTTATTGTGACGCCTCGGGCAATATACAGAGAACAGTGAAGGAACAAAACATATGAGACAATGTAAGGTAACGGTACAAGCAGGGCGACAGAGGAGGTAACAGAGGCTGAGGAGGCAGGGAGCAATAAGAGGGGCTCATGAGGAGCAACAGGCTCGTGAGGAGCAATACAGTAAGGGGCTCATGAGGAGCAGAGGATAAATAGAGGAGGGGCTCAGAAGGAGCAGTGTCAGAGTTGGTAGAGGGGGGGCCGAGGAGCCCTCCGCCAAAGAGTAAGGAGAGGGCTCGAGGCGCGCCCGAGGCGGGGGCGCGGGGCGCCCGAGGCGGGGCCCGGAGAGGCAGGCCTTGTTGAGAGGAGGATCCGGGGCCTACGTGGAAGGGGAGCGGGCGGCCAAAAAAGGGAGGCCCGCTCCTGAGGCCTGGGGGGAGGAGGTCCGGCGAGGGTCGAGCAGGGGGGCCGCGAACTCCTCAGGGCTGGGCTGGGTGGGTCTCTCGTGAGGCTGGGCTGAGTCGTCTGAGGTGTGAGGTGAGGTGGGAGTCGGGGTCGGGTCGGGCGGCCTCAGGAAGGCGCTGTCGTGAAGGTCGGTGCCGTGAGGGTCGGTGGCTGGGCTGTCTGGGGAGGGCCTCTCGTGAAGCTGGGCTGAGTCGTCTGAGGTGTGAGGTGCGAGGTGATGATCCTCGGCTTCGTCGTGTTGTCTGGCAGAGGGTTCCTCGTGAGGCTGGGCTGGGGCTGGGCTGGGCTGGGCTGGGCTGGGCTGTGGTCTGAGGTGTGAGGCCCGAGGTGATGATCCCCGGCTGTGACTGGGCGGCGCTGCGATCGGTGTTCGCTGGGAGGTTGTCGGTGGTCGTGACGGGCGGCGGCTGTGGTATCGGCAGAGGGTTCCTCGTGAGGCTGGGCTGGGCTGTGGTCTGAGGCGTGAGGCCCGAGGTGATGAACCCCGGCTCTGACTGGGCGTCGCTGCGATCGGTGTTCGCTGGGAGGTTGTCGGTGGTCGTGACGGTCGGCGGCCGTGGTATCGGCAGAGGGTTCCTCGTGAGGCTGGGCTGGGCTGTGGTCTGAGGCGTGAGGCCCGAGGTGATGAACCCCGGCTCTGACTGGGCGTCGCTTCGATCGGTGATCTCTGGGGGCGTTGTCGGTGGTCGTGACGGTCGGCGGCTGTGGTATCGGCAGGGGGCCCCTCGTGAGGCTGGGCTGGGCTGTGTTCTGAGGCGTGAGGCCCGAGGTGATGAACCCCGGCTCTGACTGGGCGTCGCTTCGATCGGTGATCTCTGGGGGGTTGTCGGTAGTGGTGAGGAGGTTGTCGGCATCGAGGTGGCGGTGAGGCGGGGGGGGGCCGGCGGATCAAAAATCCGCCGAGGCGGCCGGGGTCTGTGCTCCCCGGGGCGGTGCTGGGGCCGACGAGGGTGAGGTGCCTCCCGGCGCGCCCGAGGAGGGTCCCGGCGTGGCTAGGGCGGTAGGCCGGGCGCTGTGGCGGCCCGTGCCCCTTCCGTGTCTGGGCATCCTGGAGCGGTCCGAGGGGGCGCAGCGGTCCGAGGTGAAGAAATGCCAAAGGAGAAGAAAGGGCAGAGAGGTGGAAGGCGGCTGGAGGCTGAGTGCCTGAGGAAGGCCGGCGGGCGGCCTTATAAGGGGGAAGGTGAGCAGTGGCAGGAGAGGCGTGAGTCGCTCAGGGCCGGGGGAGGGGGAGGGTGAGCAGCGGGGGGGTGAGTCGCTCAGGGCCGGGGGAGGGCGAGGGTGAGCAGCGGGCGTCGCGCGAGGCGCGAGTGCTGGGTGGAAGCCCGGGTAGGGGGGGGGGGGGGTGAGTCGCTCTCCCTTCCCTCGCATCAAACGAAATGCTTCGCATTACGACCAATGCATCTGCTTGCCGACATGAACATTCCTACATTCGAAGCCGAGCGCCTTAGCCACTAGACTACCAATGATGTCCAATTCCAACAACTTACTCACGCCTTCCTATGACCCTAATATGGCATGAGAAATGCTAATTTATAATTTAAACAAAATATATGTAATCTATAATGTATTATTCGAGTATAAAGATATGGAAGGAAATTACTACTATATTGTTTAACTCGATAAGACGCTACACTTTACCGGTGGCGCCACCTTCATCCCAGCTACCCTCCATTAGATGTTGACCAGTGTAGGTCACAGCAAAGGATTTATTTTCTATAAAAGTTATATTAAACACAAAAGCTTTTTGAAATAGGGCAAAGACAATCCGATATTAATCCAAACACAAAGTGTGTATGCAATAAGAAAATACATTTTTATTAGTCTGTGTAATGCACTACGATCACGTATACATCAAACACATGTTATTCCCTTAATCAGGGAGCCGCTAAACCGCAACAGAAAATCACCCGGAGCAACAGCGAATATATCCAGCCATATCCCCCAACATTGGTCAGGTATATAACTCACCTTCTGAGAAAACACCACAACCATGAAAATACCAGGTTTGTCATCATCTACATCAATATCAGGACACATAACATCATTGAAGTGACATTAATGTTGCCTCGAGTAAATAATCGAACACTTCAAAATGATATGACCTCCCAGGATAAACGCGGGGACAGCCCATTTCCGGAGGGGTGATGCATCCAGGGAAGCCTGAAATAGCCAACTTCCGGTTACTCACACTTATTATCACGATCTGCTTATTTAATAGACGAGATCACCGTTCCGACTGCGCATGAGCCAAAAACGGCGTTGGCAGCAAAGCAAATGTGTACAGTCATTAGCCAATACGCAAAAGGAAAAACTTCGATTTTATTCAAAATTAATAGTAATATACATAAGAATTTGGCATAAACATGAATGCACGCATGCAATATAATGATCTGATGAATATATCTAAGACAAAACTAGCCATAGTTAAACATTTTGAACTAAGAAATATCCAATTCCACACAAAACAATCAGTAACTTTAAGGCTGTTATCCACATCACCATTATTAATTCTTGTTCTAAATATTAAAATGCCAAATGTGTCAACAGACACTTGTTTCAGAGAAATATATAACCAATATCTGATTAACCCTACTCATTTTCTAGTTCTACATATGTTATTAACCATAGAATATAAATAAAAACATGAATAAAATATGTAAAACTAACTCTGGCTATGGCTCTAGCACTAGTTTAAGTGCCCAGATCTGTTTAAATCTAAATGCACATGGCATATTATCTGCTGATTATATTGATGTAAATGCAATGCTGGATAAAAGATTAATATCTTAATTTATTATAAATATTATTTAGTTGGTATTCTATGTTTCAAAGAAGAGTTGAAATGAGCTGAAACTAGCACATTTCATAGCTGTACCCACTGTCTTAGCATTAGCCATGTGCTTTGCGAGGGTTTGTTTTTCTTCCATGCATCCCACAATGCACCGCGCGGCTGGAATGGCGATGTAGTCTATAGGAGAGCTTATGTTTACTACCTTCAGTTCCGGTTTCGGTTCCGGACGACAACTGACCCAGATTATCCCAGCTACTCACACCTGGTGGCAAACATAGGTACTAAGCTTTTCTACATGATTTACACATACTTTAATGATAAGGAAAATATGCGCCTCTCCATGCAGTTTGGAACCCATGTTTATCTCAATATTTAGTTTTGCAATTGAACAATTCATTAAAGCCCATCAAAGTCTCACAACTGACTGCCACTAACTATACTTGCATTTGTTAAAGTCGCCGGCTATACCTCACCCAAATACAAACGAATCCAGCATCAAGAGCTCTCCAAACATACCTTTGCTTAGTTTGTTCAGTTCATGCCACTGAACCTGGGGGGGGGGGGGGGGGGGGAGAGTTGAGGTATGTGATGTATGAATGACATCATAGGTGGGATTCCCTCATCACATGACCTAGAGGGGTTCCCCACATACAGGGGAAGCCATGGCAACCACCAAGATGGCAGCCACAGAAAGATCTCAATTCAACTTTTAAAGTCTATTAATCTACATGATTATTCAATTATTCACACAAAACATAGCTGGTTATGATAAATAAACATTTGAACTTTATATTTATCATTTTAGATTGAAATTTCTAACATTCTTTTCTCTATATGGTTGTCTAAAAGTGTCAGTGCTGCTGGACTAAATAACACACAACAGAAGCAACCAATGTCAGCACTCTCCCCTCACATATCTAGTTGCATACACTGAAAACTGGCAAATGTATGCTTGGAGAGCATTTGTTGAAGTACGGGTAGTGTCTCAGCGACCTATATCTGGTCCCTTTAGGCTCTAGGCATGCAACATAAAGAACCCATTGACTTCAGTCTCACTTGTTGATTCTGATGGATAGTGTGGGTGCTAATTTAATATTCTGATAGACAGAATATTGATTTCATATCAGTGACCTGTGCTTATCCAGTATGTCTGCACTTTTACCAATTTTATTTGATGGACCTTGAATTTCAATAACAAGCGGCCTTTAGCATTACAAAACTCATAACTAAGTCTCATCCACTGATATCGACAACATGTTGCGATTGTGATTGTTTAATCTGTGGAAACGGACCACGAAATCAATAGCTACATCTCCAGTGTTTAGTACTGTGGTGACGTCATACACGTTACTCCATCAATTTGTGTAGGGCCTACATACAATACATTGTCCCAGTACATTCATTTTCTGTGGGTTTTTTCTTCTCTTCTGTTTTCAGTATTAAAAAAAAAGAACATTGCAAAAATACATGGAAGTATAATGATTACATTATGTCGGGATTGTCATTTGAGTTTAACCATTGCTTCCCGTTTTCGTAGGTCATGGGATTCGAACGTTGCGTTCGAACCCTGACCGATCGATGTTTTAAACCAATGACTTAAACATTTATACTTGTCCTTACCAAAGACCCTATAATACTAAGACGGCTCACTCCCTTTCTCTCCAATGGTAATGTAAATTTCGCAGTGCCACCTTGTGGTGGGTTTGATCATTTTGATTACACAGTACAGGCTGAGTGAGCCGTCTTAGTATTATAGGGTTTTTGCCTAGCCTGGCACTCGACATTAATAACGACAGGGCAATTGAAGGAGCAGTTGAATGAGGAATACAAATTGTTTGCAATTGAAATTTACCCTGCTTAATCGATCAATATAAATCCACCCACCCACCCCCCAAAAAAAGACGCAGATAAAGTGATAGAGTTGAGAGCCTGAATTGATAACTTTGACCGTTCATCCTGTACGAACACTACCATTATACTTGGCCTACTTGAATAAAATCGATGTCTATAGTTCCTTGTTCGTGTTGTAAATTAATAACGACAGGGCAATTGAAGGAGCAGTTGAATGAGGAATACAAATTGTTTGCAATTGAAATTTACCCTGCTTAATCAATCAATATAAATCCCCCCACCCACCCACCCCCAAAAGAAAGACGCAGATAAAGCGATAGGGTTGAGAGCCTGAATTGATAACTTTGACCGTTCATCCTGTACGAACACTACCCTTATACTTGACCTACTTGAATAAAATCGATGTCTATAGTTCCTTGTTCGTGTTGTAAATTAATAACGACAGGGCAATTGAAGGAGCAGTTGAATGAGGAATACATATTGTTTGCAATTGAAATTTACCCTGCTTAATCAATCAATATAAATCCCCCCCCCCCCAAAAGACGCAGATAAAGCGATAGAGTTGAGAGCCTGAATTGATAACTTTGACCGTTGATCCTGTACGAACACTATCATTATACTTGACCTACTTGAATAAAATCGATATCTATAGTTCCTTGTTCGTGTTGTAAATTAATAACGACAGGGCAAGGAGCCGTTGAATGAGGAATACAAATTGTTCGAAATTGAAATTTAACCTGCTTAATCAACACATAAACAAAATATTAAAAATACAAAAACCTATCTTTAGCTAACAATTTTCCTTTTAAATTGATCAAATGTTTGATCAAACAAGCAACACTTAGTCGGTGATAAATGTCGGTGGTAAAGGTGGGGTGATAGACTAAAGAGTAACCTGCACTCACCATCATCAGAACCCACCAACCCACATTAAAAAGCAACAACAAACAATAATGAAACACTTATCGAGTGTTGGCACTGACCTTACTGACATAAACTAAAAGGTCAAGGTCAATCTATCTCGTTTGAATGAGCGGTAGGCGTACGAGACGGTTATTTGTTAACACATGATGTATTGGTCGACTCCATTAATAAATATTTAAAAAAATTCCCCAGACAATATACAGTGAGCAAAGGTAGCACCAATGACAGCATTTGCATACCACACACCAACGTCTGCGGTCACGTGACAGTCATGTGATAGTCTATATGGAAATTGGCACCGCGTCTTAAAGCTCCCAATGTCAAGTGTTGAAAACAAAAAAGTTTGAACAGTGGTCATATTGGTCCGTAATTAATGCACGATTATGAACATCAGAAATCTGTATCTAAAGCCCCAGTCACACATAGCCGGATGAGCCCCGGATTTTGAGCCGGACCACCCACGGACCAACGGCCCTGACTGTCCCGGACCGCCACGGATAAAATCACTGTTTTCGTCGATTTTTGCCTCGCAGTCACACTTTCCTGGACGAGCCCCGGATGACCCCCTGACCAAAGGCTGGATGGCCCCGGACCACCCCGGACCGCCCCGTGCCCCCGGAACGGCCCCGGACTGGGCCAGACCGGCCCCTGACTAACCCGGACGAGGCCAGACCACCCCCCGGACTGCCCCGGACCACCCCCGGACTATCCTGGACCACCCCCGGACCACCCCCGGCTGTCTGGGAATGGTCTGTGGCTAGGCCGGGGGTAGTCCGGGACAGTCCGGGGATGGTCCGGGGATGGTCCGGGTCAAACCGTGGCTCAAAATGACCCTGCACCACCCCCGGACAGACCCAGTCCACCCTGGACCACCCCCGGAATAGCCAGATCATCCCCGGACGACCCCCGGACGACCCCCGGATCAGGCCGGACCAGGCCGGATTGAGCCCGGATCGCAAAATCCCCCGGACCACCCAGGATGTTTTAGACATTTTAAAACATCCGGGGCCGAGCCCGGATGGCACCGGATGAGCCACGGATCAGGCCGGATTGGGGGGTGTTGGCACGGACGAGCCACGGACGAGCCACGGATCACCCCGGATCGCCCTGGACCACCCCCGATGGCGGTCCGGGGCTCGTCCGGCCCCTGATCCGGGTATGTGTGACTGGGGCTTAAGCTATTTATAGAATATCTATCTAAGATATTTATAGAATATATATCTTAACTATTTTGTTTAGATAGATATGGGTATATACTATATTTTGTCAAAGCTGCATAGTCCGATGAAAATATCAAATCTTGTAATCCAAAACAGATTCGATCCTCCATATCCAGCTTAGGTACATATTCATGTAGGAATTAAACATTTCGTGTGTGATAAAAAGAAATGCAAAGTGAATTTTACAGAACTTGTCACTGTTGACGCGTGTTATGTCCAGCATTTCGATTTACATTTAATTTTGTTTCCTTTCAATTCAAATATCTCCTAAATTATCATTTTTTAAATAATAGGTACTAAACTAAAGCAACGTATATACAAATAACCAACCTGATTTATTTATTTTGTTTACATATGGCACCAACTCAAAACCATCAGAAATTCAACATTTCAAAAAGGTAGTCCCTTCAAACTAATATAAAGTTGATTATAAATATCAATCTGATTTCCTTTCTAAATAATAAAAAATGATATAAACTCAAGACCATCAGATTATGCAATTTTACCAATTCACTCTCACTTACACACAACTGGGATAGTGTTGTGGGAGGGGGGTCGGGTAGGGGCTTAATTTTCGTGTTCTAATAAACTTTAATACAGAGGGCCAGGTTTACAGAATTGAGTTAATGTATTCTCAATATTGAAGACATAAAGACATATTGCAGTGATTGCTAACACACTGTAACATATCCTGCAAAATATCTATCAGGCATTTATTACCGCAGTCCATTACATAACCTTTTTCTAAATATATCAATCTGCCACTCTGCTCATTCTATTTGGACAGCTCGTGATATAATCTGATAACTTTTCAATTTGAGCTGCTTAAACTTCATGTGCACATGCAACATTTAAACGATTATATATTTTGTTGCAACCAAATTCGTTGTCATGATAAATGCATTGGTAATGTACATATATATATATATATATATATATATATAAATATATATATATATAAAGGGCCCGCTATATTTTTGTTGAAGCATTTATTGGTGCACACCCATATATGTTCCATGTGTCCATAAGCCATCACTTTATGAATTTACCCTTGTACTAACGATTTAAATGACCATGTTTCACTTCACAATGCGCCATTCATTATTTGACTGAGATTAAAATAAGTGGACTGTTATTGTAATATCTAAGACTTTTTTTTCTTTTAAAAAGAATATATTATCAGCTGATATCCTATGTGAATATCCCCAAATCGTCCTTGTCACTATGCAGCATGAGTAATATTTCGCCATGGGAAATCTGACTCACGGCTGCCACCTTTCGGAGAACAATGAACTTCGCACCTTTACGCCACCTAGTGTGATGCTACGCAACTACCACCAGCGGAGTACCTCTATCATCCGCATACCTCTCATCCGCATACCTCATGGCAGCAACATTCTTTTGGCACCAACTCACCCCACTTGGACAGAACATTTCACGGGCATAGTTAAAGTGTCAATCGACCTGCTGGTACCCGCAAACTGCAACACTATCTCGGCCCAGGAAGGGGCTATGCATAAGACACTAATACATCACATAAAGCATAACAAATAACACTCAACTTAAAGTTGCATAGTCCGCAGGTTTTGAGTTTCTGTCATTTTGTGAGATAAATCAGTACCATCTATATTACCTTTACGTGAAGTGACTTTAATTTAACATCACTACCTGAGGAGATATTTGAAGTCTAAACATACCAAATTAATTTCGGCATGCATATCAAAACTGAACTTCATAGACTTCAGCAGTAACAAGTTCTATTAAAGAGACTTAATATGACTATGTAGCACCAAATACTTAAAGAAGTGCACCAGTATCTAAGTTTGATATGTAGGTTCAAATCGAGATAAGTGCTTTTCGAATGTGATGCCTTTATCGGACTATGCAACTTTAAATAAAATCCACTATTTAGAAGTTATAAGTCACAGCGTCTTGAATTACCATCTGAATATGACTGTAGCCATGGTAAAGCCGCACTAACTGATGTCACCAGCACAGCATTCTATTGTATTACTAACCTAATGGGGGACATGTGGCGTAGTTCATTTTCCGACACTTGGTGGCGCATCGGTACTAGTGGGCCTACACGGTCATTGACAATGCTTTGAGTTTGCCGGTACGCGCAGTGCAATACGTATATTTTATTCAAAATTAATAGAAATACAGAACCCTAACCTTAGAAATTTAATATAATGTATTCGTTGTATGTTTTCTATATGTATACCAAGTGGTTTGTCTGTAGGTCTTGTGGTTTTAGAGATATTTGACTTCTTCTGTATGAAGATTGCTCACGGCCATTGACAATGCACTGAGTTTGGCGGTACGCCCAGTGCAAAACGTTTACTTTATTCAAAATTAATAGAAATACAGAACCCTAACCTTAGAAATTTAATATAATGTATTCGTTGTATGTTTTCTATATGTATGCCAAGTAGTTTGTCTGTAGGTCTTGTGGTTTTAGAGATATTTGACTTCTTCTGTATGAAGATTGCTCATAGTCATTGGGTTTGCAGTGTGACAGTTTGCCGAATAGGCCCACTCGTTCAGTGGAGACGCGAACGGCAGGAATTTGAACTAAAAAGTCGGAGTCCCCATTATTTGGTTTAGACTGTAATAATAATAAATAAAAAAATATTGATATAGCGCCAGATCCAGCAAGCCGTCCTCAGGCGCTTTACATAACAAACAAATATACAGGAAAATAAATTTCACCTAGTTAAAAGCAGATTTAAACAAATGTGTCTTAAGACCTTTTTTAAAAGCACCAACAGATTTACAATCTGTGATATATCTGTAATTAACAGCATCGGCATCAAGTAACTCAATTTGTGTAAGCATCCACACTCTGACATGGTAGGAAGACCAGTCATTTGCTACTAACAAAATAACCTTACCCAAAGAATACATATTATTTACACACAAAAAACCCACAGGTCATCCATACAATGAATCAAGTTAGCAAAGCCAAACCATGAGGGAGGGATGAGAAAGAGAGAGAGATTGCATACTCAATCAAGGCACCGGATGAGGTGGCCCAATAGGCAGAGCACAAACTTCCCATGCGGAAGGCCGGGAGTTCATATCCCGGCCGAGTCAAACTAAGGACTTACCAAATTGATACTTGTCACTACCTAACCTATCCCTCGGCATATCTAGGATTGAAGCAAGGACTGGTTGGCTCATTATCAGGATAATGTGACTGAGTGGGATATCGGGTCATGGTGCCGGTACACTGATCTCCCAGTGGGGCAGCACTATACAGTCTTCATGAATGCGCACTCTCACAAGTCGTTGCCCATCCTGATAGGACCATAGATGTTGCTGGGATGCAAAACCCCAATAAAGACATTATTAGGATAGGGCAAGGACTGGTGTGATCAGTGTCAGGATAATGTGATTGAGTGGGATATCAGGTCATGCTGCTGGCAGTCTGGTCTCCCAGTGGGGCAGCACTATAAAGTCGCCATGAGCGCGCACTGTCAGAAGTCGGTACCCGTCCTCATATGGCTTTAGATGTTGTTAGGACGTGAAACAATAATAAACAAACAAACAAACAGATAAGTGTTTCTTGGTTTCTCTAATTTGATGTTATCATCGGACTATGCGGCTTTAAGTTCAGTTGCTCCCACAGCCCTGTGTGTTTCTTTGACAGGGCTGTTGAACAACTCATTGGAAAAAGTGTAAGAAGGCTGGCTTATTGATATAACCACGGGAATTTGCAATCCAAGGTACTAAAAATATAGTTCAAATGCTTGTTTATTATAACCCGCAACTTTCGAGTGAATACTTGAAGAAATCATGTAGATTAATATACTTTGAAACTAAAATCAAAAGCTTCATGTGGCCGCCATCTTAAATTTGAGCATTCTCTACCAATTTCTCAACCTCACACCAATATAGATGACTACTACTTTTTTCTCGGATTTAAACATAGTTGTTATTCGCCCCTACTCTAGGGACGGGTTAATTAATTTGTTTTATCTACTATAATCTGTGACTCCATTGAGTCCTATGCCGAGGAAAGTAACACCCCCCTTCCCCCTAACCCTCTCCCCCCCCACCCCCACCCCTGTCCCCCATTGGTAGCCAGCCAGCCATTCAACCAATCAGCGAGCTATAAGAGAAGCCCGGCGGCGTTCGCCTCGTTCAGCAACTGCTCCGTTCCCAGCGTCCCCCGCCCGGGCAGGAAGTGGCGCTCACACATGCGCGGCATGCGCTGGAAGGTCAATGCCATCTTCATGCAGTCCTCGGCGAAGAAGTGCCGCAGGTCCTCGTCAAGCACCGTCTCGATGAAGCGGCGCAGCGGCAGGATGTGGCTGGTGGGGGCGGCCCACGTGGTGAGGAAGTCCTCCACAAAGTGGTGCAGGCGGTCAGGGCGCGGCAGCACTTGGCCCCACTCCATGTCCGCCATGGCAACCGCCTCCTCTGAAAAAAGAAGAAAACAAATTGTTAATGTTTAGGTATAAAGATATATACAAATAATTAAACCAATAAACTACAGTATATATATATATATATATATATATATATATATATATAAATAAAAATTGAAGCGGACTGTTCCTCACCGGAGGGCAGCTGTCGGTAGTAATATAAGACCGGGTGCAGGAAGTTTGACTTGTGGCCTTCCGACGGTTCGGCCACGGCCCGGTCTATGCGGAAGGTGTCCTTGCCGGGCCCGGAGAAGTTGGCGCCGTATTCAAGCGACAGGACGATGACGGGCCCCACCTGGTGGCCGGAGTGGTGCCGGAAGGCTGGCAGCAGCTTCAGCGGGAACTGGCCGTACAAGTCGAACTCGTCACCGCCACTGCGAGCAACAGAGGGGGGTGGGGGGTTAAATGGGGGGGGGGGGTGTCAGTCACAGTGGGTAGTTTGGGGTTTTACATATCGAGCCTGTAATTTTGGCTCTGTCACACTACGACGTAACGACGTCAACGTAGGGAGAACGTGAAGAACGTTGAACTTCTCGGCGTAGTATGCAAATTTGGGCACAAGTTGAACGTGGATGCAGCGTAGTGGACGAGAGCGTAACATCGATAAAGAGTAGTGATACCGTCATTCAATGAGAGAGGACAACGTCATTATGCTCACGGAACGTTATGAACGTTATTCCATCGCCAGAAGAACGTTACGTGACGTTAGATGCGTCATGAGACGTTGAACATACGTTGAATGTACATTCTCCTGACATTCTCCTGACGTTCTCCTGACGTTCTCCTGACGTTCTCCTGACGTTCTCCTGACGTTCTCCTGACGTTCTCCTGACGTTCCCATTACGCCGCGTGGGCATTTCCACCCGGTTTAATGTGGCTCAACGTAGTGGAACGTAGTTGAACGTAGTGAGCAGCGTTTGCCTAATGTCCGTTAAACGTCATTGACGTTCGCTGAACCTGAACAGAACGTACGGCGAACGTAAACCCTTACGTTCGAGGTACGTCAACATTTTTGAACATGTCCAAAACTTCGACGTAACTCGACGTAGCACGACGTAATATGACGTAGCTCGACGTCATTCTAACGTCATTATGACGTCATCATAATGTAATCCAACGTACATCAACGTAATGACGAAAAATCACCACGTTAGGCTCACGTTAGCTCGTTACATCGTAGTGTGACAGGGGTATTAACAGGGTGAGTGAGAGGGGATTTTACCTCTGCACAACATATCAAATCTGTAAACAGTGCGAGTGGTTTGTGGTTTTACCTCCTAACAACATATCAAGTCTCGAAGCAGAGTGAGTGATTTGGGGTTTTACCTCCTAACAACATATCGAGTCTGTAAACAGTAATTTGGACTTTTACCTCGTAGTTGCTTTCTGAAGTATGAGCCCAGAGTGAGTGACTTGGGGTTTTACCTCCTAACAACATATCAAGTCTGGAAAACTGAGTGAGTGATTTGGGGATTTTACCTCCTAGCAACATCTGAAGTCTACAGCCAAAGTGAGTATGTGAGTGGTTTGGGGTTTCATGTCTTAGCAAGTCTGTACCCAGAGTTAGTGAGTGGGTGATTGGGGTTTTACATCCTAGCAACATCTGACGTCTACACCCAAAGTGAGAAAGTGATTTGGGGGCTTTACCTCCTAGCAACATGTAAAGTCTGTAATCAAAGTGGGTGAATGATTTAGGGTTTTAGCTCCTGGCAACATCTGAAATCGGCACCCAGATTGAGTGAGTGATTTGGGGTTTTACTTCCTAGCAATATCTAAAGTCGTAACCCAGAATGAGTGGTTTGGAGTATTATGTCCTAGCAACATCTGAAGTATGTACCAATAGTGAGTAAATGAGTTATCAGGGTTTTACATCCTAGCATCATCTGAAGTCAGTACCCAGTGTGAGTGAGTGATTGGGGCCTTTACCTAAGTGATTTAGACATTTTATATTTTTATCGAACTATGCAACTTTCACTTATTCAGTTATTGGCGATGTATATAAATGTATATATGCATGTATACATATATATGTATATATAAATGTATATATACATAAACAAATATATCTATGAATGTTGTGTTATTATTATATCAAACTTTGAAAAGAATAACTACACTCATTA
The DNA here is from genome assembly GCA_030323885.1 of Branchipolynoe longqiensis. NCBI lineage: Eukaryota > Metazoa > Annelida > Polychaeta > Phyllodocida > Polynoidae > Branchipolynoe > Branchipolynoe longqiensis. Next base: position 47,639,985 of record CM059188.1, read on the forward strand.
ACAAACAAGAAGGAATCCCCCAACCAAATAATGGAGTTTCAAGACAAAGCATCGTATGGTGTGTGGCGGTCTTCGACACTCACTTCCGGATGGCAATGATGTCACCGAGAACCCCAAACATCTGGTAGGTTCCCGACGCCTCATTGATCCGCTTGACGATGGTGCTGAGGAGCTGGTCGATGGGGCGACGGGTCGCTGGCCACCGCACGCCATGGTTCCGCCACTCGAGCAGCTGGTGCAGCGTCTGGGCTGTGGGGGAGCACAAACATTCGGTCACATGGTTTCAAAGGGCAGGCCTTATTGGACTGGCGCTCGTCTATATATAGATACAAGATTCAGTCCGGGTGCCGCGGGGTCATATCCAGCACTGAGAGTCAAAATCCTTTTACTTTGGTGATTTTGGTAGCTGGGTGGTTGTCTTCAATTTCCAGGACGATGCCGGTTGGTCACCCTTGAGCAATTCTCTGGATTAACCGTTTTGTGTTGGAAGCGCAAAATAAAAAATTGTCATAGAAATGGGGGTAAGGACACAAAATGTTCTCTAGAACCATCTTGACCCTTCAATGTGTAGGTCTTGGTGAGTTCTTTACAATTATAAGTGTTACATGCAAATGAGTTCAATAATTAGGTCACCAGAGGTCAAAAGGTCACACATTGTTGTCCTTGCCCAAAATCGCAAATACTGTTATAAACATCCTTACGTAGGGGTAAGAACATACCTAGAGCAGGGGTGAATGACAGCTATATCTAAATCTGAGCAAAAACTGCTTCAAATAACAGTTAACTGTGGATGTAGTGGTTCTACTGTGCATCATTGATCTATGTTGGGGTAGAATTGGTCAACGTGCAGAGGATGCAAACATACACAATACATACGTAATATATCTGCAAGAAACGTGATATATCTGATATTATATCATGTTACCATAACAAAATATATTTATATATACACATCCGTAATATAGAAGTAACAAATGTAATATATCTGATATTATATCATATTACCAAAACAAGACATACATACATATATACATGTACATATGCAATATATCTGTAAGAAACGTGATATATCTAATATTATACCATGTTACCATAACACACATAATACTTCTGTGCATACGTAATATATTTGTATGAAACGTGATATATCTTATATTATACCATATACACACATAATACTTCTATGCATACGTAATATATCTGCAAGAAACGTGATATATCTGGTATTATACCATGTTACCATAACAAAACATATTTACATATACACATGCGTAATATAGAAGTAAGAAACATAATATATCTGATATTATATCATATTACCAAACAAGACATACATATATACATGTACATACACAATATATCTGTAAGATATGTGATATATCTGATATTATACCATGTTACCATAACAAAACATATTTACATATACACATGCATAATATAGAAGTAAGAAACATAATATATCTGATATTATATCATATTACCAAACAAGATATACATACATATATACATGTACATATGCAATATATCTGTAAGATACGTGATATATCTTATTTTATACCATCTTACCATAACACACATAATACTTCTATGCATACATAATATATCTGTAAGAAACGTGATGTATCTTATAATATATCATGTTACTATAACAAGACATAATACACTCATGCATGCGTAATATATAACTTATAAGTAACAAACGTAATATATGTGATATTATATGATGTTACCGTAACAAGACATGTTAAAATTATGCACACGTAATATATAAGTAACAAACGTAATATACGTGATATTATACCATGTTACCATAACAAGATACTCAAGCATAAGAGCATGCCATACACAACTAAGACATCTCTACACAGCGGCCGGTGTGCGTCTGTACCTGTGTATCTGAAGCCGTGGATGAAGCCCCCGGAGGACTTCCTGTGATCCAGGCCGTGACTGTTGGTGCCGGCAAAGAAGAGGCCTGGGACGGACTTGGACTCGTAGTTGTGATTGATTGACGGGTACCGCTTCTTCCTCCCCGGCACCAGCTCGAGCACAGTGTTGCTGAAATAGCATTGTTACCTATTGTTGCATCTGGCGGAAATATTGAGAATATATTGACTTCCTATATATCTGTATAAATGCTTTATACTACATATATATGTAGTATAAAGCATTTATACAAATATTATTAAGAGGGAAACTTTTATGAGTTCGCTTCCGTGTTAGAATTCGAACCCACGACCCTCAAGCCGGCATGCTGGTGTATGTGGGTGCGGCTGCTACAGCAGCCTGTCGCTCGGCCGGCTGCTCAAGGTAGGGGTTTTGGCAAGCTTTCTTCAGCATCCGACGGGTTTCCCCTCCAGTGTGTGCATTTGATTCCAAACTCTAGCTCTAATTTGGTATTTGTGTTTAATAAAGAGTAGGTCTTTTTGGGTCAGCCAGAGCGTGTATACTCAATCCAGCTACATATGTCTTCTGTTGTGTAATAACTAATAATAGATATATGAATCAGCCTCACGAAAACGGGCCAATCGGTGGTCAAGTGAAGATGTCAGCATCGCAATTCTTAAAAGTGTAGTGCATTTCTTTGTTTCATATTAAATTATCCTAGAAACAAATAAGGTTGTTGTATTTTCTTGACCTATACATTCAGTATAAATTGAAGGACTTTCCAACATCTCTGTCAATGCTAAACTATAATTATTCCGATCGACGCCGACATCCAATGATCGACGCCGACAACTTTAACAGATGTCGGTGTCGCAATTCTTAAAGTCTCATGCATTTCTTTGTTTAATATTAAATTATCCTAGAAACAAATAAGGTTGTTGTATTTTCTCGACCTATACATTCAGTATAAATTTAAGGACTTTCCAACATCTCTGTCAATGCTAAACTATAATTATACCGATCGATTCGTGATCCTGACCCATATATATATATATTTATATATATATATATATATATAAATTATTGTGGTGGACACATCCTACTCCATTTGAGGAATAACAAGTAACACTGAGACTGATCCAAACCCCGGGGTGTACCCCGGTTTATTCCGCCAAAGTCAGAATGGAAGCGACCTGTCACTGCCCAACCAGGTAACTTATCCTTGGGGGATGGCTGCTAGCGATGGGTGGAACAGTCAAACTAGGGACGGTTCCTGGTAGTATGCGACCACCTGTTGTTATTTTTTAACAGCTTCCGGCACCTATATATGTGTGTGTGGGGGGGGGGGATGATGCAATTCTCTAATATTTATATCAATATCTCACTCATTTCAAACTACACACACTTATATATATATACAAATATATATACAGTAAAACCACAGATCGACCACTCCATTATATAGATCGCTTTATTTGGGTCCCACCAATAGCATTGTAAGGATATTCTAACTCTCTAAACCGACCACCTCTCTAAATGGACCACTTAAAGTCGGTCCCGTGATCGGTCGATTTAGAGAGGTTTTACTGTATATATATATATATATATTTATATATAATTTATATATATAAATTCCTGGTCGCGAGTGAAGAGTGTACTGTCCCGGTTACGATCGTCCCAGTGGTGGCGCCATTGGTCACGTGGCTGGAGGGGGGCCATACACCAAGTAAGGCACCCCATCAATAATAAAGTAGTAAATAAACATATAATTCCATGCTTATACATCACATTTATATATATGTACGAATACATATATACAAAGATGTATGTGTAGTTTGAAACTGAGCGAGAGCGACTTGAACTTTCCGAAACTCACCGCCAATGATAAACTAAAAACGACCTTAGTATACTACCTGCTCGCGGCGGTGGAGCCCCCTGGAAGATACCCACGAACTAACTGAACTAAACCACAGATGGCGCCACAGTTCACGCCCGGCGAGCAACTCATCCGCCTTCACACACACACACACACACACACACACACACACACACCATTATTAGAAAGCACACAGTAAAGGTTGAGGATCCGAGTCCCATCACCATGGGAATTGGTCCCCTGTGAAGCTGGGGAGGTGAATTAGACGCACGACTTACTTGGCCATAAGGGAGTCGTCGAACTGCCAGCCAAGGCACCTGATGACGCGGTCGTACTTCTCCCGCAACGCTGAGTTGTCAAACGCGCCCTTGTCACCAACCTCATGAAACAGCTCCACCCTGGAAAGTGGAAGCACCCGGGCTGTAATCGATTAACACGACCCGAGCAACTCGGGTCACCCGAGTCGTCCGAATTTCAAATAGAACACCGCGAGTGGAGTCGACAAATACACATGCCATGTGCAAAACAACCCGACCCTAGTAACCCAGCTCTTGGCCGGGGTTTGCAAGGAGCGATGACGTCACATTTGCGCTGGTACCATCCTGCAGGATAACAGCCACCGGTACCAGTCATACATATTATTTTTGGTAATAACATAGATTAATGAAATGGAAATATCACTAAACTATACCATCATAAAAATATTTAAATCATATTTTGCTGTAATTATATCGGCTATTAAAAAACAAAAAAAAGGGCCACAATTTTTTTCACCCTGAGCGTGGAGAAGGGTATTCGATTATTCGACCCGAGTCTGCAGGATGTGTGCATGCACCAAAAAGTGGCTCGGGTGACCAGAGTCGATTAATCGATTATGCCCCATGAGACAGTCAACAGAGGGCGCGCATGTGTACTCTCCACACACTTACATGTGTCCAAGGGACTAAAGCTTTTATTCTTCTTTCCAAGTCGCCAACCTCATAAAACAGCTCCGCCTTAGAAGTACCACGCAGACAGTCGACAGAGGGCGCGCATGCGTACACACACTCACTTACTTATTATCACTCAGTGGTCCAAGGGACTCGATTATTTATCTGAATATATTTTCTTTCTCTTATCTTCAGCTCTGAGGCATTGATCTTTCGGCAATGTCAAACTTGAATTATTTACTATATTTATTGACAATAGTATAAGTAGTGTAAATAATAGTATTTATTTACAATAAACTTACTATCAAGAGAAATTAAATCCGATACATTATTACAGGTACATAAACCTTTTATCTGGAATTACCAGAAAACCGGCTATTTTAAAAACTGGTTAAATATAATTTAGTTCTTTATTTTTCATTGTTTATTTTATATTTTAAGCGTATTCTTAGGCTGTATCCAAAAACCTGCAAAATGCAGAAATCCAGGCCACTTCTGGTCCCAAGCTTGTTGAATATTTGTTCCAGTATCTGTGCTACATTTACAGACTGTGGTGTGACTAGATTCGCCATAAAGGATTTGGTTTGTGCATTTGCATACAAGTGTTTTCTTAGGTGGTATCATGCTACTGGTCACCATGATGCGGTTTCCCACTCAGTCACATTATCCCGACCATGAGCTAACCAGTCCTTGCCCTATCCTAGTAATGCCGAGTGCCATGTTAAGTGATGACAAAGACCCTATAATACTAAGACGGCTCACTCCCTATCTCTCCCATGGTAATGTAAATTTCGCAGTGCCACCTTGTGGTGGGTTTGATCAGCCCAGCTGCTGGTTGGTGTTTCACATGTAAACACATACAATTATATTAGACATGAGATAGGTAAGTATGAATACACATCAATATGCAATTGCTAGGAACAAACACACATCATCATCAGCATCATCATCAACATCGCCATCATCACACATCTTTAACATTCATATATATATTTATACATATAATATAGCACCTGTTTAACCAAGAGAACAGCCAGCGCACCAAGTGGTGGGTTTGATCATTTTGATTACACAGTACAGGCTGAGTGAGCCATCTTAGTAGTATAGGGTCTTTGGTGGTGACAGACATACTTTATTTAAGTCATTGGTTTGATTTGGGTGGGATGTTGAGCCCTAGGCTTAGGTGGCGGCAAGTAACACTTTTATAAGTTTTCACTTTAACTCGGCCTGATATCGATCCTACGACCTAGTCTTGATCTGATATGGATGGCCTACCTAACTTGGATAAAGTCCAAGTTTGACATAATTATTTGGGTATATATACACATAGAACGAGTGGAATACACCCTCTAATATATATATATATATATATATATATATATCCATATATATATATAAGGCTATGTATATCAGAACAGGACTGGAACCCAGTTGCCATGTGACAGGTCATGGAGCTAAAATCAAGGACTCAAACATTTATACTTGTTGCTACCTATCCTGGTGCTCAGCATTACGAGGATAAGACAAGGATCACTGGAATGAGGAAGACCAATTTTCCGTGATTGACATTTCACCCGCTTAATCAACGAATGTTGAAAAAAACAACTAACAATTTTGCATTCGCACCTGAACCTGTTGTCCTTGTCAAGTGACACTGTCATGTCCTCCACGGGAGACTCCAGCACGCCGTCCAGCGACTTCAGCTGGTATGTGTCGAGCAGCCCATTGTTAACAGCCCTGCAAACAGCAGAGATGCGATCACACAGCTGTCAGTCACATACATGTAAATTGTAAGGTTAAAAAGTTAGCTTGTTAACTTCAATCTAATCTTTTGTAAGAATGTTACCATGGATAGAATATTAAGATAGTACATTAATAGGTGAAGACAATAATAAGTTGGTTGGGGGGTATTAAGGCCTGGCAACATCTAAGGTCATATCAGGATGGCTACCGACTTGTGACAGTGCACATTCATGGCGACTCTATAGTGCCGCACCACTGGGAGACTATGTCGCCAGGACCATGACCTGATATCCTACTCAGTCATATTATCCTGACCCTGAGCTAACCAGTTCTTGTCCTATCCTATTAATATGGTTTGGTTAAAAAACAACAACAACAAAACACCTGCAAAGTGTTTGGAGAGTATGCGTATGATCGTGCACTCACCTGAGATCGCCAACATAGTGTGTGGCCCAGGAGAGCCGAACCCGAGATCGCCCGAGCATGTGGATGAAATTGGTGGCTCCGTAAATACTCTCAGCCAGCTCAAATGCCGAGTTACCCCGGCCTGAAATACAAATATACATGAAACTCTGAACAGCGTTGACAGTCCGAAATCTACACCCAATATGAACCACACTCTCACCTGAATGTCCACAATAAATATGAACCATGCTCTAATCCAACATCTATATTGAACAGGAAACACACTCTAACCTGAAACCTACAATAAACATGAACCATGCGCTAATTCAAAATCTACAATAAATATGAACCATGCTCTAATCCAACATCTATACTGAACAGGAAACACACTCTAACCTGAAATCTACAATAAACATGAACTAATGAACCATACGCTAATTCAAAATCTACAATAAACATGAACCATACTCTAATCATATATATATATATATATATATGAAAAGCTCTTTTCCAAAATGCAGTACGCACCAATCCATAAAATGAGTTTGCGATGCTAATGCTAAGTTTGTAGATCGTGTTTTGGATTGATTGATTGATTAGTGGTTCCTTTACGCCGTACCGGCAGCTTAGGCCGTGTTTATGAAAATAGCTCTTCATATATACATATATACATATATATCACGCTATATGTCTACTGGGTGTTTTCATGTCACCTATGTTCTATAGGTGGTTTAGAGAAGTGGCTTAGAAACAGGAATCCCGATGTTGTACAGATTTTGTGGGGTCGGGTCGATGAGGGGGTATAGTAGACGGGTTCCGATCAGGCTGCGCTCACCCAGTATGAGAACAGACTGCCCTTCGAAGTCTTCAGGGCTGATTGACACGTCCTCATAACTCTCCGTGAGCTCGGCGCCTTTGAACTTCGGCTCGTTCACCTTCCCCAACCCAGTGGCCAGCACCAGCGTCCTGAAAATAGATTATAGAATACACACCGCATTTATTATGATAAGAGTTACATTCATGACGAGACAGGTATGGTATAATTTTCATTTTTTTCAGATCAGAACAGTGTTCTCTGTGGCAGAGTGGTTAGAGTATCTGACTTTTTTCTAGGTCGGACTCCTAATCTGAAGGTCGGTGGTTCGATTCCCCATGCCACCACCTCTGCCACTTTGGATTTCCACCGCTGTGTATAACTTACAGCGTCATCAAAGGCCGGTTGCTCTCATACCATGTCTATGTGATGTGGGAGGTTAAAAATCCCTTGGGTCGGTAAAAGTGTAGGCTCGTGCTTTCTATCGCCAAACTGTCTAATGGTGAAAACAAGTCTATTCAGACTTATCCATGATAGGCAGTATAAATCTTCAAGAAAAAGAACAGTTTGACAGTTTAATCAGGCAGTTTGACAGTTTAATCAGGTGAATGGACCACTCGGCAATCTCAGCCCTCGTGATCTAATGTCTTTTGGTAGTTGAAGGGTAGGCGGTGGCAAAATGGGGTTAGTTTGACTTTGCAGGTTTGTGTGGGGTCTAAGAGCTGCGGGCCATGCTGTGACGTCAGTGCCGGGAGGACTAAGGTGGCAACAATTTTAGTTTGGTACAATGCGAAATTAGGCCGATAGGTGGCAGCAATGGACGGGAAGGTAGCCCTGGAGTAGGTTGACAATTAACGCTAGACGGCGACACTTGTACTGAGTTAGTTAATTATCATGTAGGTCGGTAGATGGCATGGCAGTGTTCGTTAGGAGCAGCATGAAGGGTCTATCACCACACGTCCCGCCGAAAATTACCCATGTTAGCGCTAAAATAGACAACGTGTGTTTCATGATAAGAGCTCAAGGTTATGGGGGGGGGTGGTAACTCTTTTAAATATATTAAATTATTGGAGATGGTTCTTGGGGGAAAAAACCTAATTTACATAGGTAATAGGTGCTATCTATTAATTAAATAATAATGCGCATTAAGACTACTAGACCGGAAGTGTGCGTTTCTTCTCGAATAATGCCGGGCTAAGCAATTGAATAAACCTGAATAGACTGAAAGGTTACTGCATATTGCCTAGGATGGTCAGTTGTGTACCGCAATATTTTCTCCCTAGCATTTTATTGCGCATGCGTTACTTTGAGACACTAGCGCTATCTGCTCAACTGAATGGCACTAGTGTAATATGCAGTCACCAGAATATAGTTCCACACTGAACAGCAAAGTAGCTCCGCGCATATGTCATAGGAAAAGTATAGACATGACACCTAGTTCCCCCCATTTGAATCATTCAATAAGATTTGTTGTGTAAGCTTAACTTGTACCGATTATATGGCTGATCAAAAGAATCAAAAATAGTCTGATGAATAAAAACAATTACTAAATGAACAACTACAAGCACACATGTGTAGTTATGTAAACAGTGGGGTGTTGCAATGATGTGATAGAGATAAGAGTATTTGTCAGTCTGGACAGAACGGATAATGTTTACTGCCTGTTGATTAGCACGGGCTCGCTGTCGATCATTTGTCCGCAATATAAATTGTAAGGACGATTATCAAACTGAATCGGGCGCCGACAGTCCACCGTCGCCTATTGTAAAGAGCATTCACAGAACTGGCCAGCAATCACGGCGGTTAAAGCCCTGCATTAGAGAACAGGAATGGGGGAGAGGTAAAGCAAGTAAGCACAGCCAATGCTGGTGTTAGTAATTGAATTTAATCCGCCATTAAAGTTCCACGAGAGGGAATTTTAATGGTAATAGAGAAGTATGATAACATGTTGGTCCGCGCTGTGGAAGTTGAAGACGCACTTCATTTGAGTTGTATAACTTAACAGACTGTAAACTCGGCATTCTTGGTTTATTTCTGTTTTTGTTTGTTGTTGTTTTACATCCTAACAACATATAAAGTCATATCAGAACGGGCAAAAACTTCTGACAGTGCGCACTCATGGTGACTTTATAGTGCAGCCCAACTGGAAGAGCAGGCTGCCGGTACCATAACCTGATATCCCCACAAAGTCACACTATACTGACACTGTGCTAACCAATCCTTGTCCTATCCTATTATTGATGAGCACCAGGCTAGGTAGCAAGATGTATCAATTTTATAAGGCGTTGGTTTGACTCGGCCGGGATTTTAAACTTCTAACTTTCTTCATTCACAGCGCGCACTCATTGCAACTTGATAGTGCCGCCCCACTGGGAAATCAGGCCACCAGCACCAGGACCTGATATCCTACTCAGTAACATTATCCTGACACTGAGGTAAACTAGTCCTTGCCCTATCCTATTAATTCTGAGCGCCAGGCTAGGAAGCGACAAGTATCAATTTTTATAAGTCATTGGTTTGATTCGACCGGGAACCGAACTCCTGACCTTCCGCACGCGAGGCCCACGCTCTACCGATTCACCGACCGCGCCCGGTTTAGTGAGGCAGGGCTGGTGCTTTGCTGCTCTCTGTGTCACCAAATGACCGCCTCACACTCAATCCACGCTATCAAACTAAGTAGGTCAAACGACCTATATAGTAGAGACATCTCCTCCGCCTTCAACCGACCCTACCTTCCCTGGAGCAAACGCCCCCCTCCCCTACCTCCCCTCTTCCACCCCCCCCCCCCACTTTCACCCACCCACCTACACAGTGAATGCCGGGAACCCAATGCTCACTGACATCCGAAAATTGGGAGCAGGATGGATGAAGTAGAAATAAGGGGCGCAATTGAAAAGAGCAGAGGAAAAAAAGTTTCGAACAGAAGTATTAAAGAAAACACCAAAATCCTAAAAGGGTATTTGAATTGATAAGGGCTCTCCGGGTTCATTGAGTCACGGGCGTGATGTCATTTAATTATGGGGAGAAGACGACGCTACCCTCAATGCGCGCTAAAAGGCCCTTAGTTACCATGCTTACTGCCCGTCCGTTTCCGCTTCCGGCGGCGCAGGACAACTTGCGCAGTGACTGGAAACGCGCATTCAGTGCAGGGAACTGCCACCCTTCAGGGTCATTGCGCATGAACGAGGTCGCATTTCAAACAAGGCTTTATATTTCAAGCTTATTATTTGCAATGAAAGCCATTTTAACGGATCCTATGAGAGCGTGAATTACATTTTCTTTTTTCTTTACATAATCTGCTGATTTAAAGTTTGGCCGAGGCAATTCACATGGCGGCTGTCAGGGCCCACTGACGATTGGCAATCACACGACGGCCGTGCCGCTAACTGACGATTGGCTATTCGCAAGGCGGCCATGCCGCTAACTGACGATTGGCTATTCGCACGGCTGCAATGCCGCTGCATGACGATTGGCTATTCGCACGACGGCAGTGCTGCTAACTGACGAGTGGCTATTATGGCGGCTGTGGCGCTAACTGATGATTGGGTATTCGCACGACAGCAGTGCTGCTAACTGACGAATGGCTATTCGCATGGCAGCCGTGCCGCTAACTGACGATTGGCTATTCGCACGGTGGCCATGCCACTAACTGATGAGTGACTATTCCCACAGCGGCCGTGCCGCTAACTGACGATTGGCTATTCACATGGTGGCCATGCCGCTAACTGATGAGGCGCTATTCGCATGGTGGCTGTGGAGATTTACGTAAGATGAAGGGGAGTAGACAGGGTGGGAAAGCGAGCCGGAGGGCGAGCAAGATGGTTGGGAGGGTGAACAGGATGCCAAAAGAGGGAGTGAGAGGGCAGGGGAATGAGCAGGATGGTGGGAGAGCGGGCGGGAGGGAGAGCGAGCGGGAGGGTGGGAGAGCGAGCGGGAGGGCGGAAATATAGGCGAGTGAGCGGACGGGAGAGCGGGCAGGAGAGTGAACAGAAGAGTAAGTAGGAGAGCGGGCAGGAGAGTGAACAGAAGAGTAAGTGGGAGAGCGGGCAGGAGAGTGAACAGAAGAGTAAGTAGGAGAGCGGGCAGGAGAGCGGGCAGGAGAGTGTGTGGGAGAGAGGGTAGAAGAGCGGGCAGGAGAGTGTGTGGGAGAGAGGGTAGAAGAGCAGGCAGGAGAGTGTGTGGGAGAGAGGTTAGAATAGTGTGCAGGAGAGTGTGTGGGAGAGAGGGTAGAAGAGCGTGCAGGAGAGTGTGTAGAAGAGAGGGTAGAGGAGTGTGCAGGAGAGTGTGTGGGAGAGAGGGTAGAAGAGTGTGCAGGAGAGAGGGTAGAAGAGCGTGCAGGAGAGTGTGTGGGAGAGCGGGTGGGATAGCAGGCAGGTGAGTGTGTGGGAGAGAGGGTAGAAGAGTGTGCAGGAGAGTGTGTTGGAGAGGGTAGAAGAGCAGGCAGGCGGGTGTGTGGGAGAGAGGGTAGGAGAGCGGGAAAGAGAGTGTGTGGGAGAGGGTAGAAGAGTGTGCAGGAGAGTGTGTAGGAGAGGGGGTAGAAGAGTGTGCAGGAGAGTGTGTGGGAGAGAGGGTAGAAGAGTGTGCAGGAGAGTGTGTGGGAGAGAGGGTAGAAGAGTGTGTGGGAGAGAGGGTAGAAGGGTGTGCAGCAGTGTGTGTGGGAGAGAGGTTAGAAGAGTGTGCAGGAGAGTGTGTGGGAGAGAGGGTAGAATAATGTGTCGGAGCGTGTGTGGGAGAGAGGGTAGAAGAGTGGGCAGGAGAGTGTGTGGGAGAGAGGGTAGAAGAGCGGGCATGAGAGTGTGTGGGAGAGCGGGTAGAAGAGTGGGCAGGAGAGAGTGTGGGAGAGCAGTTAGAAGAGCGGGCAGGAGAGTGTGTGGGAGAGCGGATTGAAGAGCGGGCAGGAGAGTGTGTGGGAGAGAGGGTAGAAGATCAGGCAGGAGAGTGTGTGGGAGAGCGTGTAGAAGAGCAGGCAGGAGAGTGTGTGGGAGAGAGGGTAGAAGAGTGTGTACGATAGTGTGTGGGAGAGAGGGTAGAAGAGTGGGCAGGAGAGTGTGTGGGAGAGCGGATAGAAGAGCGGGCAGGAGAGAGGTGGGGGGGGGGGGGGGGGGGGGGGGGGGGGGGCGCGGGGGGCACGGATAGAAGGACTGCGGTCCAGGAGAGAGTGTGGGAGAGCAGTGAGAAAGAGCCGGCAGGAGAGTGTGTGGGAGAGCGGATAGAAGAGCGGGCAGGAGAGTTAGTGGGAGAGAGGGTAGAAGATCAGGCAGGAGAGTGTGTGGGAGAGCATGTAGAAGAGCGGGCAGGAGAGTGTGTGGGAGAGAGGGTAGAAGAGTGTGTACGATAGTGTGTGGGAGAGAGGGTAGAAGAGCGGACATGAGAGTGTGTGGGAGAGCGGGTAGAAGAGTGGGCAGGAGAGAGAGTGGGAGCGCGGTTAGAAGAGCGGGCAGGAGAGTGTGTGTGAGAGATTGTAGAAGAGCGGGCAGGAGAGTGTGTGTGGGAGAGAGGTTGAAGAGCAGGCAGGAGAGTGTGTGGGAGAGCGGGTAGAAAGAGCGGGCAGGAGAGAGTGTGGGAGAGAGGGTAGAGGAGCGGACAGGAGAGTGTGTGTGAGAGAGCGGGTGGGATAGCCGGGGGGAATTGAGGTCAGTAGCTCGCAAGGCATGCGGATACCCTATCACCAGTTTGCCACCTGACAGCAAATAGTTACTTCCTTTAAGTTGTCTTTTTCGTTTCTTTTTTCTAGATAACAAATATTAAGTTAATAATTATAATCCACATTACTTCAATTCGAATAAGTTTATTTTAATCAATAACAAACAAATAATAACAAAACATACTCACCTGCAGGAGTATGTGTTCCCACGCTGGTCGGTCATGGTGAAGGCTTGCTCGCCGGGCAGGCTGCTGTTGTGCACCTTGGTGATGTCTCTCACCTCCGTGTTGTACAACACGTTGATGCCCAACCGCTGCTTGTAGTCGTTCAGGTATCGCACCTACAGGGAACGACGGGTGTGAATAGCTGGAAAGTTCATACCGCACTCATCCACAACTGACAGATGGGAGAACAGTGTTGTGGGTGTGAGGTGTTGACAAACTGACTGGAATCAGGACAGGCAGGACAGGACTGACAGGTAGGATAGGAATGATGGGTAGGACAAGCAGGACAGGAATGGTGGGTAGGCTTGGAAGGACCGGCATGACAGGTATGACAGGTATGATATGTATGACAGGTATTATATGTATGACATGTATGACATGTATGACATGCATGCCATGTACGACATGTATGACATGTATGCCATGTATGACATGTATGACATACCCGACATGTATGACAGGTATGGCGTGCATGGCATGTATGACATATGTGACATGTATGACATATATGACGTGTACGACGTGTACGACGTGTATGACGTGTATGATATGCATGATGTGTATGACAAATATGGCAGGTATGCCAGGTATGACAGGAAGGTCAGACAGGACAGATAGGACAGTTTGTTTTGTTGTTGTTTTACGTCCTAGCAACATCTAAGGTCATATAGGACGGGTACCGACTTGTGACAATGCGCACTCATGGCGACTTAGTAGTGCTGTCCCACTGGGAAACCAGGCCGCCGGCACCATGACCTGGTATCCCACTCAGTCACATTATCCTGACACTGAGCACTCCAGTCCTTGCCCTGTCCTAATAATGCCGAGTGCCTGCCTAGGAAGTGACAAGTATCAATTTTTAAGTCATTGATTTGACTCGACCAGGGTTCGAACCCACGACCCCACGATCTACCAGCACGGGAGACGGACGCTCTAACTCATTCAGCCATCCCGTCTGGTCTCAGATAGGACAGATAAGACAGGTAGGACAAGTATGACAGATAGGGAAGATAGGACAGATAGGGCAGATATGACAGATATACAGACACGACAGGTATAACAAAGGAAGACGGGCAGTACAAGAATGACAGGTATGACAGGTGGGACATGTGTGACAGGAAGAACAGACAGGACAGTTGGGACAGGTATAACAGATATGACAGATAGGACGGATAGGACAGATAGGACAGATAGAACAGATAGGACAGATATGGCAGATATACACGGGTATGACCAGAAATGACAGGAATAATAGGCATGACAGGTAGGGCAGGACATCACAGATGGGACATGTATAACAAGTAGAACCAGTGTGACATAGATGACAGGTATACATGTGTGACACGTACGGTAGGTAGGACAGGTAGGATAGGATGGACAGGTAAAAGAGGTAGGGAAGGAAGGACAATATAGGACAGGTAAAATAGGAAAGCTACGCAGGCCAGGTAGGACAGGAATGACAGGTGAGATTGGTATAACAGGTGGGGCAGATAGGACAGGTGGGAACGAGTAGGGCAGGAAGGACAGGTAGGATAGGAAATATAAATAGTGATGCCAATTAGCACGTCGTGGTGTTCTCTGTGGCGGAGTGGTTAGAGTGTCTGACTTTATTCTAGGTCAGACTCCTAATCTGAAGGTCAGTGGTTCGATTCCATGTGCCCCCACCTCTGCCTATTTGGATTTCCACCGCTGTGTATAACTTACAGCGTCATCAAAGGCCAGTTGCTCTCAATCTCATACCATGTCTATGTGGTGTGGGAGGTTAAAAATCCCTTGGGTTGGTAAAAGTGTAGGCTCAGGCTTTCTATGGACAAACTGTCTAATGGTGAAAACAAGCCTATTCAGGCTTATCCATGATAGGCAGTATAAATCTTCAACAAAAAATGCTACAATGGGAATGCTGATTAAACAAGGCGACAAATAGGCAAGGGCATTTAAAACAAAGGAATGCCATTAAAGCAAACATTTCATTTGTTTAAATATGCAATATTGCTCCAATGAAATAAAAAGAACAGTTTTACTGATAGGATACTTTATCACCAGTGGCAAATAAGTATTGACTGGGTACCAGACGGAAGAGCCAAATGAGTTGAGCATCCGTCTCCTGTTTTGCTTATTCCATGGATTTGAACCCATGAGTTCGAACCCATGTCGAGTCAAACCGATGACTTAATAATTGATACATGTCACTTCCTAGTCAGGCGCTTGGTATTATTAAGATAGAACAAAGACTGGTTTGCCCAGTGTCAGGTTAATGTGACTAATTGCGATATCAGGGCATGGTGCTGGTGGCCTGATCTCCCAGTGGGGCAGTACTATTAAGTTACCATGAGTGTGCACGATCACAAGTCGATAGAAACAAACACAACTCATCGATCAAAATGTGTCAATAAGTATCAATTTCCCATAATTCTCAATCACTCATTACATTCTCATTTCACCAGTCTATTCATCGCTAAGATGATTTATATAAATAGCTATCAACATCTACAAATTGAAGACCAGGGTATCAAAGCTGATAAATATATTATTCTGAAGAATCAAAAACAAAATGAATACAATATTTAAATTTAAATAAAAATAAAAAATAAATTGTTTAGTTGCTTTTTTAATTAATAAAACAAGTTTAATTCAAACAAATTATTTTACAAAAATATTTGTTCAAGTTATTTCTTTAATTATCTTTATTTAATATTTTTAGTATTTAAAAAAAAATCTTTAAAAAAACAAAACATTGTGGTATATAGCACACTGACCAGAGTCTGTCGGTGTGGGAAGAAGTCCCGCGTGTAGTGCCTCATCTGCAGCGTGGCGTCGTGACTGAGGAGGGAGTTCCAGTCATGCCTCATGTTGAACTCCTTGTTGGTCTTGCCGGTGTGGCGCTTGTTGATGGAGATGAGGCGGTTGTGGCGGGGGTACCGTGTGTAGAAGCTGCCTGCGGGACGAGAGGCACGGCCGGCTGAGTTTATAGTCACTTCCGGTTGCAGCTTTTTGCTTTTGAGATAGCTAGAATAGTTAGTCTATAAAGCCCCTGTCACACATCACCGGATTGAGCAACGGACAGAATTGTCTAGTCCGGGCGTCATAAGTATCAAAATGTATTAAAATGTGTCAAAATGTTGCGATATCTGGTCAAAGGCCGCTTGATGAACTGACATGAAACGGACATGAAACAGACATAAGACGGACATGAAATGGACATGAACGGATAGTCAACGCATGAAATGAACTCAAACCGGACAAGAAACGTAGACGTCAATCTGGCGGCATCCGTTCCAAGTTTTATGCATGTTCAAAACATTTATATATACATTTATATATACATGTGTGTATACATATATATACATTTATATATGCATGTATGTATATATTATATACAGTTATATGTGATTCATATATACATTTATATATACATTTGCATATCCATTTGTATATACATGGTATATACATTTGTATATACATTTATATATACATTTATATATATACATTTATATATATATACATTTATATATATACATTTATAATACATTATATATACATCTATAAATGCATTTATATACACATCTAATTGATTTATATATAATTTGGTAATAAACTCACACTGCCTGTATTCTAATTTAATTCATAGACAGTGTTATGTGCGGCAAATGAGGCAGGCGTACCGGAGCAAGAAGTGTCGAAAACCGCCATAGGTGGCGCCAGCATCACGGTTTGCTGCAGGACCGGTGTTAGCCGCAGTGAATAATCAAAGTAGTGTGCCATGCACATCGACATACACATACCATGGCGATCTATATGCTATTTATATTCGCAAAATAAATTATACATCACAATGAAGGTGATAGTTCGTCTGTTGCTATTGTCGGCACCAGTCCATTCAATTGTTACAGAGAGATCAGTCCACTAAATCCGGCAACATACATTATAGCTGTGGAATGGACACCTGGTGACCGGGGAATTATGCTTAGATCACGTGGACACAGATACAGAACACACGGTAACCATGGAAACCTAGCCATTATGGCCGCCTCTGCATTGTGTTGGAACCTTCCAGAATACAGTCATGTCAAAAGGTTTATTGTTATAACAGATAAAAGTATCCAACTACAACAAAAATAGGAATATGTTATGGACCTCCATGTGGGTGGGTAGCACCGGCCTACCATACGTGGTAAGGTGTGTTGTATCATTACTGTTCACAAGTCTGTCATTTTTTTTAAAGGGCATATAGTCAGGTTATATATACAGTGAAACATCTCTAAATCGACCGACCTTGGGACCGACTTTAAGTAGTCCATTTAGGGAGGTGTTCGGTTGAGGGAGTTAGAATATGGTTACAATGGTATTGTTGGGACGCAAATAAAGCGATCGCTATAGGGAAGTGGTCGATCTGTGGAGGTGGTCGGTTAGGGAGGTTTTACTGTATGTGTGTTCATTCTGCCTGTTGCCATCTCACCACTGACTTAGATCATTTCCAAATGACAGCAGGGTGAACAATATGATTGGTTGGTTGTTGGAGTTTTATGTCCTGGCAACATCTAAGGTCATATCAGGATGGATACCGACTTGTGACAATGCGCACTCATGGCAACTTTTTAGTGTTGCCCCACTGGGAAATCAGGCCTCCAGCACCATGACCCGATATCCCATCATCATCATCATCATGCTGTCGGTCGCGATGCGACAAAGACTGCTTTCATTACTTGACTGCCGCTCTCCATTTTGTTATATCCCACTCAGTCACATATCAGCTAACCAGTCCTTGCCCTATCATATTAATGCAGAGTGCCAGGCTATGAAATGACAAGTATCAATTTTATAAGTCATTAGTTTGACTCGACCGGGAACCGAACTCCCGATCTCCCGCACACGAGGGCCGCGCTCTACCGATTCGGCCAGCACGACCGGTATGAACAATATGAAGATCACCTGAGGAGACTCAAGTTACCAACATTGTCGTCTGAAAGGAGAGATGATAAAGACTTATTACTGATAGAGACTTATCAGATTGTTACAGCAATCTATGACAGTGATGTCACAATGGGTATGTTCAACCTCAGAGTAGGCAGTAACCCTTAAGGTCAGCGGTAACATATCTTTAAGGAGAGGCCCAAATTTAAGGTTGGGAAGCACTCATTTTTCTTTCGAGTGACAGCACCATGAAATAGTCTTCCAGACTAAGTGGTTGAAGCACCAATTATAGAAGCATTTCAGAGAAGGCTGGATAGACATTGGAGAGGACACCCACAATTATATGACTTTAGGGCCCAATCTACCTCCGTACACGTGCAAAAAAACACATTTATTTTTTGCCAGAAGGAGATGGCATTAGAAACCCAATAGGGCCTAGATCAGCCAGAAGAGGATCTGTAAGATAAATTCAAAGAGTGTCATGATATATATATAAAGAGATGGAGTGAGAAAAGACAATTCATTTACAAAGAGAAAAGCTATTCAATGAAGCTAATTCAATAAAGAGGAAAACGGAAAAAAATAAACTACTAATGTTGACTGTCCTGGTATGGTCTTAGATGTTGCTAGGACGTAAAACAATAACAAACAAACCAATGTTGACCATTGGAAAATAGCAGTTATCATTTACCAGATGTTTGCAGCCCATGGAACTATGCAGTTAAAGCTGCATAGTCCGATGAAAACATCAAATTTTCAAAACCAAAACAATTATCTAGAATTTATTCTACATGTGTAACTTAGATCTGGACACAACGTGCATTTATAAAAATGGAGCAGGGCCTATCGGATGAAGTTATGATTAAACGAGGAGTTCGACAGGGGTGTGTATTGTCACCATGTCTATTTAACCTGTACACAGAGATGATTTTCAGACACATTGAAGATTGCAAGGGAGTGACAATAGGTGGCATGAACATCAACAATCTTAGATATGCCGATGACAGTGTAATACTAGCAGACAGTGAGAAAAACCTACAAGATATAGTGAATAGAATCAATAAAGCTGGAATACTATTCAACATGAAGATGAATGCCAGGAAGACCAAAACAATGGTTATAAGTAAAAAGACAGATAAACCAAATGTCAATATAACCATAGATGGCACAAACATAGAACAAGTATCCGAATTCATATATCTCGGACAAAAGATTACAAATGATGGGAGATGTGAGGAAGAAATTAAAAGAAGGATAACAATAGCCCGAACAACATTCTCCAAAATGTATAGAGTGTTAACATCAAGTAAGATATTAATACAAACAAGGAAGCGTATTCTTCAGTGTTATGTGTGGTCTACTCTAATGTATGGGGCAGAGACATGGACAATCTCTAAGAAAATGTACAAACGTTTAGCAGCATTTGAGATGTGGACTTATCGAAGGATGATGAAAATATCATGGACAAAGAAGATCACCAACAAAGAAGTTCTCAGAAAAATTAAAAATACGAAAAGCTTGTTTGCCACTATACAGACAAAGAAACTTATTTATTTTGGCCACATCATTCGTCAGAGTTCAATATACCGTACATTGTTGGAAGGGAAGGTGAATGGCAGCAGAGGGAGAGGGAGACCAAGAACATCATGGTTTACAAATATTTCACAGTGGACAGGCTTGAATTATTCACAGTCTATCAGAACAGCACAACATCGGGACAAGTGGAGAACCATTGCATCCAACCCTCGACTAGAGGATGGAACTATTGATTGATTGATTGTAACTTAGATACTGGTGCCCTTATTAAGCATGCCTTGCCACATATTAGGGCATACTGAGGTGATAGAACCTACCACTGCTAAAGGCTATGGTGTCCGAGTTTTAGCATGCTTGCTAAGACTAATTTAACATGCTTGCACATCAAATATCTCAAAACATTTAAAATAAAAGGTATTTCAATCTAAAGCGAGTAGATCATACCAGTCAACTTAATATATTTCTCAGACTGTACAACTTTACAAAGAATATCTAAATAATCTGCAAGCGCAGTTTTATTGCGTTTACTAATCCAATGAAATCATAGGTAATAGGTGCTTTTACTAATCCAATGAAATCATAGGTAATATATATGAGTATGTGCTTATAACGAGCATTACTGACATTAATTATCTCATAGCAAAAACACTGAATGCCTACATGTTCTACAGCTTTGGCTTATTGTCGTGGCTGTGATTAATTACCTCTACTCATAACTACACACATTAAACCCTGCAGCTTATCTCCATCATTGGTGTGAAAGGATGTTGCTGTTGCCCGGCGACACCGGGCTCACACTCACACCTCCCGTCGCAATACCCTAGGGTCCCTAGTTAACTAATTTCCCACCAGGTGGCTCTCATATGTTTAGATAACAGGCCATTGTCCGCGATAATGTGCGGCCTCCAGCTAGTGCTTGGGCGCCGAGATTCTCTGAAGATGTTCACACGCTACACAAAATGGTCCATAAGTATAAGTATAAGTATAACAATACAAACCACAGTTCGTCAAAGAATATGTGAGTAGTATATGAGGGCCTATACTACTTATGTGTGGAAGAGGGGTATGGGAGAGGGAGAGGGGTGGGGGTTGAATGCTACAAGCGCGGGAATTTTGTTTAATGCACACAGCTATATAATCACGTGATCGTTGGGGCTATGCCGTCGTCAGGAGCTTTCAGGGCGGGGGGGGGGGGGGCTACATATATTATCAGAAAGGAGCAGTCATAAAGTACGGCTAGGTGAGGAGGGAGGGTGGGTGAGTAGAGGTGCAGTGGTGTGCTGCAAGAATAAACTCACATAAACAAGGTTTGCTCATGATATATATTGCAGATGCCCATGTCGAAATGTGCCGATATATTTTGATAAGAAAATATGACCTTATAACCATATAACCATATAACCATATAACCATATTACCATATTACATATTACCATATTACCATATTACCATATTACCATATTACCATATTATCACATTACCATATTACCACATTACCACATTACCATATACGATTATTACCATGTTTCCATATTTACTTATTACCAGAATTCCAGAATACCATATTGCAATAATACCATATTACAACAATACCATAATATCATAAATTACCGTATCACCTTATAACCCTATTACCATATTACCTGATTACTCTATTACAATATTACCCTATTACCATCTTACCACATGACCATATTACCACATGACCATATTACCACATGACCATATTACCATATTACCATATCACCAGATTACCATATTACACTATTACCATATGACCATATGACCATATGACCATATGACCATATTGTCATATTGCCATGTTACCATATTACCATATTACTTTATTGCCCTATTCGGCTATTGCCATATTGCCATATTACCAATAGACCAGTGGTATCTAATTCAATTAGGTCGGTCAGGACTCAATTCAAGGAAACATGCTGGCATCTCTTCCTCCTGGTCCCTCCCCCCGACACTTAGGCAGGTGGGCAGGTGACCAGGTGACCAGGTGACCAGGTGGGAAGATGGGAATGTGGGAAGGTAGGCAGCTGGACAGTTAGCCAGGTGGGCAAGTGTGCAGGTGGGCAGGTGCGCAAGTAGAGAAGTGGGGAGGTTGTTAATCAAAGACGAACATAGTTTTAAGAGATTGCAATGTTACATCATAATAATTATAACAACACAGGTAATTGGCTGAAAGAGGGGGGCAGGTAGGGGGAATGAGTTTGGGAGGGGGACTCTTGGAAATGACTAAAAAATAAACATGATTTTATGCACATTCTTGAAATCACTGCGCAAATCTTGACAGCAGCTTTCCCGTGGCGCCCTCTCGTGTCCGTTATAAGCACACATCGTCAGACGTTGGGGTGGGGGTGGAGAATGAGCGTGGCGTACTCTACACATGTCCCCCCCCCCCCGCACCCACCCACACACCTCGTTTAGAATCATCGCGTAAATGAAGCCGGCGGGAACCATCCGGTGACGCCCTCTGGTGGGCGTTATGTGCACTTAAATCTGCATCCGCCCCCTGGTGGCGGGCGTGGGCGCCGTTGCAACGAGTTGCGAATGGCTCGGAGTGGTGACGCCCTCTTGTGGCCATTTCATCCTCGGGGCGGGGGGAGGGGGGGGGGCTGGTGATGGGTGGTTGGGGGGGGGGGGGGGTGAAGGGATCGACCGAGGCAATGAGGCCATACGCCACCTGGTGGCGACTATAGTTTTAACACTGGCGGCAGGTAGGCCACTCCGCTTATGGCGGCGTGTATGTCTATGGATGGTGGGCTGGTTGTTGGAGTTTTACATCCAACATCTAAGGTCATATCATGCTGGGTACCGACTTATACAATGTACACTCATGATGACTTTATGGTGCTGCCCCAGTGGGAGACCAGGCCACTAGTGGCGTGTCCTGATATCCCACTCAGTCACATTATCCTGAAACTGAGACAACCAGTCATTGCCCTATCCTAATAATGCCAAGTGCCTGGCTAAGAATCGACAACCATACATTTTAAAGTCTCTATAATTATGTCTACGGTCTTCATTCACATGACACAAACTCTGCTTGCAGAGCAATGTTGTCCTGACATAGCAGGTGTCTTTTCATCGGATTTGCAGTCAAATGGAACAGAAACAGCTTGTATTTTTGAACAATTGTTTACACATGACGAGGGTTTGCCCATCACAAAGCTCGCTGAGGATAGGTACTAGTGCATATACAGTGAAACCTCATTATAACGCGCTCGAATTTAATGCATAGTCGATGGTATATAGGAACTTGTGTTAATTATACTCACATAAGTCCTTTTTCACCGCGCATATACAAACATGTAGAAAAATGAGTAGGACAGTGAGCAGGCGATCGGTGGCGCCACCGTCGGAGTTGAAGCCTGAGCAGTAGATGAGTAGTCCGAGGCTCAACCACCCGATTACTGGTGGATGGGTGTTAGGATAGTATAATATTCCGGGTTGTTATACTCATATAATTCTTATACAGCATATATAAATATATACAGTGACACACCGTTATAACGTTACCGTTGGGATCCATCCAATGTCCTCGCGAAAACAGAGGGGTCACGTTAAACCGGGGTCCAGTTTACTGAATTTGAAAATTTAATAATTCTGTACCCAATGAATCATTGTGTTATATCCGAATTCCAGTTAAACCAGGGCGCGTATATAATGGGGTTCCACTGTCTCACCTGCGGCAAATGCAGGGTGGGTGTTACTGCTGGAATTACTGAACGCAAGCTGCTTCCGGCTAAGGGAACATATTGCAATATGTTGACTCAGCATGGGTATTTCGGAGACAGTATGATAGTGCCCGCATCAGGTATGAGGGAGACGGCTTTGTTTACCCCACTCACTTCACGTTAATCTCACCTGGCTATCATGCGCACAGGGATCAACTTTCCCGCCCACTCACTCACCTGAGGCTGGGCGAGGGCTCGTGTTCAATAAACTAGACACATTTTTGATCTTCACATATATTTTATTAAACAAATTTGTTTTGTCATCCCTGCACTTCTACACCATGTAATCTTTTTCTTTCAAAACAAGATTTATATTGCCTATCATCGATAAATCTGAATAGACATGTTTTCACCATTAGACAGTTGGTTAATAGAAAGCCCGAACCGGCACTTTCACCGACCAAAGGGATTTTTAACCTCCCACACAACATAGACATGATATGAGAGTTACTGGCCTTTGATGATGCTGTAAGTTATACACAGCGGTGGAAATCCAAATTGGCAGAGGTGATGGCATGGGTATCTGTATTTGCTGTTGCGGGACTTCCACATATAAATGATGTAATTCTGTCACCGAACATTTCATCTACAGGTCCCATGCTCTCCGCTACTCTACCATACCCTAGTTGGTCCCTGACCTTTTGGTGCCCGTCCTCACACATCAGTCTTCTTAATAGCTCTGACTAGATATTTGTTTCTGTTTTTAATGTTGTCCCTGGCATAATAATAAACTTCCAAACTTATATTGTTATTCTCATTTCAGAGTTAGTACAAATAGAAATGGTTCAGTCAATTTAGACACATCCACACACGATAGGCATGTCATGAAGTGCGATATAACAAAGTAGTTATTTAACTAAATTAATATTTGTATGAGTGGCTCTTACTGTAATTTACCTACAAGGTTAAAGTGTATATCGACGGGTAAATATAACTCTTTTCGCTCTTCTCTTTCATCTCTCTCCTCTATCCTCTTTTGCCTGTCTCTCTTCTCTCTCTCCCTCTCCGTTATTTCTCTTCCCTCTCTCTTCTTTCTCTTATCTCTCCCTTCTCTCTCTTCCCTCTCCCTTCTCGCTCTTCTCATGTGGGTTCGAATCCTGCTCTTGGCACACTATTTTCCATTTTCATCACCCCGATGACATATGTATATGTATATATATATGTATATATATATACACGTATAATGAGATATACAAATATACATGTCACGGGGTGAGGACAATGGGAAATATTGCGCCTAGAGCAGATTTCGAACCCACAATGCTTGCCATTCCTGGGCTAGTGTGCCAACAATTCCGTTACCTCGGCTCCCTGATGCAATCACCCTATCCACGCCTACCTGTCTGTGTGGTTCCTTCTCTGAGTTAACCCTATAGTCATCTAGGAGTCTGGGATGTGTCTCAATCCTGGTGTGAATGTGCCAGGACTGGGATACAGTTAAGCACAAGCCGGAACAAACAGCTCCCACAGCTAGCGACAACTAGTGGTGGTCCTACACACCGGCAGGTATGGATTACACTGCTAGTCTTTAGATAAACATCTCAGTAATAGAGGAGAGGAGACAGGGAGAAAAGAGGGTAGAGAGAGAAGACAGAAGATATGGAAGCAAGAGAAAAAAAGAAGAGAACGGAGAGAGAAGAGAGCGGAGAGAGGAGAGACAAGAGAAAAGAGAGTAGAGGGCAGAGAGAGAAGAAAGAGGAGAGGAGAGAGAAGAGAAGAGAGGGAAGAGAGAAGAGAGAAGAGAGAAGAGAGAAGAGAGAAGAGAGGAGAGATAAGAGCGAAGAGAGGGCAGAGAGGGAAGAGAGAGGAGAAAGGAAAGAGAGAAGAGAGAGAATAAAGAGGTGAATGAGAAGAGAAAGATGAGAGAAAAGAGAAAAGAGAGCGGAGAGAGAAGAGAAGAGAGGAGAAGAGAGAGAAGAGAGAATAGAAACGAAAGAGAAGGCAGAGCGGATAGAGAAGAGAGAAGAAAGAGAAGAGAAAAGAGAGAGACAAAGAGAGCAGGTAGTAGAAAGAAAAGAAAGAAGGGAGACAGAAGAGAGGGAAGGGAGAGAGAAAAGATAGACAAGAGAGATGAGCGATCAGAGAGAGAAGAGCGAGAAGGGAGAGGGAAGGGAGAGAACAGAGAGAGAGCAGAGAAGGGAGAACACATAGAGAACATAGAAGAAGGAGAAGAGAGAGGCGAGAGAGAACAGGGCATAGAGAACAGAGAGCGCACGATGGAAGAGATCGTGACTAGAAAATGCCATTCTCTGTGCAGCAATTAAAGTTATTTTTGAAATAGTAAACATCAAACAGGACTTCAGGAGCATTTACGCAGTCCCTGGTCGTGGAGAAGGCCTATGTTGGCAACACGACGTCATAAATGATTGCCTACTCACAAAGCAGTTAGACCTGCAGCAGCGTATCTCGTACAAAGTAGTACAGGGGATGTTTGATTTGACGCAGATATATTAAAAAGATATATTTTAGTAAAATAATTTATTGACCTGAATAAGTCTCTTTTCACTGCTTGATCATTAGTCTGCCAGATGTCTCGCATCGTAGATACATATATAAATATATATATTTAGATATATAAATATATATATATAATATATATAACTATTATATAAATATATATATAAATATATATAAACATAAATAAATAAACATAAATATATATAAATATATAAATATATATAATATATATATAAATATATATAAATATATATAATATATAAATATATATAATATTTATAAATATATATAAATATATAAAAATATATATAAATATAAATAAATATAAATATAAAAAAATATATATATACATATAAATATATATAAATATATCAAATATATATAAATATATATAAATATATATCGATATATAAATATATATATAAATATATATAAATAAATAGAAATATATAGACCATCCGAGTGGGTCTGGAGGCCATAACGACCAGGCACATCTGGCATACAAGCTTCAATGTCTATGACTAGTTGGTCCAGTGTGGCCGAATCTTGAACTACATGCAGCATGTACTAGAGCCTAGATAAATGGTATATAATGATAGAGCAAACTGTTTGCATTCTCATAACAGATTACATAAATAGAAATAAATATATAAATATATAGAGAAATAAATAAATATATTTATATAAATGAACATAAGTAAAACCTCTCTAACCGACCTCCTCCACAGATCGACCACTCCCCTATATCGATCGCTTTATTTGGGTCCCAACAATACCATTGTACCCATATTCTAACTCCCTAACCCGACCACCTCCCTAAACCGACCACTTAAAGTCGATCACAAGGTCAATCGATTTAGAGAGGTTTTACTGTATAAATATATATATATATATGTACATTTATTGCATACAACCAGTATATGGCGAATTAAAGCTGATAAGATTGAAGGGCATTAGGCAGAAGAAAGCAGCAAAGATTGACCGGCACATGGTTGTTATGAGGTGTGAAAGTTGAGTGTGATTAATGGCGACTGATGCCGAGACTAACCCATTGAAAAGGTTGTCGATGGCCGTCTTAACAACTCTTCGTACTCACTACTACTCAGGCAGTTCCTGGCAACTGTCTATCAGTCCCCGTCTGTAAACTACTCCAAACAACTCATAAGGAAGAAAGGGAAGACAAGTCACACAAGATTGACAGTGATAAGGTTGAGCTTTATTCCCTACAACTCTTGTTCACCTACTAGTGACCTGCCACCCTGACTCACTTACAACCTGCTACACAGACCCACATAGTTCCTGCTTGCTCAATCAAAATCAGTGCCTACAGCCCATTGAACCTGAGTCCAATGGTTGTTACACACAGCTCAGTGGTGAACTGCTTCTTTCTGTACTTCTAGAGTGAGTGTGTGTCTGCATAGCAAGTGCAAGGAGTAAAAGGTGTCTGGGCTCACACAGCCAGCCAATCAGATACCCCCTGCAGCCTGGGAGGGGCACCGCCCAAGAGAGGCACCTGTCATTCAACCCCAGTGCAGGTGGTGTCCATAATGTATGCAGAATGGCTGGTGTGCTTGCCCAGCAGTCCTGTGGTAACAAGTAGTCATCATACAGTTACAGTAAACATTAATAGATGCTCCCACTCCATTTGCACTCTTCCTGGTGCATGGAGGGAACATTTCTGTAATAAAAGTAACAGTATCTTCATATCTGACCATCATATCACAATCACGGTCACTGCATGTCATAACATTTACACATAGCATTCTTATGTCACACAGTGAGTGGGCACCCATTGCATCACTATTACATAACAATGGTCCCCAACTCTGTCGCCTGAGATATTGATATTTTCCCAACTCGTCTACCATGACCGAAAGACCATATGTTTTTACACCATGGTCGGTGGTGTCTGTGTCGGGCAGTTATGCTTATTGTGATGTAAGCAGGTCTACAATACCTGCAACTTTGTAAGTATGGTTATATAACACTGATGATACTTTTATATGCTTGTTTGTTTGTGTTTGTGTTTGAGGTCCTGGCAACATCTAAGGTCATGTCATGAAGGCTACCGACTTGGGACAGGGCACGCTCATGGCAATTCTATAGTGCTGTCATACTGGGAGACGAGGCTGCTGGTATCAAGACCCAATTTCCCATTCAGTCACATTATCATGAGACTGAGCTAACCAGTCCTTGCCCATTCCTATTAATGCTGATCGTCAGGCGAGGTAGCGACAAGTATAAATTTGGTAAGTTATTGGTTTGATTCGACCGGGACTCTAACACCTGACGTTCCCCATGGGAATCCTGCACTGTATCGACTCAGCCACCGCGTCCTGTATGATACTTATATCAAAGTATTAATGATGACATCCATTGTGTACTGGCCTTAGTCGGAGACATTGATACAGGCTGGGGGTTAGTCAATTCTCTATTATATAATTGTGTGAGCTCATCCGTTCATAGTACATGTATATGGTGGAAGATGTTGATGTTGGTATGCAGGTATTGCAATACCTCAGGGAGCTTGACGCCCCTGCCCTGCAGAGTTGTA
This sequence comes from Branchipolynoe longqiensis, assembly GCA_030323885.1. Taxonomy (NCBI): domain Eukaryota; kingdom Metazoa; phylum Annelida; class Polychaeta; order Phyllodocida; family Polynoidae; genus Branchipolynoe; species Branchipolynoe longqiensis. The sequence continues at coordinate 47,668,714 of CM059188.1, forward strand.
AACCACTGCCTTGTGGTACAGGTTCTTGAAAGAACCGAAGGCTAAGGGAGCAAACCCTAAACAGAAAACCATGTCACTGTGGCAGCATTAAGGGCGGTTGATGTATGGAACTCCCAACATCTCCCGACCAGCCACTGCAGGGACAAATAGTTTTGCGCCTGCCTGGACATGTTCTTGCCGGTGTGAAACCCCTATTTGCTCCCTGAGAGAGTGCCGCTGGTAACTTGCAAAAGCCAACAGCACTTCAACACTTTTGCAGGCAGCTTTCATGAAATGAGAGGGGCAGTGAAGTAATGAAAGCAGTCTTTGTCGCATCGCAATGGACAGCATGATGATGATGATGATGTGGATGTTGCTGTACAGTGGGAACAGAGTCTGGTATTCTAGAGGAGTGAGTGCTGGTTTAAAGCCGTGTCTGCCACAAAGACCATCCATATTCAGGGAGATGAGGGTGTCATTACAGATCCACCAATTGAAACCCGATCTCTGCTATATTAATGCCAAAAACATTAAAATGGGGCACATTCACAATTCGTCCAAAGATTGACAGAAGCGGAGAGCGCTGGTAAGCAAAGTTTTGATTCAAGAGATTGTCAAATAATTGAAACACCCAAGCCAAGCCATAGGCTGAGTTCATAGTGGTAGTCTGGGTGGGTGGGTGGGAAAAATTGTGCACATTGCCAGCTAGCCAAAGAATGAGGTTCTTTCGGGTTGGTTAGTGGTGGCGGCGGAAAAGGTATGAGACTGAGACTGAGAGCCCACTGGCCAATCGAGTGGCCGACTAGAAAAGTTGTCATTCCCAAAATCTCACTACCAGGTGCCCTTGTATGAGTATGGAGTTTTGCTTTTAAAAACCTCAGTCCGTGGACTAGGCACCTGATACTATTATAGCAGACACACGGACACAGCTCCGCCTGTGTCTGGTTCCCAGGGGCTGGCGAGTATCAGTGACGTAGCTACAGGGGGAGCAGAGGAGCAATCGCTCCCTCTGAGCACATTTGTCAAAAGTTGCGCTTTTTCAAAACAAAGGTTCACTCAGTTTTAGTTCCATTATGTGATACAGTCATGTCTTCCTTGTGTTGTGATTTTATATATTAAAGTACAATGTTGTACCTCCTGTAATATTCTATTAAAGTACAATGTTTTACCTCCTGTAATATTCTATCTCCCTCGTAGTTTGAAGTTAAACACAAAATAATGGGAAGATGAAGAGTGATGGCAGCAGCACCTGGAGGGAGAAGTGGGAAACAGAAAGGTGCCTGTCTAGTAGCAGACTACTTTGCCCCCCTTCCCAGGTCGCTCACTGCCTCCCTCAAGGAAATCAAATAGTAGTTGGATGTTGTAGTAGTTAGTTGACATATGTCAGCATAATTACAATTACAATTACAAGACAATTACATAATTAATAATATGTGTATAATAAATTGATACATTCCATAATGAATTGAGAATTACTTGGTAATGGTATGCATCGTGGCACTTTTTGTATGTGCTAAAGCCAAGATTCCTTACACGCAGCATGTGGCATGCAGTATGCGAATGCGAATGCGGCAACAAATCGAAATGCCTTGAAGTCAATGGGCTACATTCCTTACATGCGGTATGCGAATGCAAATGCAAATGCAAATGCAAATGCAGCAACTCGATCGGTCCCTATAGCGATCGGTGTGGCATGCGGCAAGCGGTATGCGAATAGAAACCTCAGTCGCACGTGTCCATTAGTTTTAGACGAGGAGAGGTGACTGATCATTATGGAACGGTCACACACAGGGGTGCGGAGGGGAAACATATGGTAGTGGTGGTGGTGGGCAGACGCATGCCGCATACCATGTAGAAGGAATCCTCCCATTCACATGCCGCATGCCGCATGCCGCATGCCGCATGCCGCATGCCGCATGCCGAATACCGCATACCGCGATTAAGGAATCTTAGCTTGAGTGTCTACTAGCGCTAGAACCTGGCAACCCTCCTGGCTACACCCTGACTAACCACCTAGCTACACCCCTGGCTATGCCGCTGGATACGCCCCTGGTGAATATTATATGACATTTCACTAGCATATAATGTGTCTAGTAAGCGTTTATTTCGGACCGGGTTAACAATGCACGTGAGGTCACTTGAACAATAGTGTATTTAATGCAGGATGGCATTTATGGTTGTGACAGAAGAAAGGTCCAAGCCAAACTGCTGATTGGCAGATGATTGCAGAAATAGTCACATTCACCATTGTGCCACATCCAACTCTCGATTAGGGCTTTGCACGCACTGCTCGCTTACTCGAGAATGAACGAGAAGCATCAGGTTGGTTGGTTGTTGGAGTTTTACGCCCTGGCAACAGCTAAGGTCATACCAGAATGGGTACCGTCTTGTGACAGTGCACACTCGTGGCAAATTTACAGTGCTGCCCCACTTGGAAATCAGGCCGCTGGCACCAAGACCCGATATCCCACTCACCTGCATTATCCTGGCAATGAGCTAACCAGTCCTTGCCCTATCCTATTAATGCCGAGTGGCAGGCTAGGAAGCGACATGTATCAATTATAAAGTCATTGGGTTGACTCAACGGGGAACCAAACTCCTGACCTTCCGCACGCGAGGCCCGCGCTCTACCGATTAGGCTACCGCGCCCGGTGGGAGAAGCATCAGGTGATTGACCTCTCCCCTACACTACACACATACATTCACACAAGCACATCACAACCACTACCACCACCACACTGCGTTGAAACTCCCACCACACAGCCACCATCAGTTAGTGGAGACAGAAGTAGTATATATATATATGTATGTACACACAACATAACTAGATGGCTGTGCGGCTGGACTAAGAATATGTGTAGTATGAAGCATTTATACAAATATTATTATGTAACCTTTATATATATATATATTCTGAAGCTTTCCAAAAGCTTGGATTCCTCTTCTTTAAACTCTGAATATTAGAACTCCTTTTATTTATTTACTTTTGATTTTCAAATCAAAATATAACACTTTCATTTTCAACTCAAATTACATTTCAATTTAAGCAATTTTAAACTTGATAATAAATTGGGGATGTTGGCCCGCTAACATCTGTAATTCGCCAACGAGACGCCAGGTGGATCCTGGGTCAAGCCGCGCATTCGTCACTCGCCCTCCGACTCCCGAGCAGGCAACATCTAATTTCAACGTACTCGTCTATCATGCCACCCCCAACTAGGAAACGACGTGGGCGTCCCCCAGGTTCGTCTGGACTATCGAGGAGAGGTTTAAGGCCTCGTAAGCAGTTCTCATCGTGCCGACCCCCTTCATCATCAGAAGAGTCGGGTTCAGACGGTGTTTCCGTACTAGACACTCCGGGCATCGCCCCACCCTCAGTCACCGGCAGTCTATCGGGCTTGGAGGCCAGATTGGCGGCATTAGAAGAACGCGCCGGTAAGCCGACTGGGCACACTCCAGTTCCGGGCCCCTACTCGCCTCCGGATCACGCCTCGACCCCTCGATCCGGGTTTTCCTCGTTCTCTCCAACTCCTAGACATCGTGCCCCCGAGAGGGTGCCTCCTGGTGTCTCCCGTCTCGCCTCATCCAACCGCCCGACGGCCGACGCCCCGCCGACGGCCGCCCCGCAGCCGGCTACTCCGACACCGGCGGCAGCCCCTGCCGCCGCCCCTCTCTACCAGCAGCTGCAGCCTCAGGCTCCCATCACAGCCGACTACCTGATCAACTCGACCCACGCCTTACACAAGCCCCCAGGTACGAAGTTCTACCCACATAATTTCATAACGCGGGGCGATAACTTTAAGAAGATAGGCGTGGGTGAAGCGACCTGGGCTGAATACTTCTTCGCGCTTAGAGTAATGCTGGCCCAACCCGAGTTCCCTCGACCGTGGGTCACAGCAGTGCTCCAGCATGAGGAAGACCTAGCTAGAATGGCCATCACCTGGGACTGGCCCACCTGCCGCCGGTGGTCGGAAAGAACTTTCCAGTTGGTAGCAGACGGGCGCTTAAAGGAAGGGTGGCTAGATGCAATAGCAATCAAGGACGTTCAACGGGACGTTTCCACTGAGGCAGTACGAGTGTTGCAATCACGGGGGGGTGGTCAATATGCAACTGAGTCTAGGTATACCCCCGCTTCCACCGCTCGACCTGCGGCTCCATCTACACAGAGTGGGTCCTCTGCGTTAAACGTCCCTGTTAACCCCCTTCCTGTCAACCAGAGAGAGGAGTACTCCAGAGACAATGACGGCAAGCCCTGTTATAACTGGAACTGGGGTAAAGAGTGTGGTTTCAATGTGTCACACGGTACTGCCCCCGATCGAGCCCCCCACATCTGTGCGTGGTGCGCTTATAAATTTAAGCGCATACTGCAGCATAAGGAGCAGGACTGTCTAAAGAAACGAAAATTCTTAGACAAAAAAGCAGCAGAGGCAGCAGGCACTGGTGTAAGTTATAACGATATCTGCTCAAATACTAATTCTACTGTTATGTTGCCAAATCTAGAAAAGAGTAATCTTAATGAACCGAGTACTGATAACGTGTCGCCACAATTTCCACTTAATTCAACCGTATCAGTGGTAACTAAGCAACCCTTGAGCCCTAATCTTGATGACCCGCAATACATTGATAACTGTAACTTGGTCGAACTGAAACAATATAAATCTATCAGCCCTAAACCGCAGGTCGTCTCAGAACCTGAGAAAGTCAAAACTAATAATACTCAATCTCAAGCTGTAAATATGACTCTCAAACCTGTAACTGTGTTGACTCCTCCGTTAAATGCAAATAATCAACTGTCTTTTCCATCGCTAACAACTAACTGGTTCGACGCCCCCATTCAAGTTGTATTATCCGCTTTACCCAAAACTCAGTCTCAAACATTTGTCCCCCCCCCCACACCACTGGAGTTTAAGGACTCACTATGCACCTTCTGGCCCCATACCGCAGAAATAGCATGGGTCCCACACACTTCCTCCTATGGCCAGATTTACAATCAGGTTCGATCAACTGGTCTCCCTAACTATATGGGAGCAAAAATATCGCTTCCCTCTGGTCTAAATATTCCAAAGTGGCGTGCAGTTCTCCTTAATTACCCAGATGTTTTACTAGTAGATCATCTAGAATTTGGGTGGCCTATTGACTACTCCTCCAAGAAGGTACCCATCCCCACGTATAAGAATCACTCAAAATCAAGTGACGACATCACACACATCTATGCATTTCTAGACAAAGAAATATCCCTAGGTGCGCTACTTGGCCCATTCCAGACCCCCCCATTTGAACCCTGGTGCCAAATTAGCCCAATGATGACACGCCCAAAAAAGAACTCACTCCAAAAAAGAATAATCATTGACCTGAGTTTTCCTAAAGGAAAAAGTGTAAACGCGGGTATAGTTAGGACTATTATCTAGGCAAGCCGTTTAATTTCTTCCTTCCCTCGGTATCAACCCTTACTGATAGACTTACAATCCTAGGTAGGGGTGCCTGGATGTGGGGCGGTGACCTTGCACGCGCCTATCGCCAGCTGAGAGTCTGCCCACTCTCCCTTCCCCTCTTGGGTATATCAATCAACGGCAATATTTATATAGACCTGGCACCTCCCTTTGGGTGCAGAACCTCCGCACTAGCATGTGCACGTACAACCAGGGCAGTCGTTTGGTTATTACGTAATCAATCTATCTTTTCTTTATGCTACCTAGATGATTTTATAGGTATCGAGGATACTGAATCAAAAGCCAACGCTGCGTACGCTGAATTTATAAACCTAACTTCACAACTTGGCCTAACTCTAGCTCTCGAAAAGTGTACCCCCCCGTCTACCTCCATCACCTGGTTAGGCTTCCTAATCGACTCGGTCGCAATGACAGTTACCCTACCCCAAGATAAATTACAGGATGTATTAGAGGAATGTCAACTTTGGGAAAATAAACGTACCTGCTCTAAGAAGCAACTACAAAGCCTAGCAGGCAAGCTGCAACATTTATCTAAGTGTATAAAACCTGCAGTTAGATTTCTCCAATAGAGTACTTGAAGCATTACGGAAAGCACCCCATACAGGTCAATACACGTTCGATAAGGACATGCTGAGGGACCTCGAATGGTTTCAATGTTTCGCATCCGCATTTAACGGTAAGCAATTATTACCACAAGCACCACGAACCGAATGGGTGATAGAATGCGACTCCACCTTAAAGGCGGGAGGAGCGTTCTCCAAAGTAGCATTCTACAAGTCTATCTACGATTCAAAATTATTACAAAAAGACCTAGCAATAACGCAACTAGAAGCACTTAACCTAGTACACGCTGTAACACATTTACTACCACCAGAACCACATGATTATTTGATAAAAGTAAACACCGACAGTCTATCATCACAACAGGTACTAGATTCAGGTAAAGGTAAAGAGAAAGTTCTATGTGCGTGTGCCCGGCAGCTATGGCTGATTGCAGCTCATAAGAACTGTGAGGTTGAAGTACTCCATAAATCTGGTAATGACTTGATACTAGCCGACGCATTAAGTAGAGCCCCACATTCCACTACAGCTGAAAGTAAAGCGCAAAAAATGTGCGCCGATCGAAATCTTCTTGAAATAAATGTTCACATCTCACTTAACATTTTATCATGTAACATCTAAATGCTGTCACTGGAAGATAGTAATTTTTTGCCTCTATCTTCCAGGATACGCAATGAGTCACCACAATCGGCTCATTAGCCTCTACACCTGCGCTCTGGCCCCGCGGACGTGGCAGAATAAGGCAGCCCACGTCCGGGTGTATCTTGACTTCTGTAACAAGAACAAGTTACGTCCGAGTTCCCCGTCCACCTATGACCTTATGTCCTTCTTGCTCTTCCTCTCCGACCGGCTCAGATCGCCCGGCGCAGTGCTGAACTACTTCAGCTCAGTAAAAGTGTGGGTGTTAAGCATGTCAGGTATGGGCTCGGCCTTCGAAGCCCCGGAGTTAAGAACCTTCAAACGAGGTATTCTCAAAGCGTCAAAGCACGTAGTCGCTAGAGCCACTCCTGTCACCCCCCGAGATTTCAAGGCTATCATAGTGTCCCTAACAAACATGTTCCCCAGGCCGCATGTCATCATTATCGCTCTCGTGATCGCCTACCTGACCCTGATCAGACAGTCAAACATTGCTAATCTCTCTGCTGGAGCCACGGGTTCCCCTCACATACTCAAGGGTAGCGATATCAGAAGGCGAAAGGGGTCGCTCACAGTAACCTTGAGGTCCTCCAAGACGAGGTCCGCCTCAGACCCCCCGGTGGTGTTCCGCCTGCCGGCCATTCCGGGTTCCCCCTGCTGCCCTGTGACCGCCTGGGATAACTACTCTCGAGCAGTAACCCTGCTGCCGGAGTCCCCTGCTTTCCTCTTGGCTGATGGTACGCAGCTCACCCTCGCAACTCTTACCAGAGCCCTCAGGGTGGCCTCGTACACGGTGTTCGGAGTTGACAAAGGGCTGACCCTACATGGACTCAGGAGAGGGGCCACCCAGGCGTGTCAGGGTTCTGGTTTGACTCTAGACCAGTTAATGGCGGCGGGGACGTGGCGTAGCTCGGCGGTCAACTCCTACTTAAGGGCCTTTCACATCTCGGCAGCTCCAGCAGCGCTCGCAAATTTATTGGTTTGAGCGCTGATCGGGAGCTGCTCGTGTAGTTACGTACTATATACATCGTGTTAACATGTTTGTTTTTCAGCCTTGATATTGCACTATGATTTATGTGACTTAACTTGAACTATCTTGACACTGACTTTGATGAACGATATTACCCAAGAGGCCTCTGTCGCCGCACAGCATTGAACACGAATGATCACGAAAGATATGCAGCTCATTCAGCGTGAGCAGATTCTTAAATGTCTGGCCCTGTGCCTCCTAGCTACATGATTATTGTAACTTGAACAGATTATATTAAATTCTGTCCAAATAACTTATATGTCGCGTTGTCTTGGTGTCTCGATGGTGAATTGGGGATGTTGGCCCGCTAACATCTGTAATTCGCCAACGAGACGCCAGGTGGATCCTGGGTCAAGCCGCGCATTCGTCACTCGCCCTCCGACTCCCGAGCAGGCAACATCTAATTTCACCCTCCCACCCACCCCAAGATAACTACTGGAACGTTTGAGCGCTGATCGGGAGCTGCTCGTGTAGTTACGTACTATATACATCGTGTTAACATGTTTGTTTTTCAGCCTTGATATTGCACTATGATTTATGTGACTTAACTTGAACTATCTTGACACTGACTTTGATGAACGATATTACCCAAGAGGCCTCTGTCGCCGCACAGCATTGAACACGAATGATCACGAAAGATATGCAGCTCATTCAGCGTGAGCAGATTCTTAAATGTCTGGCCCTGTGCCTCCTAGCTACATGATTATTGTAACTTGAACAGATTATATTAAATTCTGTCCAAATAACTTATATGTCGCGTTGTCTTGGTGTCTCGATGGTGAATTAGGTTCGGTTTCCTAGAAGACACAAATACGATGTTTGTAATTACAAACGCTTCATTTTGTTGACAAGCAATTTAAAAAAACGTGAATTTTATGAATATATAAATATATATACATATTTGATGAATGTACTAGTAAATAACTCGGATATGTAGAATCAAATCTAAGCAAATGTTTTCACTAAAGAGAATTGCATTCTTTTCTATATTTGTTTGATTACATTCGTTAATTACGCAGGGAAATTGCTCTTGCGGGCAATTGCTCTTCGTCATTGGACTGCTCATTCCTTGCATTATCCTAGTGAATACCGAGTATCAGGGTAGGTTGAGACAAGGATAAAGTCTGAAGTGATTGGCTTGACTTGGTCAATGCTCGAATCCCAATTGGGAAGTGAGCGCTCAATTCATTCAGCCATCATCAGATGACGCCATTTTAAGGAATTGTCATTACTCTAATGTAATAATATAAAAAAACAGAACCCACAAAAAGACCCACCAGCAACAAAAACTATTTCAAATAACAAGCGCTCCATCGCTGTGACAACACCATATTGTGTTCCGCTGGTAAAACCGGTTAAATTAATATGCCTTTCATTATTGTTTCTATCAACATTTCTGACAACTGATGCCTGTGGTCTTATGAGCTTCAAACCCACACACTCAAACACACACATTTTCAAACACAATATTTGTGAAACTAATTTAATAAAAGACAATTTAAAAAAAAGAAATTCATGGACAGCTTACTCATTAATTACATTTACTCAATCAATATGAAGTTATAATAAAATTTATTTGAATTTATTTTGATTTTAAATATTTCCATACTCTGTCATAATTAAATTAAAATCCGACAGTTGGATACCTATATTTATTTATTTCTTCACCCAGAGACACTAACATTTCATGTAAATTAGAACTTTTGGCGTGTCTTGTCAAAGAATGACTTAGTACCTCACACACAAGTGCCCAGAACACAAACCCATCCTGTGTCATGATCCAAATGTAAAACTTTGCCCAAAAATAAATCATCAGTCGCCACATGGCACTGTTTTGTGGCTGGGTGGGTGTTTTTTTAATTTGTGGCCAGGAGTCTGAATTAAAGTGGTTATTTTATCCACATCTCTCCGGCTGGAACTTGCATAATCCGATGAAATGGTAATATTTGTCACAACTGAAGCATCTGCTTAGATTGTTTCATACATATCAAACTACATATCCCAGTGGATTCATGAATCTGCGTCTCGGGGATTTCCCGAAATAAGAAAATTAAAAGAACCTCGCTAAGGATCTAGTTGAAATAGAAATGGTGTGTTGCGCTTGGCTTCAACTCTTTTTTTCTTGAAGATCTATACTGCCTATCATTGATAAGTCTGAATAGACTTGTTTTCACCATTAGACAGTTTGTCGATAAAAAGGCAGAGCCTACACTCTTACCGACCCAAGGGATTTTTAACCTCCCACATCATATAGACATGGTATGAGAGCAACTGGCCTTTAATGATGCTGTAAGTTATACACAGCAGTGGAAATCCAAATTGGCAGAGATGGGGGCACAGATAATCGAACCACAGACCTTCAGGTTAGGAGTCCGACCTAGAAAAAGATCAGACACTCTAACCACTCCGCCACAGAGAACATCACTTGTGTGTATGCACACACACTGTTCTGCATGCTTGAACTCCAAATATTTCCCAGTTTTAGCAAAGATCCTATAATACTAAGACAGCTCACTCAGCCTGTACTGTGTAATCAAAATGATCAAACCCACCACTTGGTGCGCTGGCTGTTCTCTTGGTTAAACAGGTGCTATATTATATGTATAAATGTATATATGAATGTGAAAGATGTGTGATGATGGCAATGCAGATGATGATGCTGATGATGATGTGTATTTATTCATAGCAATTTCATATTGATGTGTATTCATACTTACCTATCTCATGTATAATATAATTGTATGTGTTTACATGTGAAACACCAACCAGCAGCTGGGCTGATCAAACCCACCACAAGGTGGCACTGCAAAATTTACATTACCATGGGAGAGATAGGGAGTGAGCCGTCTTAGTATTATAGGGTCTTTGACTCTAACCACTCCACCACAGAGAACACCACTTGTGTGTACGCACACACTGTACTTGAACCCCAAATATTTCCCAGTTTTAGTCAGTTAAATTAGCTGTAACTCTGGACTTAAATACAGCACATTATAATTGTCAACCTGATGTGGCGTGGAATCAGCAGGGACACAATGTGGCACAGTAAAGTGGCTCTCGAGACTCTGAATAAGTCTGGCTTCATCATCCATGCATAATCACTATCATTACCATTACCATTACCATTATCACCATTATTATCATCTATTTGATAAAACCAGACGGGATGGCCGAATGAGTTAGAGCGTCCGTCTCCCGTGCTGGTAGATCGTGGGGTCGTGGGTTCGAACCCTGGTCGGGTCAAACCAATGACTTAAAAATTGATACTTGTTGCTTCCTAGCCTGGCGCTCGGCATTATTAGGATAGGGCAAGGACTGGTTTGCTCAGTGTCAGGATAATGTGACTGAGTGGGATATCAGGTCATGGTGCTGGCGGCCTGGTCTTCCATTGGGGCAGCACTATAAAGTCACCATGAGTGCGCACTGTCACAAGTCGGTACCCGTCCTGATATGACCTTAGATGTTGCTAGGACGTAAAACAACGACAAACAAACAAACAAACAATCTATTTGATAATACCCTGATTTGACGAGCCCCGATTTAATGTGAATTCGGATATATCGCAATGAGTCATCGGACCCAGCATTCTTTAACTCAAAGGTAATTCAGTAAATTGAACCTTGATTTAGCATGACGCTCTTTTTTTCGCGATCACATTTTATGGACACGTTATAACAGGCTTTCGCTGTATGGCTTTTCATCAATTCGATCAAATAAAAAAGAGCATACAGTAAAACCTCTCTAACCTCTCTAACCGACCACCTCCACAGATCGACCACTCCCTTATATCGATCGCTTTATTTGAGTCCCAACAATACTATTGTGACCATATTCTAACTCCCTAAACCGACCACCTGCCTAAATGGACCACTTAAAGTCGGTACCAAGGTCGGTCGATTTAGGGAGGTTTTACTGTATATAAATTGGTTTCGGTTATTAAGCGTTTAAGTGCTAGCACCATCCAGTGTTTTATTAAGATGGGCACTAATTTGATAAGTGCACTCAAGATGACTTTACAGTACTACCTCAATGGAATACCCGGCCAGCAACACCGTGACCCGATATCCTACCAAATCACATTATCCTGACATTTATTTGGCGTTCTCTGTGGCGGAGTGGTTAGAGTGTCTGACTTTTTTCTAGGTCAGACTCCTAATCTGAGGGTCGGCGGTTCGATTCCCCATGCCCCCAGCTCTGCCAATTTGGATTTCCACCACTGTGTATAACTTACAGCGTCATCAAAGGCCGGTTGCTCTCATACCATGTCTATGTGGTGTGGGAGGTTAAAAATCCCTTGGGTCGGTAAAAGTGTAGGCTTGGGCTTTCTATCGACCAGCAGTGGAGTGGGGAAGACCAGTCGTCTGTGACTGGGATTTCCCCTGCTTGGGACAACTAATGTACCATCCAAAAAAAAAGAGAGACACATAAGTGTTCACACTTCCTGTCTACCATTCGCTATATTCGCTATATAGTTAGTTAACCAGTCCTTGGCCCATCCTAGCACCAGACAAACGGTAGCAACAAGTATCAGTTTGGTAAGTGTCTGGTTTGACTCGGCTGATGGATTGATCCCATGACCTCCCACATGGGAAGCAGATACTTTACTCAGGCAGCCTTATACACATCCATATACATAGATATACAGATATACAGATATATAGATATATAAATATATAGATAAATATAGACAGATAGACATAGATATATATAAATATATATAGATATACACAGATATATATATATACATATATATATACATAGATATACATAGATATCGCAGGCAGAGTGAGTGAGTGCCGCCACTGAAGTATATACAGTATAACTCCGTTAAACCAAGCTTGGTTAAACCAAACGATTGGTTAATCCAAACTTTTTTCGGCAGCCCGTCAAAATCCTACCATTTATCATATACAAAAAGTTGGTGGGGTCTTAGATGACCTTATAACCACATAAAGGTTTGGTTTAACCATACCGGAAGTGGCCTGGGGTCCGACAATTTTGGATTACCGATAATTTGGATTAACCGACTTTGGTTTAACCAACTTTTTTATATGATAAATGGTAGTATTTTGCCGGGCCACCGAAAAAAGTTTGGATTAACTGATCGTTTGGTTTAACCGAGTGTGGTTTAAGGGGATTATACCATATAAAGGTTTATTTAAACCGATGCCAATTACAATTTGATTCCCAGCAGGAGCAGCGGAATGAGGTCATGTCAAAGGCAATAAGGACACGGGAGAGTTTATTTATATACACACGCGACAGCCACTGTATAAAAATATGCATCTTTTTGGTTAAGTATGAGGTGTCGAGTATAATTAATAGTTGTAATAATATGTGTAAGATGATTGAATATGTATGAATGGTTAAAATATAAAATAGGCTTAATAAACCTACAGTAAGGTAAAATGTGGAGTGGTCTTAAGAGACCTATAGTAAGGTAAAATGTGGAGTGTTCTTAAGAGACCTATGGTAAGGTAACATGTGGAATAGCCTTAAGATATAGTAAGGTAAAATGTGGATTTTTGTGCGTACAATATTTTTCATATTTCTCTCTACGCCATAACTGATTCCTATATGTAAAAAAAGACATGTGAAAGCACACATGACTTACTGCAGACTTGCGGCCGGAACCAGTTGAAGATATCGGCTACTCAGGCAGTCACCTCGGACACCATATGCTAGGAGTTACCATGGCAGTGTTAAATATCTTTAAATTATACGTGTAAGTGTGCTAAAGTTCAGCTTGCCTGGGGCACTAACAACCCGTGGGATACACTGATTCCTATATGTAAAACCACATGCTGAAGCACACATGACTTACTGCAGACGTGTTGGCAGGGCCGGCTGAAGGTATAAGCAAAGACCCTATAATACTAAGACGGCTCACTCAGCCTGTATTGTGTAATCAAAATGATCAAACCCACCACTTGGTGCGCTGGCTGGTCTCTTGGTTAAACAGGTGGTATATTATATGTATAAATGTATATATGAATGTGAAAGATGTGTGATGATGGCAATGATGATGATGATCCTGATGATGATGTGTATTTGTTCATAGCAATTTCATATTGATGTGTATTCATACTTACCTATCTCATGTATAATATAATTGTATGTGTTTACATGTGAAACGCCAACCAGCAGCTGGGCTGATCAAACCAACCACAAGGTGGCACTGCAAAATTTACATTACCATGAGAGAGATAGGGAGTGAGCCGTCTTAGTATTATAGGATCTTTGGTATCAGTTACTTGGGCAGTCACCTGGGGTGCCACATGCTAGGGGCGACAGCTCAGTGTTCAATATTTTTAAATTATAGTTGTAAGTGCGCCAAAATTCAGCTTAACCAGGGCACTAGCAACCCTAGGGTTAGTTATGGTTGTGGCTCAGGTTGCTCAGACCCCTAGTCTTGTGACCGATTGCGACCACTTTGCAACCCCTTTGCGGTCACTTTGCGCCCACTTTGGATCAAAGAATCCACCTGGTTGCATCCTGCTTGTGTCCTACTTGCATGCTACTTGCGACCAAAGCAATGGACACTGACCTCTGGGCAACCCTTTTGGTTGCAATGAGGCTTTTAGTGCAGTAGCTGCAAATGGTCGCAAGGAGGTCGGCGACCAATGTAGACCACTTTGTGACCACTTGCGACCATTTTTCTTACCATTTTGCGACCAGGTCTGACCATTCTGCTACTATTTTGCGACTACTTCTGACCTCTTTGAGATCACCTCTTTTTTGTGGTCGCAAAGTGGTCGCAAGCACTAGTGTGACTGGTGTATTAAGAAGTGATCTGACTAGGAATAGTAAAGAAAGCACATGTGGGGAAAAATCAGGAATGAGCGAATGAGTTTGACAGTCGTGGATTTGAACTCCAACCGAGTCAAACCAGTGAATTGAAAATTGATTCTTATCGCTACCTAGCCTGGTGATCAGCATCATCTGATCACTAGGACTCTCGTAGGAGCAGTGGAATGGAGAAGACGAATTGTCCGCAACTGAAATCCCGCTTTCTTCATCTATGAATGTTACAAACAAGAAACCATAATATTAAACTACATTTTAGGAGTGAAATTCCTGCATAACATTCAAACAGTACGTAAGCCTGATAAATTATACCATGCACTTTGAACAATAATACAACATTGCTTTCGGGCACAGAAGACGTGGAAGCTGAGGTTGGGAAAACATGGCTTTTATTCGGGCGCCTCCGCCCCCATCATTATCAATTATGTTGGTATGAGAGCAACAACGACCAACATAAGGTCATGGTGTATGATCAGTTTATGGGATGAGATGAAATATGCAGTGCATATGATAACATAACATAGCAATAACATGTGATTATATGAAAAGATAACATTTAACATGCAGAGTGATTAAAATGGGTGATGAGAGAACCTGATAAGGAATAGGGAGCTGGCAGTGCGGATAGAGGATGTGGAGAGAAAAATGTCTACTCCCCTGATGCCCCACCCCCAGTCCATGCCCTCCATGTCGCCCCCAGGCTCACTGGTCGTTCTGCCATACCAGGCCCCGCCGACAGACATGAGGGCAGCGCGACAAGTTCAGGATTCCCCGCAGGTGCCTCTCACAGCCCCTGTCATTGCTGTGCAACAACAGGTGCAATCCGCCCCTGTGGTTAGGCGGGCCCCGCCCCCTACTAGGGTGGTCGCCATGCCAGTGCCCATGATTGACGAGATGTCAACAACTCCCTCGTTAACAACGAAAGCTCACACCCATCAAACAGCCTCGGCTCTAATGGAACTGCTGCTGGATGGGTCCGCCACCTTAAAAAAAACGGTAGGTACCTCATTACAACCGCATTTGTTTATTACTCGGGATGATGCTTGCAGACCAATACCAATGTCGAGGCGACTTGGCCGGAGTACTTCGGTGCCTTAAAGAGGCTCGCAGTACACCCATCACTTCCCCCCTCTTGGCTGCCAGTGTTGTCCCAACATGAGGAGGATATTGCCGACCTAGCAGAGACATGGGATTGGCCTACGTGCCAACGGTGGTTGGAAAAGGTGTTTAAGAGGTTGGCGAACGGAAGGCTAAAGAATGGTGGGTCTGATATAGCGGCAATTAAGGATTTACAGCGAGATGTGTGTTCCGCCTCTATTAAACAGTCTCAAGCTGTTTACCACCATTATGCCATCCACCTCTCCCCCGCAAGGCAGCCTGCCCTGTCCCCAACAGCAGCGCAAGCAGCCCCTGTAGTGCCATCAGAACAAACCCTCGGTCAGCTGATCAACCCTCGTGATGACTATTCCAAGGAAGTGAATGGCCGGCCGTTTCACAAATGGAACTTGGGGGATGCGTGCAGGTTTACTGAGTGTCATGGTGTTCTTCCCACGCTTCATTCATAATTGTGCATGGTGTGCGCTCCGCTATAAGAGGCTCCTCCCGCACCACAAACAGGATTGTCTCAAGAAGCAGCGCTTTCTTGATAAGAAAGCCCCAAAGTTGACTGCCGTGGCCACTTCAGACGTGAGGGCTGTTGTTATGCTAGAGTCGGTTACGGCAGCGAGTAGTCCACAGCGGCTGACTGCTCCGACACCTGACAGCAGTTATGTTGACATTAGCACTGTGCAGCCACCCGTAGAGGCCCCTCGCCTTTCTGAGCCATTGGACTAGAAACAGCTGACTTGCTCTGTGGTAGTCCCCCTCCCCCCCCCCCCCCGCACCCAGCTGGGCGGTCTCACTGGGACAGCAGGTCATTCTCTCTCGGGCAACTTTTCCCCTCCCAATTCGGCCTCCCACATGGGCCTTCCCTCACTCACTGTTAATACTGTCCTCGGGCTTCTCCCACAGTCTGACATTTCCACAAGTACTTCCTCATTCCTGTGGGCGCAACTTTGCAGTCTATGCGCCCAGCAATGAACCCCAATGAGTGTCCCCGCTCATTCCAGATAATTATAAAACTGGAATATAATATAAAATCATATGAAATAATATATAATAATAGAAAATAATAGAAAATAATAGAAAATATAATATAAAATAATATAAAATAAAATAATATAAAATAAAATATTATAAAATAATATAAAATAATATAATATAAAATAATATAAAATAATATAAAATAATATAAAATAATATAAAATAATATAATATAAAATAAAATAAAATAAAATAAAATAGTAGAAAATAATATAACATAATATAAAATAATATAAAATAATATAAAATAATATAGACACACAAGAGCACACGTTAATGATATGAGCAGATTCCTGGTCACGGCCCCAATGTCGCATTGAGCGGTGATGTACGGGGAACCTCTGCATATGGACCAGCTACAGTGGCTCAATTCTATCGACCTGCCCACTCTCACCTGTGTATTCTGCTTTTGAGGCTGCGTGGAGAGAGTTGGTGTGGAGTCATCCAATACCATGCATTATTTTCTTGATTACAATCGTGATATAAGGCTATGGCGAATAGAGGGATACATGAATAGATGCTTCGGCTTCTTCGGACCTCCTCTTACTGTGGCTTACTCCTGGAAAATTGTGGTTGTGGCATCTGGGAAAACAGAGGATGTGGTTCCTGGAAAATAGAAGTTGTGGCTCCTAGAAAGCATATGGGATTGGAGTCTTTGTGCTTCATGCAAAATAAGAAGGAGGTGTGGTTCCGGCAAAGCAGATGTGCCTCCATGAAAACAGGAGGAGTGTCTCATGGGAAACAGGTGTGTCTCTTAGAAAACAAGAGGGATGACTCCTAGAAGATAGACGGTGTGGCTCTTAGAATGTAGGAGGTCTCCTAGCAAACAAGAGATGTGGCTCCTAGGGAACCGGAGTTGTGGCTACTAGAACAAAAGAGATGTTGCTCCTAGCAAACAGGAGATGTTGCTGCTAGAAAAAAAGAGATGTGGCTCCTAGAAAACAATAGATGTAGCTCATAGTAAACAGGAAGCGTAGGTCATAGAAGGTAAGGGGTGTAGGTGTGTGTTCTAGAAAACAGCAGATGTGGCTTCTGGAAAACAGGAGGCTTGACGAGTAGAAAGCAGGAGATGCGGATGCTAGAAAACAGAAGTCATGGGTCTTAGAAAGCACGAGGCATGGTTCATAGAGAGAAGGTTTGGCTCAAGCAAAACGGAAAATGTGCCTCATAGAAAAGAGGAAGTGTTGTTGATAGAAAACAGGAAGTGATCCCTTCGGAAAATGTAGGTCTGCCTTCTCATCTAAAGTAGGTGTGAATGCTACAAAGCAGCAGTTGTGAATTCTGCTAAGCAGCAGGTGTGAATCATGCAAATTAGCAGCTGGGGATCCTGCAAAGCAGCAGGTGTGAAATATGCAAAGCATCAGGTGTGAATCATGCAAAGCAGTAGGTGTGAATCATGCAAAGCAGTAGGTGTGAATCATGCAAAGCAGTAGGTGTGAACTATGCAAAGCATCAGGTGTGAATCATGCAAGGTGAATTCTGTAAAGCGGCAAAGTAGAATGCATAGCTCTTGGTAAACAGGAAAGCTGTGCATCCTGGTGGGGGGGGGGGGGGACTGAGGTGCACCTCCTGCAAAATGGAACGAGTGGCGGTGCCTGCAAATCAAGGTCTGCAAACTAGTAGCTTTGCAGGCCGCGCTATAAGGACTAAGGTGATCACTTAGACAGAGTCGGCTGCCTGGATCTATTCGGAGTGCTGTAATTCAGGCTGTTCTTAGTATAAGCACACAGGTGCGTGGGTGGGTGTGTAGGTGGGTGGGTGGGTGATGACGGTAAATAGTAGGATGGGTGGAAACTGCACAGAATAGTGCGAGAGGGTTATGACTGTAAGTAATAGGATGGGTGCAGGCTGCACAGAAAAGAGCGAGAGGGTTATGACTGTGAGTATCAGGATGGGTGCAGGCTGCACTGAATAGGGTGGGGGGTGAGGACTATAAAGAGTAGGATGGGTGCAAGCTGCACAGAACAAGGTGAGTGGGTGAGGACTGTATGTAGTAGGATGAGTGTAGGCTGCCCAGAACAGGGTGAGTGGGATAGGACTGTAAATCGTAGGATGAGTGCAGGCTGCACAGGACAGGGTGAGTGGGTTATGAATGTGAGTAGTAGGATGAGTGTAGGTTGTACAGAACAGGATGAGTGGGTTATGACTGTAAGTAGTAGGATGAGTGCAGGCTGCACAGAACAGGGGGAGTGGGTTGTGACTGTAAATAGTAGGATGAGTGTAGGCTGCACAGAACAGGGTGGGTGGGTGAGGACTGTAAATAGTAGGATGAGTGCAGGCTGCACAGGACAGGGTGAGTGGGTTGTGACTGTAAATAGTAGGATGAGTGTAGGCTGCACAGAACAGGATGAGTGGGTTATGACTGTAAGTAGTAGGATGAGTGCAGGCTGCACAGAACAGGGGGAGTGGGTTGTGACTGTAAATAGTAGGATGAGTGTAGGCTGCACAGGACAGGGTGAGTGGGTTATGAATGTGAGTAGTAGGATGAGTGTAGGTGGTACAGAATAGGATGAGTGGGTTATGACTGTAAGTAGTAGGATGAGTGCAGGCTGCACAGAACAGGGTGAGTGGGTTGTGACTGTAAATAGTAGGATGAGTGCAGGCTGCACAGGACAGGGTGGGTGGGTGAGGACTGTAAATAGTAGGATGAGTGCAGGCTGCACAGGACAGGGTGGGTGGGTGAGGACTGTAAATAGTAGGATGAGTGCAGGCTGCACAGGACAGGGTGGGTGGGTGAGGACTGTAAATAGTAGGATGAGTGCAGGCTGCACAGAAAAGGATGAGTGGGTGAGGACTGTAAGTAGTAAGATGAGTGTAGGTTGCACAGAACAGGGTGAGTGGGTTATGACTGTAAGTACTAGGATGAGTGTAGGCTGCACAGAACATGGTGGGTGGGTTATGAATGTAAGTAGTAGGATAAGTGTAGACTGCACAGAATAGGATGAGTGGGTTATGAATGTAAGTAGTAGGATGAATGTAGGCTGCACAGAACAGGGTGAGTGGGTTATGACTGTAAGTAGTAGGATGAGTGCACAGAATAGGGTGAGTGGGTTGGAATAGTACAGTGTAGTGTCGGTAAGAAAAGAACTGCATAGAGCAAGGTAGTTGAGCATGTATGGACTACACAGAGTAGGGTGGGTGGACTCTATACAGAAATGTGTAGGTAGGTAGATGCGAGGGTGGGTGGTTGGGAAAATAACCTCCACAGATCAGGGAGGGGGGGGGGGGGGTGAGTAAAGACTGCATATGTCAGTATGCGTCGGTAGGGACTGCACCAAGCAATGGTAAGTCACATCCCAATTTTCAATTTATTTTTACAACAATAAAGCAACAAATTTCCAAAACTATTGCTATGGAAAATCACCAGCATTGCATTGACATGATTTCCCATGACGCCATCGGATTCTATTTGAAGCACTTTAAACCAAAACCTAAATGAGAACACTGTGCACGTGGTGAATGAATTTGTGGGGATTTAATCATGGTTCTTTTTTGCCCAGATATCAGGATCCTTATGCTGAGGGACATTCTCCTATGGTGGTGGGACCCGTTATAAGCCAGTGTCGGGTCATAAGTCCATTCTTAATCGTGTGCAGCTAATTGGCACACCCACTGTAAATGCTGCAAATTTGTAGTGCTACCTAGATGCGATGGACAAATGAGTTTCCCGTGTGGCATGTCATGAGATTCAACCCGATCGAGTTTAAATTCAGCCGATTCAAACCAACGACTTAAAAATTAATACTCCTCGCAACCTAGCGGACACACTCGGCATTACTAGAATAGGGCAAGGAACAGTGGATTGAGGAAGACAAATTGGCTGCCATGGAAATCACACACTTATTCAACACAACATTTAAAAAACAGCAGCCTGAGCCCTCCCTTCCATGCCTAGCTGGATGGTCATGGTGAATATATGGCTAATTAAGCTTGGATGCTTTGAATCACTGGCCTGAGTCAGTTTGCTGCCCTTTCTGTAAGCATGACAGGGAGAGGGAAGTCAAAATGCCAACATTACATTTGTAATTCGAAATAATATTGCGATTAACTCAGTAATGTTTTGTGAAAGTATTGTCTTCCTGGCGTGCTGTTCGCTTGTTTTTGGAGGGACGTTGACGAGGTGAAGGCGAGATCAATATACAATTCAGGGTCCATTACTAGTATGCAGTCACCTCCCAAGGTGAAATGCCACATATATATCTAGGCGCGGGTAGGTTGATCATTGCATCAGGGAGCCAAGAGCCTAGAGCCTAATAGTTAGGGCACTAACCCAGAATGGCAGATGCATGGGTTCGAAACCCACACAAGGCAAAATGTTTGCTTCCCATTTGAAAAGAAACCCAACTGTGGTGCTATGACCAGGATATTGTACAAGATATATGCTGTATTCACACTATTCATGCACGACCTAATTCGTCATCAGAACGAGTCTGATTACGCGTCGGGTATTGGAAATTGCCTTAAGACACTGCTGTGTGCCGATGTGTATTAACTAGTACAGAAATTAAAGGAGTAAAATTTGAAGATATTCACTTTTGAAACTATCATATTCATTTTTGCATACATTTGTTCTATTTATTGGTCAATTTTCATGAAGATTGAGTGATGATCACATGCATTTCAGTAGGCAATGTCAACAAAGTCACTCACCTTGGCTGCCAATCTTTTCTTAAATTCAAAATTGCATAACTTTCTTAATATAGATATATTTTTAAAAAGCTTTTATTAATTTGAAATTACTAAGACTAGTTGTTTAACTGTGTTGCACAGATAACTATGCTGACAGTGCTGCATTACATGATACCACCATAACTATGCAGACTTGAAGTTGACAGTCACATTGTAGTTAAAGAATGGGAAATCACCTTGCAAGGGTCATCCAATCTTCATGAAAATTGGTGAATCGATAGAAAATAGGTATGCAAAGATGAATATGGTAGTTTAAAAAATTAATACCCTCAAATTTGAGTGATTTCGAGAGGTATTGCTCGACGAAAAAGTATTCACATTACTTTTCATACAGCGGTACCTCACAGACGCGTAAGTGGCCTCGGTCTGGTTACAACATGGCCGCGGCGTGAATAGTGTGAATAGTACCTGGATATTTGTAATTATAAGTATAAAAGGTAACAAACCCAGGAAACTGTATTGAGATACAATGTCTTCCTCAGTTGAAATGTCACATGCACAGGTAGGTGTGGGTAGCGTGATTTAAAAAAGAAATTGTTTATTGAGGCTGTATTCATACTGTCCATAGCATATAAGCCCGGGTACCCAGGCTTGTTTTCAATGCTGGCCAGTTGTAGTGTTGGTGTTATCTTACCACACAGTGGCTGCTGATAAGGTATTTGTTTGCCTGCATTTCTGTCAGTGACATGCATGTTTGCCTGCATTTCAGTAGTGATAATTGCATCAAAGAGCCTAGATCGTACAATGGCTTCTGTTCTAACCCCGGAATGGCAGAAGTGTTGGTTCGAGTCCCACTCTAGTTACAATGCTTCCTCCCATTACAATAGGATAAGGCACTGAACAGTGGAATGTGGAAGACCGATTTCCCGAGATTGAAATGTCATTAAATGTAACACGAACAGGCAAAGCATTTGTAAGTGTGGTAGAGCTATTGCAAACAACCCATCTCCAAACAAGGGATATGTATGTTTGGGGTTTTACATCCCAGCAACATCCAAGGTATCAGGACGAGTACAAACTTGTGACATTGCGCACTCATGGCGAGTTTATAGTGCTGCCCCACTGGGAGACAAGGCCACCAGCACCATGACCCGAATTCCCACTGTCACATTATCCTGACACATAGCTAACCAGCCCTTGCCCTATCCTACTAATGCCGAGTGCCAATCTACATAGGTAGCGACAAGCATAAATGGGCTAGGTTATTAATTTCATTTGACTGGGATTGGAACACCCGACCTTCCACACAGGAAGCATGCACTCTTAACGATTCGGCCACCGCGTCCAGTCCCCGAAACAAGGGAGGGCAACCCCCAATGATGAGGTACAGCGTCCGTCTCCCGTGCTGGTAGATCGTGGGGACGTGGGTTCGAACCCTGGTCGAGTCGAACAAGTGACTTATAATTTGATACTTGTCGCTTCCTAGCCAGGCGCTCTGCATTATTAGGACAGGGCAAGGACTGGTGTGCTCAGTGTCAGGATAATGTGACTGAGTGGGATACCAGGTCATGGTGCCAGCAGTCTGGTTTCCCAGTGGGACAGCACGATAAATTTGCCATGAGTGCACACTGTCACAAGTCAATACCCGTCCTGATATGACCTTAGATGTTGCTAGGACGTAGAACAACAAACAAACAAACCCAATGTCGGCAAGTGTGCGCTAGCTTGACCTGCTACCGTGATATATAGTTTCTTCATGCTGGATTAGCGTAATACTCAGTCTTGCAGCATTGTAATGATGTCGGTTCTCTGCCGGCACTGGTGATTGCATAAATAACTATAATCAGCGGCCTGTGCTGTAGCGGAAATTCATTAACAACACCCCGCCCCCTCCTCACACCGTCCCCGGAGCCCTGCACACCCCGCAGCGCCACCTACCTGCAACCTTTAAACCCAGCCATCACTCCACACCCCCGTGCTCACATTTACTGTGGTTTCATTATCTCCTCCACTATTCTTCCGGTGTGGATCACGTGGAGAAATCATCCAGTGTGTTTGTGTGTGCTTATGTGTGTGTGTGTGTTTGTGTGTGTGTTTGTGTGTGTTAGTGTGTGTTTGTGTGTGTTTGTGTGTGTGTGTGGGTGTGTGTTTGTGTGTGTTTGTGTGTGTGTTTGTGTGTGTTAGTGTGTGTTAGTGTGTGTTAGTGTGTGTTAGTGTGTGTTAGTGTGTGTTAGTGTGTGTTAGTGTGTGTGTAGTGTGTGTTAGTGTGTGTTTGTGTGTGTGTTTGTGGGTGTTGTGTGTGTTTGTGTGTGTGTGTGTTTGTGTGTGTTTGTTTGTGTCTGTGTGCGCTTGTGTGTATTTGTGTGTGTTTGTGTGTGGTGTGTGTGGTTTGTGTGTGTGTTTGTGTGTATTTGTGTGTATTTGTGTGTGTTTGTGTGTGGTTGTGTGTGTTTGTGTGTGTTTGTGTGTGTTTGTGTGTGTGTGTGCATGTGTTTGGGTGTATGTGTGTGTGTGTGTGTGTGTATGTTTATGTGTATGTGTGGGTTTGTGTGTTTGTGTGTGTTTGTGTGTGTTTGTGCATGATTATGTGTGTTTGTGTGTCTACATGTGTTTATGTGTGTATGTCTTGGTGTGGGTTTCTGTGTTTATTTCAGAAGAAGATGTGTGTTATTTTTCAATATGCGAAAATATATATATATACGGTGATAATTGTATTCAGGCAGCTCACACCATTGGCGCCACCTTGAGTTGTTTTATTCTACCACCATCGTCATGCGATCAGCTCCCTCCTACTCAAATTATATATATATATATATATATATATATAGTACATATATACTATTTATGTAAGGAGCTGTCAATGTCTATTAGAAGACATGTATTTAAGAGCCTACGAAACCAACTAAATTACATTCCATGTGCCATGGCACCTCACACCGGGGGCTCATTGGCTGAGACACGGCTTCAGGTTCACATTGACAGCTTCACGGAAATAACTAACATAGATGTGATCTTTTATTTTTATAAACGCGACGATGGGTGTGCTTAATGCAATACTGACACTATGACAGGGCTGGGATAGCAAGGACACAACTTGTGTCGAAGGTAGTATCATAACTGTTCAAAATTCACCGCATTAAATTAATTCCGAATTGCGGTCTGGTGTTACCTGAGGCAAAAACTGGAGCTGCGACTCGGCGTCTTTCCACGCCCGGAAGAAGGGTGGTTTCCCCTGCTGTCTGGCAGGCTAATTATCCACTACTATTGTGTTGCGCGCGCTCGACACCAGGGGTGCTGCATGCGCTTACTATATCCACAGGGTTCCACTGTCCCCGCGACTCGTGTCTCCAGTGGGTGTGCGCTCACTGTAATGATCATGAACCGACTCTACACAACGACGTCTAGTTTCATAATGCTTTATTTGGGTTCCACGCAGACGGCGCTGCCGGCCCGATCAGGGTTTCGGTTTCCGGGTGCTCGCGTCGTACATACACTACATCTCCCTTTTATACATTTTGCATTGTAATGAAAGCACAGTAAGCTACCGATGATTTTAGCCTCTCCCTGTGTATGGCTTCCGAAGATCGCAAGTAACATTCAGTCGTGACGTCATTCATTTCTGTGACCTTATGTTTCTTACATCATTTACGACTTACCGCGTTGTGGCTGGCATGCAAGGACAGCCCTGTTTCCTTCCGAAGGTAGCCCTTCAACCGGCTTGTTAATTTTTTTAAATTTTTTTATATATAGTTTTGACCTTACACTATGGTCTTTTTGGACGTGTGTCATTTCGTGGATACTTATACTTATTTCTAACATTTAGCGCATGCACATTTATAACATTGTATATATTGGTATGTAATAATGTTTGACTTTGTGTCTGTACGTACCAACCGTGTGACCTTGTGCATTCATTTGCGCCCATGTGCATCTCGTCGTAGATGTGGGTCGCTGTCGCATTGCCGATACGCGTGACATGTTTATTACCTACTGATACGCTAGCCTTTGTGGCGGTTTTACTTTTCGTCCGTATCTCGTTGTGTATGGGCTTTGTGACGCGTTCTCACTGGCTTTATCAGTTTGGGACCCGTGTTGTGTGTGCGGGTTGAGTTGTTCAATGTTCTGATTATTTTCCTTTGTCTGGAATATATGTTTTCGGTTTCGTACTAGGTTATGATTTTTGTTGTTGCGTACTACGTATTTTCTTGTCTCGTTGTCGCCCGCCTTTTCTATCACCCCTTGGGCCCATTTCCCTTTGTGGGTTAGATACCGCACGTATTGTCCGGCCTGTATGATGTTGTGATTCTTCCCTGCATGGCGGTCGTAGCGTTGTTTTTGTTTCATTTGTACATTTCTGATTTGTTGTTTTGCTACTCTAGTTACTTTGGGTTTTAATTGTTGTGCTGTTGTTGGCAGTTTCGAACGTAGCTTTCTACTCATTAGCATTTGCGCTGGCGATGCGTCTATGTCTGCCAGCGGAGTGTTTCTGTAGTTTAGCAGGAACAGGTTGTAGTCTTTTGACTCTGTCATGGCCTTTTTTATCATTTTCTTTACTGTTTGGATATGCCTTTCGGCCTGCCCGTTGCTTTGTGGAAAGTGCGGACTCGAAAACGTGATTTTGAATCCGTATTGTTCTGCGAATTTGTTATATTCCTCCCCTGCGAATTGTGGACCATTGTCAGACACTACATTCTCTGGAATGCCGTGCCGACCAAATATTTGCTTCATTGCTTTTATCACTGCACTGCTTGTTGTTGTCTGTAGCTCTACCACTTCTGGATATTTCGACCAGTAATCTACGATTAGTAAGTATGTTTGATTTTCTATTTGGAACAGATCGGCCCCTATTTTGTTGAACGGTGAGCATGGTATTTCATGTGACGTTAATGGTTCACTGTGTTGTTTGTTCCTGTACTGTTGGCATAACGTGCATCTTTTAATTTTGTCTTCTAGTTGTGTTTGCATACCTGGCCAAAAAACGTGTTCTCTTGCTAGTCGCTTACTTTTGATTATTCCCTGGTGTGTTTCGTGTAATCTTGTTAACATTTCCTTTTGCAGTTCTGAGGGTATTATTATTCTGTTACCTTTTAGTAATACTCCGTTGGCCCTGGTTATTTCGTGCCGGAACGTATGGAATGGCATCACACATTTCGGTACTGAGTTTTTATCCTCTGGCCATCCGTTCTCAACCATTTTGATTACTTCAGTTAGCACTTTATCTTTGTTTGTTTCTTTTGCGATGTCATTAAGGCCCCCTTGTACTAAGTGTATTGCTGCTAATGTGATGTCTGTGTCGAACAGCTGCTCAGGTCCTGTCTTGTCGCTGTGGTCTCTGGACAACGGATCGTGTTCTGTGAATCACTGATGTCTCTGTTTTCCTCCGTCTGGACACTGTCGATGCGCGATAGGATGCGTAGTCGGACGCACGCCTCCTTGCCGAGGATGGGGCATCCTGTCTCAGTCACTTGGAATCGTAGCCACTGATCCCGCACTAGCAGCGATGTTTCTCCTCTCGGCACTATCTTTTCCCCCGAGTATGTGACGAGTCGACATCTTGATGTTTTTAATTCCGCGTTGTTGATTCTGCTGAATAAGTTCATTGGAATTATGTTTGCTTCAGAGCCCGTATCCAATTTGAATTTTATATTGACGGGGCCCACAGGTATTTCGGCAAACCACAAATCGCTTGTCTTGCTGTCATCTCTCTCGATGGCTCCCACGAACAGGTCAAATTCCGGGTTTTCGAATTCCTTCTCGTCGTCTTCATCGTGTTCGTTTAGGACTATCTCGTTTATGCTTGTGGTTTTGCCCCGGCACACTTTCGCGAAATGTCCTATCTTTTTGCACACCGAGCACGATTTGCCTTTTGCGGGGCATGCGTCGCGACCGTTTCGGTGAGTGTACCCGCACCATGAACAATTTGCGCACACGTCTCCGGGTCTGCTGTCTTGATCCCGGCTCCCTCTGGCAGCCGGCCGTTGCCTCTGCTGCTGCCTGGAGTCGTACGTTCGTGGTGTTTGGCGGGCCGTATCCTCACGTCATATGTAATCCACCGCATGTTCGCCGCTTGTCGCCCCTGCCAACTGTCGTCCTGTGTGTTCGCTGAGGCGGCATATTTCCTCGCACATCTTGAGAGACAGTTTCGGCGTTCTTAAGAGCCGATCGCGTAGCTCATTGCATTTGACACCGCTCACTAGTCTGTCGCACATCAATAATTCTTCTAGGCCTTCGTATTGACAGTGTCCGATTCGGTGTCGCACTTCTCTTATGTATGTGTCCATCGTCTCTTGGCCCTGGTTATACGAGTTAAACTTGTACCGAGTCACAGTCAAGTTTGTTCGTCCTTCACAGTATATCCGGAACGCTTCCCGGAGTGGTTCGATTTTGTCTATTTCGGCGGCCGTGAATGTCATTGCTTGATGCACTTTTTGCGCTTCTGCTCCTGCCACGTGTAAAAACACACAGCACTGCACCTTCTCGCTCCTACTCAGCACTCCGGCTGCTGTGGCGTAGATCTGGTAGGAATGGCTCCAGGCTTTCCAGTTAGCCGCCAAGTCCTCGTTCAAATTCAGTGCGGCGGGGGGTTTCAACCCGGAAAGAGCCATTTTGCTTCAGTTTCCCGCTTCTGACACCATGTAATGATCATGAACCGACTCTACACAACGACGTCTAGTTTCATAATGCTTTATTTGGGTTCCGCGAAGACGGCGCTGCCGGCCCGATCAGGGTTTCGGTTTCCGGGTGCTCGCGTCGTACATACACTACACTCACCACACTCATGGTTTTTACTTTTGTCTGTATCTGCGCTTGTACAGATTATATCTCTGTGTTTGTGCAGTTAACTTGTTAAGGCGGTTTGTCCAGCCAGATATCTAATTGTTTCCATGTATACCTGATTGTACTACACTGATTGTAATAAATGATCGATATCAGTATCACCCATCACACTATATATATATATACCTTGTGTTGCCTTCCCCTGCATTTGGTGTGACAGCCTCGACCCGCACGCCCACAACGTCGGTTCCTGCTTCGATCACCGATGGAGTGGGTGCTGGGGCTGTGGACACTAAATTTCACACCCACCAACCACACCCTGGTCCAGGAGCCTGCTGGTCATGGATCACCCACCCTGCTGCGGGGGCCTGGAGGACAACACGCCGCCCATGGCCCTGTTGCTGATGACACCTGCTTCCTGCTTCGATCACCGGTGACGGAGGTACAGGACTGTGGGCCCGAAGAATGTGTTGCCATCGCTGGGCCACCGCTGCACCACGCCACAAATGCACTGACACTGCGAAGAACCCCCCACCCCACCCCCTGCCATCCCACAGAAGAAGATAGAGAGGAAAAAAGAAAACACCAAAGAAAACTACCAAAAACGGGCCGTTTTAACGATGCACATTCAATTGGCCTTTGGGACTCAAATCTCATATTACAGTGATACATGGTTTTAACCTTCAAACCTCATTCAAGTTTATAAATAGAAGCCGAAATTTCCATGTGTTTCAATACAGAGACAACTATAGTCAGATGACAACACGTAGGTGATATCGGACTTTCTCGTCCGATATTAGTTTTATCATACTGAGCAGGTCATCGTCAGTGCATTGAATATCACCATATAAATATAGTTGTACGCTATTTAGCCATTAATACATAACAATTCAAATAAATGAAGTAATATAGATATTTATATATGTATATATATGTATATGTATGTTTCGGCAGTACATTGAGTGTAGGCGGGGGGGGGGGGGGGGGGGGGGGGGGTTCATACACATACGGGTTACGCCCCCCGACGGATCTAAGGTTGACTAGGCTAGAAAGGTAGATGACTAGGTCATGTCACACCCAGTTTATGACTGAAGGAGGAGTTAGGACTGAGGAGCAGATGGTAGCTTCCGGCCTTATTATACTCGCATAATGGCTTATACAACATAATGCATTTATATGTAAATATATGTATATATGCATATAAGCATATATATGAATATGTGTATTATGTATATAAGTATATATATGTATATATGTGTAAATATATGTATATATGCATACATATGTATATATATGAATACATATGTATGTATATATATATGTATATAATATGTATATATATATGTATATATGTGTATATGTATATATATATGTATATATCTATTTATATGTAAATATGTATATATATGTGTATATATTATATGTATATATATCTATATATCTATATATATATATGTATATATATATGTGTGTATATATTATATGTATATATGTATATATATGTATATATGTATATGTATATATATGCTCGGAGGCTTCTTTTTTGTGTTATCTCCGCCATCCGGACCCACCCCCTGCTGTTAGGTAGTAATAACTGTGCAAACCATTATTTAGATTGATATCAAATTTGACTCATTATACCAATACTATATGTATATGCATGGAGAGAAAATGAGAAGTAGAGAGAAGAAACTTCACATTTCATTCTAATTGGTGATAGTTAGGGGTCGCGAGTCCACCATAGAGTGGCGCTTCTTTTACACACGGTGTACATATATAGTCTGATATGACCTTAGATGTTGCTAGGACGTAAAACAACAACCAAACAAACAAACAACAAACAAACAAACATATATAGTCTTGACAAATATAGCATACCTTACTCGTATGTAAAATCCACGTCATTTAAGATGATGCTAGAGGGTGCATATTACAGCGGAGGTGCGACCACACCGCCCTAACTGAGCCCTTCAAATTAACACTAATTAGACAGGCACCGCCTATAGAGGGCGCAGTGCTGGGATCCATTCCGTCTCAATATTCTAAAGGTAAGCTTGTAGTGGAGCGATTTACATGGAGAATGGATCGTTCATTACAGCGGGAAGACTACGTACTGTATTTGATAAGGGACTGGTGGTAGCTAGAGGGTGTGTAAGGTAGACCCCATCTACAAGCACAACGCGGATCGACCACACACTTTTTGTTTGTTGTTTGTTTGTTTGTTTGTTTAATGACCCCCTAGCACAGAAAGTAGACATCGCCTATTGGGGGGTCATACTGTGGTTAAACATATCTGACGAAAATAAAATTACATTTCAAACAGTTATAATAGAGCACAGAACTGTATGCCAAACCCACCCCCACCCCCATCTCCCAACCACCCCCACCCCCATCTCCCAACCACCCCCACCCCCATCTCCCAACCACCCCCACCCCCATCTCCCAACCACCCCACCCCCATCTCCCAACCACCCCCACCCCCATCTCCCACCCTCCCCCACCCCATCTCCCAACCACCCCCACCCCCATCTCCCAACCACCCCCACCCCCATCTCCCACCCATTCCCCACCCCTATCTCCCAACCACTCAGCCCACCACCCCCATCTCCCACCCACCCCAACCCCATCTCCCACCCACCTCCACCCCCATCTCCCACCCTACCCCACCCCCATCTCCCAACCCACCCCCACCCCCATCTCCCAACCACCCCCACCCCCATCTCCCCAACCACCCCCCACCCCATCTACCAACCACTCACCCACCACCCCCATCTCCCACCCACCCCACCCCCAACTCCCATCGACACCCACCCCCATCTCCCACCCACCCCCACCCCCATCTCCCACCCCACCCCACAACCCATCTCCCACCCATCCCCACCCCCTTCTTCCACCCACCCCCACCCCATCTGACATGCACCCTATCTCCCATGCACCCCCACCACCAAATCCTACCCCACCACCATCTCCCACGCACCCCTATATTCCACGCACCTCCACCTGCCACCCCCAAACCCCATGCCACCCCCATTTGCCACCTCAATCCCATCTCACACTCTCCAACTCCCACCCCACCCCATTTCCCAGCCATCCCCAATCTCCCACCCCCCGATCTCCCACCCCCCCCCCCAACTCCCTCCCCGCCAAGTCAAAGTCGAGGCCAAAGCTCGGTTAAACCAATGATCGGTTAATCCAAACACATTTCTAGGGTCCCTTCAAGTTTGGTTTAACGGGGTTATACTGTATATATATGTGTATATCTGGTTCTGCTTCACGCCTGGTGCAAGCGTGAGGCAGAACAAGGCGAGGAGGAAGAAGCCAGGTGGCAGCACCAGGCGAATCAGAAGGCCTGACCAGTCGCTTGAATAGATGAGTGTAGTGTCAGTTATTGTGGGTAATCGGTTTCCGGATAATTATACTCGTATAATTGCTTATGGATCACATCTGTATATCTATGTAACTGAATATAGATATAAAGCTGCATCTGTATTTAGATATAGAAATATATATATATATATACATATATATATATCGATATAAATAGATATATATATATATATATATATATAATAGTTACCTACATAATAAGGAACAAGGAGAACATGATAGTGGGTAGAAAGGATATATTCTCTGGCTAGAGGAAATTTCAGCGGTACAGTGAGTGAATGCAGGGCCGCTGAGGCAAGGGCTAGCAGTGGGCGCCACATGCTCAGGTCATGAGGAACTAGTAGATGACCTAATGAGTAGGTGACCAGCCGATGATTTAGTGGCTGGGGGAGTAGATGAATCTTCCGGCTTATTATACTTGTATAATGGCTTATTCAGCATGTATATATCCATATATATATGCTTCACCTCCCACCCCAAAATCCCCACCACCCCCATTTCCCAACCCACTCCCATCTCACACTCTCCAACTCCCACCCCGCCCCATTTCCCACCCATCCCCAATCTCCCACCCCCCAACATATAGTATATATAGATACATATAGACATATATAGATATATATATAGATATAGCTATAGATATACAGACATATATAGCGAACTATATATAGATATGTAGATAAATATATACATCGATATTTATACATATATATAGGTATATGTATATGTATATAAATATATATAAAGGTACATGTGCATAGATACATATATCTATCTATAGCTATATATAGCTATATATAACTATACACAGCAATATATAACTATATATATAGCTATATATAGCTATATAGAGCTATACATAGCTATATCGTTATATATAAATATATATATATAGATATACATGTCTACACACACATATATATATATATATATATATATATATATATATAGATATACATATATAGTTCTTCCAGGATATGGCGCTCCCTAAAATAAATATGTTCCCATTCTGATTCATTAGAATTTGAGCGTGTGTTGAAGGGGGGGGGGGGGGGGGGGTCCGTGAGAGCGTCGTCTTCGCTTTACTAACCTCTCCCCCCCCCCCCCCTCACTCCCACGTGTCCCTTGGCCGTGAAAGTAGTCACGTGACATGTTTGCTCTCGTTTGCTCGTATGTGGTGCAGCGCAATAATTTACGATTGCGCCCTCCAACCGTGAAGAGCTCCATCCACATGGTGGTGCGGGGTGCTTGTCGTCTGCTCATTAGGAGGATCACTATATATATATATATATATATATATATATGTATATATATATATACATATGTATGGACATAGACATATTATGCATATAAAGCAGGAGACAATTTCATTCCGCTTGCCTCATTTTCCCTATTCTAGTTCCTATAAGCTACTCCCTATGGTTCGCCCTACTTCATTCCCTATTCTATACGGTAGATTCTATGCAGCCTTGAACCACACCAGTCACTACCGTATATATCTATATTACCTAATCCTACAACACCACAACCATTACAAGAGATGCGGGACCATAGATAGCTCAGTTATTGCAGTGAAAACGTACAAATTGCACGACTGCATCTCGCAGAATCCAATGGACACCTCAGTCTGAAATATCTCTGTCCTCCTTTTTAAAATCTACCCAATATTCAAATATTTCAAGATATGAAGAGACAAATTATTTGAAAACATGAAAACGGGCCCACAGTGAACACCCACAAACACAACCACCATATCCATGACACCAATACACCTACCCACACCCAAGTCACGCGGGCACCTACCCACTGTCATGTCACACATATATACCCACCACCATATCAGACACACCTACCCACCCTTATGTCACACATCTACTCACCCTCATGTCATATGCGCCTACCCACCCTCATGTCACCCACACCTACCCACCCTCATGTCACACACATACACATCCTCATGTCACACACACCCTAATGTCACACACACCTACATACCCTCATGTCACAAATACCTACCCACCCTCATGCCACACACACCTGCCCACCCTCATGTCACACACCTACCTACATTCATGTCACACACACTTACCGACCCTCATGTCACCCACACCTACCGACCCTCATGTCACACACACCTACCGACCCTCATATCACAACACCTGCCCACCCTCATGTCACACGCACCTACCCACCCTCATGTCACACACCTACCTACATTCATGTCACACACCTACCCACAATCAGGTCACACACACCTACCGATCCTCATGTCACACACAGCTACCTACCTTCATGTCACACACACCTACCCACCCTCATGTCACACACACCTACCCACCCTCATGTAACACACACCTACCCACCCTCACGTCAACACACACTTACCCACCCTCATGTCTCACACACCTACCCACCCTCATATCACACACACCTACCCACCCCTGTCACGTGAATGCTGAAATCGCCAAATAATTACTCGAATTAAGTGAGGTTCACTTTTAGTAGTGATATTTAATTAAATAATAATAATATTAAATTAATTACATTAATTAATTAATTAACTGTGTGATGATTAACCAATGATTAATTAATAATTAATGACAATCAGCTATTTTCTTATTCATACCTAACTAATGATATGTTAAATAATGAATGATTGATTGCAATTAAATAATTACTACTTTGACTAATGTGATTCCATTGCTTTAGAGCCTTCCAGTATATTGCTGACCCATACAATATAGCTTATCTTTCATTCACATTTGTCTCGGTGGGTTTAACGAACGGGAAAAAAAGTGTGAACCGTTATAGTTACTCAACTTTCGAAATAAATAAGATTTAAGTATAGACTGAATGGATATCTTCGTTTCAAGAAATGAATATTTATAGTCAGTAGTAGCTGGTTCTTTTAACAACCAAACTAACACACCAATTAGCTAAACTAACTCGCTCACTAAATGACGACGCATCCTAGAATAGTGTGAATCATTACAATGTCCAATATCGGTACGTCATTTTAATTATTTACACCAAGTAACTTTTTGTTTAAAGACCGGATATCTTTGAAATTATATATGGACTGGATGCTGAATCGTTAGGAGCGAAATGCTTCCGGCGAGGGAAGTTGGGAGTTCGAATCCCGGCCGAGTCAAACCAATAACTTACAAAATTCATACTTGTTACTACCTAGTCTGGCGCTTGGCATTACTAGGATAGTGGTTAGCTCAGTATCACTATCAGGATAATATGACTGAGTGGGAAATGATACCAGTGGCCTGGTCTCCCAATGGGGCAGCACCATAAAGTTGCCATGAATGCAGACTGTCACAAGTCGGTACCCGTCATGATATCACCTTTGATGTTGCCAGGATATAAAACCCTAACAAACAAGAAAACGGAATGGCAGGAATGGGGATTCGAATACTTCTCTCGGCATGATGTTTCCATTCGCTTTCATCCTTCCCATGACACTGGTGCCGTGACCAAGATGCTGTATAGGCTGGTTCCTGTACGTTGATGAACCTGTCCTGTGTATGTGATGGAAATGCGATTCCTATTTATTTGTAATTTTAAATATGACTTATTATTCTCGGAGAAGAGTGGAAGCTACTTGCACTCACCTCCCCAAGTGAAACCCCACATACACAGGTTGACCTAGATAGATAGATAGACTAACGGTTAGGATGCTCGCGCCGGAATAGCAGAAATATGGGTTCGAATCCCACGCTGGGCTTGATACTTTTTTAAATTTTTTTAATTTTGTATTGAGGCTGTATTTATACTGTCCCGGGTACCCAGGCTTGTTTTCAATGCTGGCCAGTTGTAGTGTTGGCGTTATCTTACCACACAGTAGCTGCTGATAAGGTATTTGATTGCCTGCATTTCAGTAGCAGATAGATAATTGGTTGGTATGGTTAATAGCCTATGTTAGTTTTTTTTTTAAATTCTTGGCATATATGTATTTATTTATTCTACTCTCATTACTACTTTTCTACTTATTACTAGACTAGCCTACTCCTCCTATTGTGTGCACGACTTGAAATCACCTCCCCAGGTGAAACCCCAAATACACATGTTGATCTAGATAGGTAGATAGACTAACGGTTAGAATTCTCGCGCCGGAATGGCATGAATGGGGGTTCGGGTCCCGCGCTGGGCTTGATACTCCTATTGCTCGCAACACCTCCCATGACAGCGCGAATCAATATATGGCAAGGGAGCACCTACAACATACAAGGTCCATCTGGAGCAGGAAGGCCAAGTGTAATTTCAGCAGCAGCATCTCTTCATCCTTAAATAGGTCAAATGCACCATAGCTGTGAAAGCCTAAAAAAAAAAAAAAACAGCACTTCGCCGTTGATCAAAGATAAAATATTATTCAACTGAAATAACATTTTGAAGAATTTTTGTTTAAAACTACAGAACAAACTGTGCGCAGTCTACTAGCATCGTACTAGTACTTACCTATTTATTGCCGCATATATAAGCACAGTCACGGTGATGGGAAATTACCTGAAAGCTTCAAATTAACCTGTGTGGAGCTTTTTGGCTTTTTAAATTGATGAATTTCAGGAGAGTCGACGGAAGGAGTGGAATCGTCTGTGAGTCGCTGCCCGCTTAAATATGCGAAATAATGTTTCAGTTGCATTTGGTTTGAGTTTTCTATAAACAAATAATTGGCAAATATACTTTTTTTTTTTTAATTGTCATCTGTCCTGTATGGGTGTATCCTAATGATTATATTATGTTATGTAATAGTCGGCACTGACCTCTCGTCTAAGGAGCCACATAGACAGGTTGGCGTCGATGGGGTGATGCGACAGGGCTGGTTGGTTGTTGGAGTTTTACATCCTGGAAACATCTAAGGTCATATCAGGTCGGATACCGACTTTGTGACAATGACAGTGCGCACTCATGACAGTGCTTCCCTACTGAGAGACGAGGCTGCCAGCTCCATGACCTGGTATCCCACTAAGTCACATTATCATGACACTGAGCCAACCAGTCCTTGCCCTATCCTAATAATGCAGATGCAGAATGCCTGGCTGCAACAGGGAGTCAAGGTGGTGTAAACTGTAATGGTTAGCGTGCTAGCCCTGGAATCGCAAGAATTGTGGGTTCGAGTCCTGCCCTAGACGCAATATTTCCCGTTGTCATCACCCCCCATGATATTGGTTGCCGTGAACTGGATACCATACAAGCAATGCACCGCATAATTGTGTATATAATATATCTAAGTGCATTGTCTGTATACATGTACTTGTTAGCATTAAACGACTTATGGCCTGGGCTCTTAAGTCATCGGGAGGTCTGTAATATCACACATATCTATTTAATATACATGTATATATATATATATATATCCAAAATAACGCTGGGCGCATTGTCCTATCGGAGCTGACTATATCTTATCCTCTCTCATGATATATGGTGATATTTAATTATTGTCACCGCCTTTATCGACCTACACTCAAGGCCCCATGTGTCCCAATCTGACCACAGTCCAGCATTCAACCCACGACTATTGATCCTTTACGCCCTCACACCACCCACCCACAACCACACATTCACACACCCACGCACACATACCCACACCCACACCCACACGCATCCCACCCACACACCCATACATAAAACACCTACAATTAGACCCCCACACTCATCCCACACCCACATACCCATACACACACCCAGACACACACACACTCATCCCCCCCCCCACACACCGACCTACCCACACACACTCACCCCACACCCACATAGCCATACACCCACCCAGACACACACACTCATCCCACCCCCACACCCACACACACCGACATACCCACACACACTCACCACACCCACACCCAGACACCCAAACCCACTCACCCCACACGCACATACCCAAACCCACACACACTCATCTCACACCCACATAGCCATACACCCACCCAGACACACACACTCATCCCACCCACTCACCCACACACACACTGACCTACCCACACACACTCACCACAGCCACACCCAGACACCCAAACACACTCACCCCACACCCACATACCCAAACCCACACCCACTCATCTCACACCCACATAGCCATACACCCACCCAGACACACACACTCATCCCACCCCCACACCCACACACACACCGACATACCGACACACACTCACCACACCCACACCCAGACACCCAAACACACTCACCCCACACGCACATACCCAAACCCACACACACTCATCTCACACCCACATAGCCATACACCCACCCAGACACACACACTCATCCCACCCACTCACCCACACACACCGACCTACCCACACACACTCACCACACCCACACCCAGACACCCAAACACACTCATCCCACACGCACATACCCACACCCACATCCACACTCATCCCACACCCACACACCCAAGCATCCACACTTACACCCCGACACTCATCTAACACCCACATACCCACACCCACCCACATACCCACCCCACAACCACACCCACATACCCACCCACACCCACCCACATACCCACCCACACCCGTCCACACCCACCCACACCCACCCACACCCATCCTACACGTCCAGACACTCTCCCCATTTATCGCCTTCATTGGGTGAATGTATTGGGTGTCAGTCCCCACTTACACTCAAACACATTTTGTTGAATTGTGTCGATTTCTTGGCCCTGCGCCAACAGTTTTACACTGCAAGCAAGCATGCGCGACCTTTTCACAAAAGTAAAACAAGAAAACACCGGTACTCTTAGCCTTTTTAAGGGCAGCTGGTCTATATCATCACATATATTCCCTTAAACAAATTAGATCAATTAACAAACTTTAACTTTTATCTTAATTCTATTTCCTTTAGCCACAAATTATGCAACTCTGAGTTTTTAAATCCATGGTTTAATGAGAGAAAATTAATTCTGTGCTTTTGCATCCTGTAAAAGCGATGGTTAAATAAAAAACAAACAATTCTCGCCGTGAATATGGCCTATGCTGCCGACACGGCGTAAAGAAACCACCAATCAGTCAATCAATCATTAGGGGTCGATGATGGTCACATGTTGGGGTTTTACGTCCTAACAACATTGCATCATGTCGGGCACCGACTTGTGATGCTTATTCTGATTTTATAGTGCTGCCAGAGTCGGATACCAAGTAACCCGCATTATGACCACCAACATCCCACCCAGTCATATTGGCCTGACACTGAGCCAACCAGTCTTTGCCCTATCCCAGTAACACAGAGCACCATTCAAGGTTACCCACAGGTCTGAACTTTGCAAGGCTTTGGTTTGTCTCTGTCGGGAATCGAATACACGACCTCCCTGACGGGAAGCGGTCACTGTACTAAATCGGCCACTCCGTCCGGTCTAGGGTAAGCTATTAAAGTGGGAAGGTTGGGGAGGGCTTCGTGACCATCTACAGATATTTCAATACAACAGTTCTCAACTTTAGTAGGCAGTCCTCACCGGTACTCCGGTCTCTTGCCGGTCCGCCCAGGCCCGCCCTCGGTTCGCCCGGGACCGCCCTCAGTTTGACCGGGGCCACCCTCAGTTTGACCGAGGCCCCCCTCAGGCCACCCGGGGCCACCATCAGTCCGCCTGGAGCCGCCCTCAGGCTGCCCGACCCCACCCTCAGTTTGACCGGGGCTGCCCTCAGTCCGCCCACGGCCGCCCTCAGGTTGACTGGGGCCGCCCTCAGTCCACCCGGGGCCGCCCTCAGTCCACCCGGGGAGCCCCTCACTCCACACGGGGCCGTCCTCAGCCCGCCCTCAGTCGCCCGGGGCCGCCCTTAGTTTGACCGGGGCCACCCGGGGCCACCCTCAGTCCACCCAGGGCCACCCTCAGTCCGCACGGGGCCGCCCTCAGTCCGCCGAGGGCCGCCCTCACTCCACCCGGGGCCGTCCTCAGTCCACCCTAGGTCAACCTGGGGCCGCCCTTAGTTTGACTGGGGCCACCTGGGGCTGCCCTCAGGCTCCCCGGGGCCACCCTCAGGCCGCCCTCAGGCCGCCCTCAGGCCGCCCTCAGGCCGCCCTCAGGCCGCTCGCAGACTGCCCTCAGCCCGCTCTCAGACCGCCCTCAGGCTGCTCTCAGACCGTTCTCAGGCTGCCCTCAGGCCGCCCTCAGGCCGCCCTCAGGCCACCCTCAGGCGGCTCTCAGGCCGCTCTCAGGCCGCCTTCAGGCTCCCCAGGGCCGCCCTCAGGCTGCTCTCAGACCGCTTTCAGGCCGCCCTCAGGCCGCCCTCAGGCCGCCCTCAGGCCGCTCTCAGACCGCCCTCAGGCCGCTCTGCGCCGGGTGAGCTGGAGCCCCGGGTCGCCTGAAGGACACCCGGGCCGGGACCAGCTTCAATTAGAGTGGGCGTGGGGCGGGAGGTCGGCTGGGCGCTGGGGCGGAATAAATGGACTAGGAGGACGATGTGGGTGGGGGGGGGGGGGGGAGTGAGAGAGATGAGGTAAGGTTGGGAAGGTGTGGGGGGGGGGGGAGGAGGGAGCAGAGTGCTGGTGAGGGAGGTGGGGAGGTGGGGAGGTGGGGAGGTGGGGAGGTGGGGAGGAGAGGGGGGGGGGAGGAGGTGGGGAGGTAGGGGATAGGAAAGGTGCAGGAAGCAGAGGAGGTTGGTGAGAAGGCTGGGGAGGTGGGGGACGAGAGGGGAGGTGGAGAGGAACAAGAAGTTTGGAGGTAGAGGAGGAGGTGGAGATGGTTGAGGTGTAGAAGGAGGTAGTGGAGGTGATGGTGGTTGAGGTGGTTGAGGTTGTGGAGGTGGTGGAGGTAGTGGAGGTGATAAGGGAGGTAGTGGAGGTTGTGCGGGAGGTAGTGGAGGTGGTGAGGGAGGTAGTGGAGGTGATAAGGGAGGTAGTGGAGGTGGTGCGGTAGGTAGTGGAGGTGGTGATGGAGGCAGTGGAGGTGATGAGGAAGGTAGTGGAGGTGGTGCGGGAGGTAGTGGAGGTGGTGAGGGAGGTAGTGGAGGTGATGAGGGAGGTAGTGGAGGTGGTGCGGTAGGTAGTGGAGGTGGTGATGGAGGTAGTGGAGGTGATGAGGAAGATAGTGGAGGTGGTGCGGGAGGTAGTGGAGGTGATGAGGGAGGTAGTGGAGGTGATGAGGGAGGTAGTGGAGGTGATGCAGGAGATAGTGGAGGTGGTGAGGGAGGTAGTGGAGGTGATAAGGGAGGTAGTGGAGGTTGTGCGGGAGGTAGTGGGGGTGGTGAGGGAGGTAGTGGAGGTGATGAGGAAGGTAGTGGAGGTGGTGCGGGAGGTAGTGGAGGTGATTCGGGAGATAGTGGAGGTGGTGTGGGAGGTAGTGGAGGTGATGAGGAAGATAGTGGAGGTGGTGCAGAAGGTAGTAGAGGTGATGCAGGAGGTAGTGGAGGTGGTGTGGGAGGTAGTTGAGGTGATGAGGAAGATAGTGGAGGTGGTGCGGGAGGTAGTGGAGGTGATTCGGGAGGTAGTGGAGGTGATTCGGGAGGTAGTGGAGGTGGCGCGGGAAGTAGTGGAGGTGGTGTGGGAGGTAGTGGAGGTGATGAGGAAGATAGTGGAGGTGATGAGGGAGGTAGTGGAGGTGATGAGCGAGGTAGTGGAGGTGGTGCGGGAGGTAGTGGAGGTGATGAGGGAGGTAGTGGAGGTGGTGCAGGAGGTAATGGAGGTGATGCGGGAGGTAGTAGAGGTGATGCGGGAGGTCGTGGAGGTGATGCGGGAGGTACTGGAGGTGGAGGTGGTGCAGGAGGTAGTGGAGGTGATGAGGGAAGTAGTGGAGGTGATGATGGAGCTAGTAGAGGTGATGAGGGAGGTATTGGAGGTGATGAGGGAGGTAGTGGAGGTAATGAGGGAGGTAGTGGAGGTGGTGTGGGAGGTAGTGGAGGTGATGAGGGAGGTAGTGGACGGGATGAGGGAGGTAATGGAGGTGATGAGGGAGGTAGTGTAGGTGGTGCAGAAGGTAGTGGAGGTGATGCAGGAGGTAGTGGAGGTGGTGAGGGAGGTAGTGGAGGTGATGAGGGAGGTAGTGGAGGTGGTGCGGGGGGTACTGGAGGTGATGAGGGAGGTAGTGGAGGTGGTGTCGGAGGTCGTAGAGGTGATGTGAGCGGTGTCGTGGGCGGTCTTGGACATGTTGGAGGAGGCGGAGGTGGCCGGTGTGTGGGAGGTGGTTAGGCTGGGAGTTGGGGAGGTGGGGAGGTGTGGAGGTGGGGATGGGGTGGGGAGGGGAGGGGCATTGACCGGGAGCCCGCCAGCATTTCACTTTCTACTCTTCCTCTGTCCGTGTCTTTGGCTCGCTGGCTGGTCACCATAGAGCAAATAGACATGGTCCTTTGACTCAGCTCTCCTTATTTCTCTTTCCTATACTCT
The DNA here is from genome assembly GCA_030323885.1 of Branchipolynoe longqiensis. Lineage (NCBI taxonomy): Eukaryota > Metazoa > Annelida > Polychaeta > Phyllodocida > Polynoidae > Branchipolynoe > Branchipolynoe longqiensis. The sequence continues at coordinate 47,710,435 of CM059188.1, forward strand.
ACCCTTTTTTTAAATTGTATCTCCCAGGCTTACTTCTCCCCCTGATCAAGGGAGTTGTTTGCTTGGGTGGGGCCCTTTACCTTATTGTTTCTCTCGCTTTGTTCTTGTTGCTGGAACTGCTGTACCCACCTTTGCCTAGCCCTTCCTCCTAAACCTTGCTGCTGTCGACTGGATACGAGTGCTGTGCTACCGCCGGAGTGATTCGGGGCCGCCCCAATGATTCGTTATTTAATTGTTGTAAAGACATCCCCAGCTTCTACAACCGTCCCACCAGAAGATTAATCTTCAACCAAAGATTGGACCGATTTATCGGTGCCTCTCTATATTGCCGAAGTTCTGCAGCCGGTAACCATCGTAAGGTTACGAACCCCCCAGAAGTCAAGTGAAGGGTGACGGAGGGGGCTAGCTGCATGCGGTGACTGGATGTACAGGAATGTGGTTTTGGGTAACGAGCATTATCAATATTGTGTCATTACTGGTCACTTAAAATATCGCCACTGAACATACTATATAGTGAATTGGGTAAGGGCACACATTAAAGCTGTATAGCCCGATGAAGCATCAATTAAAAAAACAAAAACAGATTATCTTGATTTGATTCTACATATCCAACTTAGATACTAATCAACTTATTAAGCATTAGTTGTTGCATAGAAGGGAACACTCTTCACTGCAGAAGCCAATGGTGTCAGAGTTCTGGCATGCTCACCAAAATTAATATTTCCATGTTTGCACTTCAAATATCTCAGACGTTAGCCATTTAAAACACGAGTCATTTTGAATTTAAGTTACAGCAATCAATCTAAATAGTTATCTCTGACAATGGCAGAAACTCGAAACCATCGAACTATGCCGCTTTAAGTAATTACTGCCTTACTTGAGGCCAGAGGAACGCTGTGGTGACTGTTGACTGAATTCCAATAACCAAACCATTTAAACCCCATTATTTCGATGGCAAAGGTTTTGTGCAAGATGGTCTTAAGCAGTAGGAATATTTTATCAAAAGATAAACTCTCATATTTTAAACAAATATATGTTCATAGAAATATATACGGATGCTATGTGAAGCATAACAATGTATGTGAGTATAAATGTACAGGAATAAATAACACGCGCTAGACAGGTGTCATTGAAGACAGGTGATACTGTACAAGGGTCGGTAAAAAGGGACAACAAATATGCAGGAAATAATGGATAGAGTGAGGTTGGTTGCTTGGTTGTTTGGAGTTTTACGTCCTGGCAACATCTAAGGTCATATCAGGATGGGTACCGACTTGTGACAGTGCACGCTCATGGCAGCTTTATATTGCTGCCCCACCGGGAGACCAGGCTGCCGGCACTATGATCTGATATCCCACTCACGCCATTTGTGCCGATACTGAGCCAATCGGGTCTTGCCCTCTCCTAATAACGCCGAGCGCCTGGCTGGGAAAAAACAAGCATCAATTTTTAAGGCATTGGTTTTACTCTACCAGGGTTCGAATCACACAACTTACCAAAAGCGGAGACGAATGCTACTGAGCCTGCCGTCCCGTCTAGTCGGTCGAGTGAGCAGGAGGGTGATTTAAAGCTTTGTTGTTGTTGAAGATTTATACTGCCTATCATGGATAAGCCTGAATAGGCTTGTTTTCACCATTAGACAGTTTGTCGATAGAAAGCCCCAGCCTACACTTTTACCGACCCAAGGGATTTTTAACCTCCCACACCACATAGACATGGTATGAGAGCAACTGGCCTTTGATGACGCTGTAAGTTATACACAGCGGTGGAAATCCAAATTGGCAGAGATGGGGGCACGGGGAATCGAACCACCGACCTTCAGATTAGAAAATACTTAGCTAGATGTTATTCTACATATCCGACTCAGATATTAGTCCACTTGGTGAGCATTTTTTGCTTCATAGAAGGGAATACTAAGTCAATTTAGTAGAACCTGCTCCTACTGAAGCCTATGGAGTAAGAGTTTGGTCAAACATGCCCAAATTTAATGTTGGCATGTTTACACTTCAAACATCTCAGAAAATACCTATTTTAAATCAACGCTATTTTTAACTCAGGTAAGGGAGGTTACAACGAACAACCTGAAATATTTATCTACAAAAAAGTTACAGAAACTCAAAACCATCGGACTATGCAACTTTAAGGGAATCTCGGCTCAACCTCCTGCCCACCCACTCACCCTCATTAATGTCAGAGAACAGGATACCAAAATAAGAAGCCTCATATTCTGTGTACCACTGAACGATCACGTAACCGCGCCATCATTTCTTTAGAGCGCCTACGTGATCAGAGTTTGAAATTAAGAGGTCTCTGTCTTCAAGCATCGCATCTCTCAGTGGAAAGTCTTTGATTATTTACCCGCGCTCTGTATAATGGTGTCAGGTGCATGCGATGCACATTTTTTTCTTGAAGATTTATACTGCCAATCATAGATAAGTCTGAATAGACTTGTTTTCACCATTAGACAGTTTTGCGATAGAAAGCCCGAGCCTACACTTTTGCCAACCCAAGGGATTTTTCACCTCCCACACCACATAGACATGGTATGAGAGCAACTGGCCTTTGATGACGCTGTAAGTTATCCACAGCGGTGGAAATACAAATTGGCAGAGGTGGGGGCATGGGGAATCGAACCACCGACCTTCAGATTAGGAGTCTGACCAGAAAAAATTCAGACACTCTAACCATTCAGCCAGAGAGAACACATTTAATTAAAGTTGCATAGTCTGATGGTTTTGAGTTGCTGTAATGTTTCTGAGATATATATTAGATTGATTTCATAATCTACCGGAAGAAACTTTTATTTTAAATGGCTAATTTTTCTAGGTATTTGAAGTGCAAACATGTAAAATTACCATTCCAAAGCTTTGACACCCTAGTTTTCAGCAGTAACAGCTTCTATTAAATTGACGTAATATGCCCTTCTATGTGGCAACAAATGCTTACAAAGTGCACCAGTATCTATGTTGGATATATAGTTTCAAATCTCGATAAATATTTCCTTTAGGAAATGTGATCCTTTTATTGGACATCAGTACATCACTATCTAAGTTAGATCTGTAGAATCAAATCTATATAATGGGGGACCGCCGACTTTTTAGTTCAAATTCCTGCCGTTTGCGTCGCCACTGAACTAATGGGCCTAAACCGCACACTGTCAAACTGCAAACTCAATGGCCGTGAGCAATCTTCATAGAGAGCAAGTGAAATATCTCTAAAAATACACCACTTAGATACAAACCGTTTGGAACTCATATAGAAAATATATTCAACAAACAGATTATATTAAATCTATAAGGTTAGGGTTCTGTATTTCTATTAATTTTGAATAAAATAGACGTTTTTCACTGTGCGTACTGGTCAAGTCAATGCATTGTCAATGGCCGTGAGCAATCTTGGATTATACTCATACAGAAGAAGTGAAATATCTCTAAAACCCCACCACCTAGAGACAAACTGCTTGGTACACATATAGAAAACATATTCAACGAATAGATTATATTAAATTCATAAGGTTAGCATTCTGCATTTCTATTAATTTTGAATAAAATAAAGGTTTTGCACTGCGCGTACCGGCAAACTCAAAGCATTGTCAATGGCCGTGTAGGCCCACTACTACCGACGCGCCACCAAGTGTCAGAAAATGAACTACGCCACATGTCCCCCATTGGCTTGGTTTTGAAAATGTGATGCTTCATCGGACTGTGCAGCTTTAAACCAGTTCGCTACTCAATATGTGTTTCTTTTCTCCGCAAGTGTCGGCTATTAAGAGAAGCTATTAAGTTGACGCAACACTCATTAAATATAATCACAATATACGCCTATATATATGTATGCAAAGATGCTTCAAGGAAAAACAGACCGGGTGGATGAATGGGTAGGAAGGTCGTGGGTTCGATCCCCAGCTTAGTCAAACCGAAAGCTCACACAAGTTGACACCGTGCTGATACCTAGCATTACTAGGATAAGGCAAGGACTGGTTGACTCACTGTCAGGATAATGTGACTCAGTGAGATGTTGTGTCATGGTTCCGGCGAGACCGCATCTCAGTGGGGCAGCACTATTAAGTCGCTATCAGTGTGCAAGGTTAGGACCTGTCCTGATATGATCCAGTGGAACGTTATGTCATAATAGAAACTTTAAACCTACTTTACCATAATAATTCCAGAGGTTGTTTCACCTATAAAAGAAGCACATCACTTTGTTCACAGGTGTGTGAAACATGGAAAACACTGACCACAAAATCGGACGCGGTGGCCGAATCGGTAGAGCGCAGGCTTCCCATGCGGAAGGTCGGGAGTTCGAATCCCAGCTGAGTCAAAGCAATGACTTATAAAATTGATACTTGTCGCTACCTATCCTGGCGCTCAGCATTAATATGATATGATAAGGACTGGTTAGCATGGTATCAAGATGATGTGATATCGGGTCATGGTACCAGTGGCCTGGTCTCTCAGTAGGGCGGCACTATAAAATCGCCAGAAGTGCGCACTGTTACAAATCAGGGCCAGTCCTGATATGACCTGAGATGTTGCTTGGACATAAAACAACAAACAAACGAAAACAAACAAACTCCCCACACCGATCTAAGCATATAGCTACGAGGAGGTTCATGACGATTACTGTGGCTTAATACTCTGCTAGTTTTCGGGGTTTTTTCCCATCAGAATAGACGCTGTTCCCCCTTGTAAGTTGTTGCGCCACCTGGTGGTAGTGGCGGCGGTGGAGGGGGAGGTGGTGATGGTGAGGTAGGGCACATAATTGTTCCTATTTATGGTAGCAGTCGGGCTTGCATAATGAAACATGGGAAGCTGAAAGGGCCGGGAGAGGTTCGGGGAAGAGGTATAGAAGGAAAGACACGAGAAGACGTCAGTAACTGCAAGACCAACAAGAGCTGGGTGGTGGGTGGTGGGTGGTGGGTGGTGGGTGGTGGGTGGTGGGTGGTGGGTGGTGGGTGGTGGGTGGTGGGTGGTGGGTGGTGGGTGGTGGGTGGTGGGTGGTGGGTGGTGGGTGGGGTTGTCTATGGGTGTTGCATGTTAAACAGTTATTGCTCGATATATTGCTTGAGGACCGAGGCCCTTCTGGAGAGTATAGATAGAGGACAAACTAAGTTTGATCTACATATATATATATATATATATATATATATATATATAGATCGAGTGGTGAAAGTGGTCACCCACCCACCCCACCCCATGAGAGGGGGGGGGAGGAAGCATTATAGAGCTTATTACCCATGATCAAGGGGTTTATCACTATATATATATAAGTTGATATGTATAGGTTAATATATATGTGTGTATATATAGGTTGTTTATATTATGTATATATAGGTTGATATATATATATGTGTATATAGGTTGATATATATATATATATACATGTTGATATATAGATCGATATATATATATGTGTATATATAGGTTGTTTTTATTACGTATATATAGGTTGATATATATATGTGTATATAGGTTGATATATATATATATACAGGTTGATATATAGATCGATATATATATGTGTATATATAGGTTGATATAGGTTGATATATATGTATATATAGGTTGATATATATATATATATGTTGATATATATAGTGATATATATTTAGGTTGATATATATATATTTATATATATATATATCAAACCCTTTATCGGATGCAATAAGCTTTGTAGTGTCCTGCCCCTCTCGCCGGGGTGGAAGTGGGGGTCCCGGCATGCACCACTCCATACCCCCATGCCCGCGGCGTGACAATCCACTCGCTCGAAAGTTTTTTTCATACACCAACCTCGCTTGTTGGATAAGAAAAAAAGGTACTCAATATATGCATGTTATAACTATGATGTATGTGTATATTCAAAACCAAGGGCTGCAGGGTATAGTATATTGATTAATTCCCTTTAATTTTGAAACCTTCACAATTTTTATCTGGTAGAATCTATGCAATAACAAATTTAAATTAAAATAAATATATATTGCACTATTATATATATTAACTATTTTTGGGGGTAAATATGTTTATTCTGCTCAATAATTCAATTCAGGGTTATTTACACAAAAGGTATATAGAATAAGGTATACAATAACTGTTGAATACACAATGTGTAGCAGGTGGCACAATGAAATTCTGTAACCCAAAAGTTCCATAGCAACATGGTAACAGTAGTGTCATACAACTAGATCAATATTAGTCAGATCAATGTGAGTATTTACATAGTATTTAGAATGTAAGCAGAAGTTATTTTATGTATTCATTTGGTAAAGTTGTAGTAAGTTTTAATGTTCAGTTGGAGTTTGGCAAGCAGTATATAAATGTCAGTTTGTTAGAAATATTCTAGTATTACTCTAGTGTAGTTACTTATGTGGGTTTATGAATTATGTTGTTGGGGTGGAGTTGTTAATAATACACTGGACCACCTGTGACCAGTGAATCAGTGGGACCAATCCTAGCGCATTTAGGTCTTACATTTTACATTTGTATTTGCAATGTCTCTGTCATTATATACTATTATAGTCCAATATCTTTATTATCAGCTCTGTAGTTGCCCGGGGCACTGCAATGGTAATCACCCTATAAAGGGTGCATTGTCAAATATACTAAGCGGCTTAGTAATAGGCAGTTATTGACTGTTATCGAGCTTTGGGATCAAGAAGCTTTTCAGTCAATATTGATATCTCTAGCTAAAAAAATAACAGAAGAAAAAAAAGATAGATCCATGTAATTGCAAATTAATGGGAATAGCGGAGGTAATGGAGTAGTACATAAATAATAATAATATGCGCATAAGGTAGAATGCAGTACATAAATACACATGCATTAAAAAATATGTGCATGCGTGTGTCGTGGGGGTGGTGTTTTTGCAAATGGGGAGCATTGCGCCTGGAACAGAAATCGAGCCCGCACTTCTTACCATTCCGAAGCCAGCATCCTAACCATTATCCTATCTAGGCTCCCTGATGCAATCACCCTATCCACGCCTGCTTGGCTCTCTAGCTCCTTGCCGGAGAACTAAGTGCAGACGACTCTGAGTGTGCCCCTGGAATTGTAAGTCTTTTTTTTGTTTTTGTTTTTTCTGTTGAAGATTTATACTGCCTATCATGGATAAGCCTGAATAGGCTTGTTTTCACCATTAGACAGTTTGTCGATAGAAAGCCAGAGCCTACACTTTTACCAACCCAAGGGTTTTTTTACCTCCCACACCACATAGACATGGTATGAGAGCAACTGGCCTTTGATGATGCTGTAAGTTATACACAGCGGTGGAAATCCAAATTGGCAGAGGTGGGGGCACAGGGAATCGAACCACTGCCCTTCACAATAGGAGTCCGACCTAGAAAAAAGTCAGACACTCTAACCGTTCCGCCACAGAGAAATACCTTTAAATGGCATATCGCCATAAATTGTTTAATACTTACAAGTACACACTTACATATACTCAGATACTGGGGCACTTATTAAATATTTGTTGGCAAATAGAAGGAAATACTGAGGCAATTTAATAGAAGCTGTTCCTGCAGAAGCCTATGGTGTCAGAGTTTTGGTGTGCTTGCCAAAATTAATTTAGCATGTTTGCACTTCAAATATATCTCAATAGGTAGGCATTTAAAATATAAATGGCTTCGAACTAGAGTAAGGTAGATCATAATGTCCACCCTAATATATTTATCTCAGAAAATGACAGAAACTTCAAAGCATCGGACTATGCAACTTTAAGGGCAGCTACCTCCTTCCACAGCAGCTTATCATGTTCCTAATTCAGTACATCAGGCGTCAGCAAGTCCCCGAGTACTAATCACCATCTCCCAACGCGGAATATTGCGGTAACCAATAGGACCTTACTTGTCTTTCAAGCCTCTCACTGAATACTGTACGAAGCTCCACCTATTGCTTCGCTAAAACACCACACATGGATATTTACCAACAATTCCACGTCAGAATAAACGAAATGCGCTTACCCTGAGGTGGGTTGGTGATTTTTTTATGGGTGCCTCATCGGAAGTGGATTGAACACTGATCTTTTCTATCACAATGCAGTGATGTGAACTATAGCCACATCTTTCCACTCAGAATAATGCACTGATGTAAACTATACACACTTACCTTTCCGATCAATGCAGTGGTGTAAACTATTGGCACACTTTCCGACCACAATGCGGTGATCTGAACTATAGACACACTTTTCGGCCGCAAATCAGTGATGTGAACTGTGCATACGCCTTTCCGATCACAATGCAGTAATTTGAATTATGCACTCGCCTTTCTGGTCACAATGCAGTGATGTGAACTACATCACAATTTCCGACCACAATGCAGTGATGTGAACTATAGACACACTTTTCGACCAAACGGGATGGCCGAATGAGTTGAGCGTCCGTCTCCCGTTTTGATAGGTCGTTGGATTCGAACCCACGGGTTCTAACCCTGGTCGATTCAAACCAATGACTTAAAAATTTATGCTTGTCACTTCCTAGCCAGGCGCTCGGCATTATCATGATAGGGCAAGGACTGGTTCGCTCAGTGTTAGGATAATGTGATTGAGTGGGATATCAGATCATGGTGCTGGTGGCCCGGTCTCCCAGTTGGCCAGCATGTGTGCAAACTGTCACAAGTCGGTACCCGTCCTGATATCACATTAAATGTTGCAAGGACGTAAAACTCCAACCACCAACCAACCATACTTTTCGATCACGATGCAGTGATTTTAACTATAGACACACTTTCCGACCACAATACAGTGATGTGAACTATAGACACACTTTCCAACCACAAGGCATTGCGGTGTGAACTCTACCCAGAGAAACCTGATGTTTCTAGTTTGGCCACCTGTCAGTGAAATAGACCTGGCCCATATTCACGACGCGGTGTTAGCTTACACTCGGTGTGTTTGCGCTAACACCACTCCTTGCGTACTGAGTTTCGCCTCCGAACCCGCCAAACCGTTTGCTCGCTAACACCACGTCAGAATACGGCCCTGGCCGTAGCACGCTGTTAGTTACTTCGGTGTTTGCGCTAACACACTCTTCGTACGAGTTTCGTCGCTAACCTAGAAATCCCGGCCAAAACCAGTTTTGGCTCGCTAACACCACGTCATGCATACGACTGGACCAGGCTGACATGGTTGTGCAAAGATTCACCTAATTCTACCTCAGCATTCCCTTTGGAGTATTGACGGGGAGAAGGAGTGGGTGTAAGAGGAGAGTTTAGAGCAGGTAGATGTGACATTAGCGTTGCACTAACGAGTATACCTATATAGTGTTACCAGGCAGTGCCAGTGGTGAGGTCAAAGTTCAGTAGATGGGGTGAGGGAGGGCCGTGGAGCCTAGGACAGTGTGGGTGTGGGTGTGGGTGTGGGTGTGGGTGTGTTTGTGGGTGTGTTTGTGGGTGTGGGTGTGTTTGTGGGTGTGGGTGTGGGTGTGGGTGTGGGTGTGGGTGTGTTTGTGGGTGTGGGTGTGGGTGTGGGTGTGTTTGTGGGTGTGTTTGTGGGTGTGGATGTGGGTGTGGGTGTGGGTGTGGGTGTGGGTGTGTGGGTGTGGGTGTGGGTGTGGTGGGTGAGGGTGGTTATGGGTGTGGGTGTGGGGGTGGGGGTGGGTGTGGGAAAGACAAACACTGTTTTTTTGTGGTGTTGAAATCTGAATGTACTGATATGACCTTCGATGGTTCTAGGACGTAAAACACCATCAGACAAAGTATTCAGTGATTATACATATATGATGCATATAATATATGCACGTTACACATATATTTTATATATTATATATTGAAGCTATGGCAGCAGGGAGTATTGGCGCTCCCTGGTGGTGGGTTTTTTAAACTGGGATCTCGTGCGATCACGTGACTGGGGCGACTGTGCGGTGCGCCACCTGGTGGTGATGGTGGTGTGTGTTGAATACTGCCTGACAAGGGGGCATGTGTGGATTCAATGGGCTGGCACACTGGTCCCAGTGGATATTCCTGGATAGAGTACAACAGTTATTAATGCGCAGTAAGTCCAGATGCAGGGCTAACTCGGGTACCAGTCTACGGCGAAACATAGGATCCAATACAATGTAAATGAGGGCACCTCAGGAACTGATTCGCCAGAGGGCGGTGTGGTGTAACGTCAGGTCATTGCGCTTGTGCAGCATTTGCACAGTTAGATCATATAGACATATAGTTAGGAGAGAATTGGGTTCACTAGGGTGAAAGGTGGTGGTTGGTTTATCAATACATAGTGTGTAACAGCGCCACCTATTAGCTAACCAGCAATTGACCTTTTCAACAAAGCTTTGTTCTTGCCACTGCCATCAGAGGGTACGTTGGTGGTGGAATTTCTCTATTATACTCGTTTTCCCCAGAGAATTGTTACACCATATAATCCTTTTGGGGTTGTGGGAAGCATCCGATAAGTTTTAGCGATGTACATCATTTTCAGTTTATATCCCACTTTATATCTAATTTTTGTGTTAATTTGTGTGTCCACTTTCGTGTCCATTGTTGTGCCAAATTTTGTGCTCATCATTAGCCAATTCTGTAATCATTTTTGTGTCCATTTCTGGTGTCTAATTTTGTGTCCAATTTGTATGCCCTATTTTCTGCCCATTTCTCTCTCTCTATTTATATAATTTTTATATACACATTTGAGAACTATTGTTAGCTTAACATTTGAGAAATAGCTCCCTTCTCCCTCCTCCCTCCTCCCTCCTCCCTCCTCCCCACTCCCCACTCCCCACTCCCACTCCCCACTCCCCAGTCCTCACTCCCCACACATCACTCCTCCCTCCTCCCTCCTCACTCCTCACTCCACACTCCTCACTCCTCACTCCTCACTCCTCACTCCTCACTCCTCACTCCTCACTCCTCCCTCCTCACTCCTCCCTCCTCCCTCCTCCCTTCTCCCTCCTCCCCACTCCCCACTCCTCACTCCTCACTCCACTCCTCACTCCTCACTCCTCCCTCCTCCCTCCTCACTCCTCACTCCTCACTCCTCACTCCTCACTCCTGCCTCCTCACTCCTCACTCCTCCCTCCTCCCTCCTCACTCCTCCCTCCTCCCTCTTCCCTCTTCCTTCTTCCTTCTTCCCTCTTCCCTACTCCGTCCTCACTCCTCCCTCCTCCCTCTCCCCCTCCCGCCCTCTCTACCCGCCCGCACCTCATATCCAAAATTATCATACACCTTAGTGCCAACATTCGCGAACCTCGTCAGGTGTGCGTCACGCCTTGCAGGGGACGAAACGCCGCGACAAAATTAGGAACGCTGTCTACAGTGACATTGGACAGCGCATGCGTGACAGCTGGCAGAATGAGCGAGATGCTGGTCGGAATGCAGTGTGAGTGCATGTGTGTGTGTGTGTGGGGGGGGGGGGGGGGGGCGGTCCCTATGAGGACTCGTGGCCTATTAGAGCTTAGGTCTGTGTGTAGGTGGGAACGGGGGCGGGGGTATTTGCCCAGTGTACACTGAGCTGAATCCACTGTCATAAGTCGGTACCCGTCCTGATATGACCTTAGATGGTGCTAGGATGTAAAACAGCAACCAACGACAACAACCAAATCTTTTTACAGTAGTGTTTTGAACTTAAAGGTAGTGTTTTGAACTTAAGGATAGTGTTTTGAGCGTGGCCGCAGTAGTATTTTGAACCTACCTTCAACTAAGTTGAAAACACTACCGTAGTGTTTTCAACCTAGGTTGAAAACACTACCATAGTGTTTTTGTGGGGTAGTGTTTTGAACTTACTACACCGGGAGTTTAAACTAAGCCGTCCTGTGGGTGCCATGTGGCCGGCTATTGCCTTACAGACAGCGGGAGACATGTTGACACCTCCAACCCTGTCATTCTGGGAATAGCCACTCGACACTGTGGGCATCTGGATTTTACATATATATATTTCTCACATTTGTATGCAGCCGCATAGTCACGCCATCTAATTCTGACCGCCCCCCCCCCCTCACTCAAGAACAAATAAAAAAAAAAAAAAAAAAAAAAAAACGAACATACGGCATCTATTTCTCTCCCCGCCCCCCCAAAAAAGAAAAAGAAGAAAACACACACAAAACAAACAAAAAACAAACAAAAATCATGAAAGCCTATACTGAAGGTGTGTGTGTAGCTGCATGCATAGTGGTTGTTGGAGAGTATTTCTGTGACTGAGTCTGCATTGATGCCACACCTTCATATCTGATAGTTAATAGTGCATAGAACAGTGTGGAGATATCAGTGCATTTAAAGCAAAAATAATATCGTTCAGAAAATCGATTGGTTGGATGAAAGTTACATTAGAAAACAACATTTCTTTTGTGTTTTATTTTCTCATTTAAAAATAAAAACCTAATGTAGATATTTGACATTGTATGTGAAGTATGCCGGCGAGAAAGGGTATAATGTGCTTCTAATTTTAGTAGTAGAATAACATGCACAAATAAAGTGATCCTTATGGTGCCACAGCCTGTATATATATCTATATCAATATCTGGTAGTCTGGTCCCCTTCCCTTTTTTTGACTGCATTGATTTATAACAATATTCTGCTACAAAAGCCCCACAAACAAGTTTGGGTTAATCGATGCCAAATGTGCGACATTTGCGAGCAATGGTTATCGACATTTATCGGATACATCGGTTAGAGTATGCATAATGTTTTTGTTCTTTCTTTTGTTTCTTGTTGTTATATTTGTTGATTGGAATTGCAGTGTCCAATGGTTTTGAATGTCTGTATTAATTTTAGATAAATATATTAGATTGATCTGTATAATTTTATCTTACTTTATTTTGAAGTGGCTTTTATTACAAATGATTAACTTTGTAGCAAAGTCAGGTGAAAGCAATAAATATTAATACCGGTGTGCACATACAAATTGTAAATTCTAACACCGTAGGTTTCAGTATAACCAGGTTCTATTAAATATACTAGTATTCACTTCTATGCAACAACAAAATGCTTACTAAGGACACCAATATAAAAGATGAATATAAACTTAATTGAAATTTGAAAATATTTCCATGTGAATTTAAAGATAAAACAAGCCACTGTCACTGAACACACGGAGAGTCAGTTACTGGCGGGTAGTAATTCAAGTTACATACTCCGATGGTTTTGAGTTTCTGCCACATTAGATATATGTACATGTATATAAGATTGATCAGCATAGTCTATTTTACATTAGCCTGATGTATTAAAATGTAATCTACTTTACATTAGCTTGATGTAATCTTCATCTTAAGGTACTTTACATTAGTCTGACATAACTTTCATCTTAAGGTGTAACCTACTTTACATTAGCTTGATATAACTTTTATCTTAAGGTGTAATCTACTTTACATTAGCTTGATATAACTTTCATCTTAAGGTGTAATCTACTTTACATTAGCTTGATATAACTTTCATCTTAAGGTGTAACCTACTTTACATTAGCTTGATATAACTTTTATCTTAAGGTGTAATCTACTTTACATTAGCTTGATATAACTTTCATCTTAAGGTGTAACCTACTTTACATTAGCTTGATATAACTTTTATCTTAAGGTGTAATCTACTTTACATTAGCTTGATATAACTTTCATCTTAAGGTGTAATCTACTTTGCATTAGCTTGATATAACTTTTATCTTAAGGTGTAATCTAATTTACATTAGCTTGATATAACTTTCATCTTAAGGTGTAATCTAATTTACATTAGCTTGATATAACTTTCATCTTAAGGCGTAATCTACTTTACATTAGCTTGATATAACTTTCATCTTAAGGTGTAATCTACTTTACATTAGCTTGATATAACTTTCATCTTAAGGTGTAATCTACTTTACATTAGCTTGATATAACTTTCATCTTAAGGTGTAATCCACTTTACAGTGAAGTTTTGGAGATATGTTAAGTGAAGAAATGGTTGTTTGTTTCGGTTTTACATCCTGGCAACATTTAAGGCCATATCAGGACGGGTACCGACTTGAGACAGTGCGCACTGATGGTGAAATTATAGTGCTGCCCCACTGGGAGACCAGACCACCAGCACCGTGACCTGATATCCCATTCAGTCACATTATCCTGACACTGAGCCAACCAGTCCTTGCCCTATCCTAATAATGTGGAGCGCCTGGCTAGGAAGCGACAAGTACCAATTTTTAAGTCATTGCTTTGACTCAACCAGGGTTCGAACCCGTGGGTTCGAATCGCACGATCTACCAAAACGGGAGACGGACGCTCAACTCATTTGGCCATCCCGTCTGGTGTGAAGAGATGTTGAAATAATGTAATGTACATGTGGATATGATGAGCTTCAATAATAACAGCTTCCATTGAATTGACTTAATAGTCCTTCTATGCAACAACGCACTAGAATCTAAGTTGAAAAAGTAGGATCAAATCTAGCCGGGTGCTTTCGCTTTGTAAATGCGTTGCCGTCATCGGACTTTACAGCGTTAACAGTCCCATCCAGCAGTCGATTAATACTGCACAACCAGTCAGGGCTGAGTTCCACAGTTTGGCCTGCGACAGATGGGTATTCATGTATACTACTCACGCACAGGTAACGAAATTACATTGTCCGGCAGGCGTCCCATTAGCTCACGTGTAACGCATGCTGACACGACACGAGGGCAAAGCTCACTGCGCATTAAAATATCCATTTCCGGCCAAAAAAACAATCGAGTTCCCCCCCCCCCCCCTTTCCCGTTCCCTCACCCCCTCCCCGCTCCTCCTTCTCACCAAAGGGAGTGCATCACTTACTCCACTCTCTCTCTCTCCGGGCTCATGTGCACCTTTTTAAATAGAGAAGCTAAAGTCTTGAGACGCTCTCGTTCCAGAAGAGTAAATGGACTGCGCAGCGTTCCGGTTAAAGACCCGGCATTTCCCAGGGACAATGCTATAAGAAGCATGTGAAGAAACACTAGCTTCAGGTAGTTAGTTCACTTAGCAAAGAGACTGCACTCTTCTCCATCCGCCATCCCCGCTAATTAAAACACACCTGTATATATAATATGTATAATGTATATATATATATATATCACTATATGTATATATATTCCATGCATGTGTATGTCTGTATATATATATCATATGTGTGCTTTCCCAGGGGTGAATATATATATATATATATATATATATATATATATATATATATTGACGTTTGGGTGGTTCATAACCTTGACGGTTACAGGCTGCAGAACTCCAGCAATACCGAATGGCCCCAATAAATCGGTCCGTTCCATAGGATGAAGAGTTAACTTCAGTCGGGGTGGTTGTATAATTGGGGGGGGGGGGGGGTTCTTTACAACAATAATGACAAGTCATTGGAGCAGCACCGGATCACTCAGGTCCGATTGTAGCAGTGCACTCGCATCCAGTAGCCAGTGGTTCGAGAAGAAGGGATGGGAAAAGGTAGGATCTGCAGCAAGAACAAAGTGCAACAGTGAAAAAGGAACGGGGCCCCACCCCCACCCAAGCAAACAACTCCCTTGATCAGGGGGAGAAGTAAACCTGGGAGAAAAAAAAAGAAAGGGTAGTGTAGAGGAAAGAGAAATGAGGAGAGTTTAGTCAAAGGGCTGTACCTACTTTCCCTGTAAGTGACCAGTCGGCAA
The DNA here is from genome assembly GCA_030323885.1 of Branchipolynoe longqiensis. Lineage (NCBI taxonomy): Eukaryota > Metazoa > Annelida > Polychaeta > Phyllodocida > Polynoidae > Branchipolynoe > Branchipolynoe longqiensis. The sequence continues at coordinate 47,725,981 of CM059188.1, forward strand.
GCTGGAGACACGGGCGGAGTTAACTTCAGTCGGGGTGGTTGTAGAAGTGGGGGTTTTCTTTACAACAATAACGACAAGTCATTGGAGCAGCACCGGATCACTCAGGTCCGATTGTAGCAGTGCAGTGGCTATTTCGAGGATGGTGATCTATTTCGTCGTCGTCTGCCTTAGTGGGTCTATATTATATATATATATATATATATATATATTATATATATATATAATTTATATATACTACATATATATATATATATATATATATATATATATACAGTAAGACCTATCTAACCGACCACCTCCCCAGATCGACCACTCCCCCATATCGATCGCTTAATTTGGGTCCCAAACGATCGCCCATAAAATACCATTGTAACGATTTATTTTAAACACTCTGTAAACCGACCACCTCCCTAATTGGACCATTTAAAATCGGGCACATGGTCAGTATATTTAGAGAGGTTTTACTATATATATATAAATGAGCGCTTCGAGACATACAACCCAAGACACAGTTGGGCTGAGTAACTTTAAACAGTTCTCAGGCAAGGAACAAGTCACCATACTGCTCATGCGATAAAACGGAAAATTCTGGGAGAGTGACACTATGCACATGTTTTAAATAATTAATTATGTCATGCCGTCTGTCTATAGAAGACGCTAAATAATCTACTCTTATCTGATTGATCTCTGTTATTTCATCAGGTCTCAGTCATATATGAGCATTGTTAATGCAGGCCTACCTCAGCAGCCACTGCTCGTCTATTGATTGCGAGCGGTTGAGAATGTGGTCAAAGAACTCTTAAGAAAATAGAGAATTTCAAAATAGATGCATTATGTTGTAATCACAAAGAACGAAAACTTGTTTTTTTAAACGATGCCTCTAGAACACATTGATTTATATCATTGGCTATTAGGCGTCAAACATATGGTAATTCTGACATATTTCTTTGGAGGAAACTCACTGCCACCACATAGGCAGCTTGGCTGCAGGACAATATATGGTCACACTGTCAACTCAATGGCAGTGAGCATTCTTCATACAGAAAAAGTGAAATATCTCTAAAACCGCACAACGTAGAAACAAACCGCTTGGCACACAAACAGATCAAATGTTTACCAAACAGATTATATTAAATTGATATGCTTAGTCTTCTGCATTTCTATTAATTTTGAATAAAACTGACATTTTTCACTACAGGTATCGGCAAACTCAATGCCAGTGTGCCTTGGTTCTGCAGCCAAGGTGCGCGCGCATACACAATGTTTATAAACATTGAAAGGGGTATATAACAGATGAGGAGGATGATCAGTTTTGAATGCCCCTCATCACAGAGACCCCCCAGCCTTGATTGTGCCCTAAATATCTCCAACACAATAGGTTCTTTCTAGATATACAAGCTATGACCAGTCATCTCCGTCATTGGGTCGATTAAAAAGACGAAGATTTGAAGCATTTAATTTAACCTAAGAGCAATTGTCTTTGAAAACATTCAAAAGCGGAGATAATAGTGAAATTTGGGATATTCTGAGTGTCAGTCTGAACTGCCGACGTATGGAAGCACTGACCTTGAAAGTTCAACTTAGTTGAACTCTGGTCAACGCTTGCGTCATGTTGTGCCATCTAAAGCCATCAAGCGTCGATGTAAAATCTAAAAGGGAACGTTGGCTTGCGCCATGTTGCGCCGTGTTGCGCCGTCACATGCCGTCAAAAGTATAAACGGGCCTTTACCGATTCGGGCGCTGTATCCGGTGTGCATGTGTGACATCAACTCTATTATGAATAATGCTAATAGGAATACATGCTCTTACCATATTCAGCTTACACTACCTACAAATATGGATCACTCACAAAGAAGTTGGTAAGTGTATTTGCTGCTACATACACAGGCGAGGCCCACTTACACCCTTCACTCATTGGACAACCAGCTCCCTAAAGCACGCCTAGCATTGGCCCCCTATAGTAAACGCGTATTCAGGAGCTGCTGTGAGGTGCCCGCACCTAAATAAGCCTGGACTATATGTGGCGTCGTTGGAGTGTGTCATTTAGGAACACCACAAGCGGATCGTCTCCAGCTGAATACGAAAGATCAAGTGTCTTAGTGCTTGGGGCATCATGTCCGGCCAGCTTAGTAGTTTCTGAAATGCCCGCTTGGGGGCGGGGGGGGGGGGCGGGGTGTCGTTATGCTTTGATACAGAGAATAGCCATGGTAAGCATGGCATATTGGTGACGTTAGTGGGGGGTTGGTCGGGTGGGGATGGGGTGGTGAAGGCAGACATTTGAAGATAGCCGTAGACCAAAAGTAATTAGAGGCACAATTGCTGTGGAGCGGTGTCCTGCAAACTGGCTGAAAACTGGCTGTAAGCTGGCTGAAAACTGACTGCAAACTGGCTGAAAACTGGCTGAAAACTGGCTGCAAACTGGCTACAAACTGGCTGCACACTGTTTGAAAACTGGTTGCAAACTGGCTGCAAACTGGATACAAACTGTTTGCAAACTGCCTGCAAACAACCTGCAAACTGCCTGCAAACGGCCTGCAAACTACCTGCAAACTGCCCGCAAACTGGCTCCAAACTGGCTCCAAACTAGCTCCAAACTGGCTCTTTGCAGGACTGGCCATTTGCAGAAGTGAATCCCAAAGAAAACCTCTGTGCATAGAGTTGTTTGTTGGGGTTTTAAATCCTGGCAACGTCTAAGGGCATATCAGGATGGGATATATATATATTCCATCGTGATATGACCTTATATGTTGCCAGGATTAAAAATTATATATCGCATCCTGATATGACCTTAGATGTTGCCAGGATTTAAAACCCTAACAAACAACTATATATACAAAGGTTTTCTTTGGTGATTGGCAGAGTTAGCTGGCGAAGTTAACAGAAGAAGCCTGTGGGAAAGCCAGAGGTTGGTTTTGTATAGGGCAAATGCTGTGCTATACATTCAGCAAATGGAAAATCAGAAGAAATAGAACATGTTATATAAGTATGTAGTGTATGGTGGGTTAGGTTATTATAAACAGGGGCATACCCCCCTTCTAGTGTTCTTCCTCATCTTACTTACCATATATGCCCATCCTGATAGGACCTTAGATATTTGTATGATGCAAAACCACCAGACACTAGCCTCACTCCCTAAATATGTTCTGAGAATTAGCATAGTATAGTAGAGAAGGCACAAAGATGATATAGAAATAATGCTCAATATTTTGTTATTATATATATAGTGAGCTATTATAATACGTCAGAAATAAATAGCTGCATTTTCTAAAATAAACAAATTAGGTTTCACATTTAAGTACTCTGATATATAACATTTTATATATCACAAAAGCGATGTATTTACATGCACACGCAGATCTGTACAAGTAATTTTTGGTGGTTCAGATAAAAACCTTTTTTTCTTTCTTTTTTTTAATAGCGTTTTCTGTAGACCATTCTGTAATGGTGACTGGCAGTGGGGTAAAATAGATAACGATTGGATTAAGAACTCTGTCGGTCTAAGAGTGTGCGTCTCCTCTCGCCCATGCGTGGTGGCTGTTTTTACGACAGGTGGGGGCGTTTTGTTTGGGGAGCAGTCAAGGCCCTCTGGCGCCATTCGGTCCAAACCGGAAGCACTCGGCGATGGTTAGGGTCACCCCGAACACTTCCGATGAGCAGTTTCCGGGCCAGCTCCCACTCGGCGAGCAGTGAAATGCCATCAGTGTTCTCTGCTGACCTTTAGGCCTGGGCTCGCCACATCGTCATAGCCTTCCCCGCCAGGTGGTCCGGATATTACTATTACTACTATGTATACATATTTATATATATATATGTATTATAGGTATATATATTATGAGAGGAGCTGCAGAGAGCTGCAGACAGAAACAACATGAAGGGCTTCTACAGCGGACTGAAGGAAGTGTGGGGACCTGTGAAGAAGGGAGCTGTTCACCTGAAATCAACAGATGGAACGGAGACCTTTTCCGACAGCAAGAGAGTTGTGGCAAGATGGAGCGAACACTTCCAGAAGCTACTCAACGTCCCTGGTGACATAGATCACGAAGCTCTGAACAACATCCAGCAGCGCATTACCAAAACATGCCTCGATGAGATTCCAACCATGGATGAGATGGCTAGAGCAATCGCCAGCCTGAAAGATGGCAAAGCACCTGGGGTTGATGGAATTCCTGCCGAGGTATGGAAGCATGGAGGAGACAATCTGCTCAAAAGACTGCACCAACTAATCACCAATGCCTGGGAGGAGGGTTCTGTACCCCAAGCATGGAAGGATGCCAGCATTGTAACCATCTACAAGAAAGGTGATCGAACAGACTGTGGGAACTATAGAGGAATCTCTCTTCTTTCCATAGCAGGGAAGATCTTCGCCAGGATCATACTCAACAGACTATCTATTCACATAACACCTGGTGTGGTTCCAGAGTCACAGTGTGGCTTCAGAGGTAACCGGAGCACTGTGGATATGATATTTTGTCTCCGACAGCTACAAGAAAAGTGCATTGAGCAGGACCGACCACTGTACATGGTATTTGTCGATTTCACTAAGGCATTTGATACAGTCGGGAGGACCGGGCTATGGCAGCTACTGAGGAAGTACGGATGCCCAGAGAAGTTCACAACTATGATCGAGGCTCTACATACAGGAATGATGGCGAACGTTAGTGCTGGAGGGGAAGTCTCGGAATCGTTTGGGGTTACCAATGGGGTCAAGCAAGGTTGTGTACTGGCCCCCACGCTCTTCTCCATCTTCCTATCAGCAATGCTAGACGAGGCTTTCCGAGACATGGGGGATGGCATCTATATACAGTCCAGACAGAGCGCTGACCTATTCAATGTCGCACACTTCAGAGCGAAGACCAAGACTACTCAGATACTGGTGAGAGAGCTACTATTCGCAGATGACAGTGCACTGGTTGCCCACTCTGCTGAAGAGACCCAGAAAATAGTGGACGCTTTCTCCGATGCATCAAAGAAGTTTGGCCTGAAAATTAACATCAAGAAGACGGAGGTGCTGTACCAACCCAACTCTACAAGAACCCGAGAGGAGGAGATCATGGTTGACGGAAACAAGCTGAACTCTGTTCCGGAATTCACCTATCTCGGATGCACAATATCAAGTGATGGACGCATTGATGCTGAGATACAGAGGAGGATGGCCAAGGCTAGCGCATCTTTCGGCCGACTACGCCAGAGACTCTGGAACAACCACCATGTGTCCATTCGGGTCAAAGGTAAGATCTACCGCGCAATCGTGCTATCCACCCTACTATACGGAGCCGAGGCCTGGACAGTGTACAGACAGCAGGTGAAAAAGCTGCATGCCTTCATGATGCGACATCTGCGTTATATTATATTTATGGTTTATATTATATATATTATATATCTTTTATATATCATGTATATTATGTAAGTCATAATATTATATATATTATATACTTTATATATATTATATATGATATATTATATATGTTATGTATGTTATGTATGTTATGTATGTTATGTATGTTATGTATGTTATGTATGTTATGTATGTTATGTATGTTATGTATATTATGTATATTATATATATTATATATATTATATATATTATATATATTATACATATTATATATATTATATATATTATATATATTATATATATTATATATACATTATATATATTATATTTATATATATTATATATATTATATATATTATATATTATATATTATACATAGTATACATATTATACATAGTATACATATTATACATATTATGCATATTATATATATTATATATATTATGTATATTATATATATATTGTGTTGAATAAGTTTAAGCTCACCTCCACACCCACACACTTCCACACACGCACACAAGCAAGCAGCGTTCCCAATACCCCCCCTCTCACGCTGACACATCACACCTCCACACACAGTCACACACACATGCACACACACCTGCACACACACTCCGACACTGCCGTCGCTCGGTAACTAATGCGGGGCGGACGGGTGCCTTTGACTGTCTCACTCCGGGGTGCAGTCTGGGAGAAATGGGACGGCATTCACGGCACACTCAGGTCACCGTGGACACATGACCACGTGATACTGTGAAATAGGCTAAGCTATCATACTCAGACTAGACAAAACTCTGGAAAAATACGGAAAAAAACTAACATAGGCTACTAACACCCAAAATCGCAAATGGCTGGCCTGAGCAGAAACAGGTAAACACTCCTGGGTGAGGGACCAGACCAAGACAGCACCACAGCTGTCCAGCGTTGAAAACAAGCACCCTCGCAGGAGCTTATAGTGGGGAGTTATACGTTATGGGCAGAGTAAATATGTTGTCAATAGAAAAGAAAAAAAGAATAGGCTCGGCCTTGAACCCTAGACAAGCCAATGAATTCTAGAAGGAGCGATAGAGGGAAAGAGAGGGTGGAGTTAGAGAGGGAGAGAGAGAGCGAAAAGGAGAGGAGGTGGGAGAGGGAGAGCGGGAGTAGAGGGAGAGGGAGAGAAGATGGATATGGAGATGAAGAGAGAGGGAGAGGGAGAGGGAAATGGAGAAAGAGATGGAGAGAGAGGAAGAGGGATAGAAAGAGAGAGGAAGGGAGGGGGACAAGGAGATAGAGGGGGAGAGAGGGACAATGAGAGAGAGAGGAAGAGAGAGGGAGAGGGAAATGGAGAAAGATATGGAGAGAGAGGAATATGGACAGAAAGGGAGAGGAAGGAAGGGGGACAATGAGAGAGATGGAGAGAGAGGGACAAGGAGATAGAGGGAGAGAGAGCAAGAGAAAGGGAGAGATGGCATCATGACCCAATATCCCAAACAGTCACATTATCCTGATACTGTGCTAACCAGCCCTATCCAAGTAATGCCAAATCCCAGGCTAGGTAGTGACAAGTATCAATTTTATACGTCATTGGTTTGACTCAGCTGGGATTCGAACCGAACTCTCATCCTTCCGCATGGGAAGCCTGCGCTCTACCGATTCGGCAACTGCGTCTGGTCGGTGAGCAGATCTTTACGCGACAAAGCTGTGTCAATGTTTGGCTTGTATTGAGAGGTGAATCTCTCCCATAAATGTACCACTTCCGGTACAAAGCCACGTTACTGCAGCGCACTGTGGCTAACCGGAAGTGCGCACGGTGAGGTCAACCTGCCCTGTCTGCTTAAGCGTTATTTAATTAAGTTAGAGTGCACAAATAACACAACACTGCCCCTCGGGGGATATCCTTTTCTTCTCTGCTTACTCCATAACCTCCTTCTCCATTCTCAGACGGGGTGGCCGAATGAGTTAGAACGTCTAGCACGCAGCAAATCGCCATTTGTAAATTTGCGAGTGGCTATTAAGCAATACTTCAACTGTGAATAATTGGCTTTCTTCGTTTCACCGCTCATTAAATATACAGTAAAACCTCTCTAACCGACCACCTCCACAGATCGACCACTCCCCTATATCGATCGCTTTATTTTGGTCCCAGCAATACCCATTGTAAGGATATTCTAACTCCCTAAACCGACCACCTCCTTAAATGGACCAGTTAAAGTCAGTCCCAAGGTCGGTCGATTTAGAGAGGTTTTACTGTATATGTACAATAAAACCTCTCTAAATCGACCGACCTTGAGACCGACTTTAAATGGTACATTTAGAGGAGGTGGTCGGTGGAAGGAGTTAGAATATGGTTACAATGATATTGCTGTGACCGAATTAAAGCGATCGATATAGGGGAGTGGTCGATATGTGGAGGTGGTCGGTTAAAGAGCTTTTACTGTATATCAAAGCAATGGAGAATGTGTGTCCATTCTCCTGAGCATTGATATATATATATATGTATATATATATATATACAGTAAAACCTCTCTAAATCGACTGACCATGGGACCGACTTTAAGTGGTTCATTTAGTGAGGTGGTCGGTTTAGGGAGTTAGAATATCCTTACAATGGTATTTCTGGGACCAAATAAAGCGATCGATATAGGGGAGCGGTCGATATGTGGATGTGGTCGGTTAGAGAGGCTTTACTTTGTATATATATATATATACATACATATTATATCATTTTAATACAATATCTCCCTTGTTTGGATTTCTGTTCAGTTTTTTAGCTCATGTGTTCCTGACTTTCGCTCGGCGAGGTATTTAATAATCGCAAAATAAAATCTATTTCAACAGACCCATCTGTGTTAACTTCTAGCTGTTCATTTGCCTTAAAGCTGCATAGGCCGATGACAACATAACATTTTCAAAACTAAAATAATTATCTAAATTGGATTCTACATATCTACCTTCAATACTAGTGCACTTATTATACATTTGTCGCCACACAGATGGGAATAGTGAGGCAATTGAATAGAACCTGTTACTGCAGAGGGCTATGGTGTCAGAGTTTTGGCAAGCTTGCCAACATTAATTTACCATGGTTGCACTTCAAATATCTCAAAAGTTACCCACTTAAAATAAAAGTTACTTCAAGCTAAAGTAAGGGACATTATAACAATCAACCTAATGTATTTATCTCAGAAAATCTCAAAGACCCAAAAACCATCGGACTATGCAACTTTAACGTGCAAAGCGATAACGACACTAATAAACATACTCCTCGCCGACTTACTTCTTGGGTATCAGGCATTCGGCGACACCATTACGGAAGAAAATACACGTGGACACTAAGAAGGGGAGGAGGTGGCGAGGAAGGGGAGACGGATACTAAGAAGGGGAGGAGGTGGCGAGGAAGGGGAGGCGGGGCCGATAGATTCCAAGCTGAATAAGCGGTTGGGTGCAGGAGAGACTATAAAGGATATGAATGACTTGCCCTCAACATTTCCATGGCAACAGGAGGGGGGGGGGGCGATGTGCTATACCAGTACATCACCACACGGCTACACTAACTCGCCAATAAGGTCTGAAATGTGTGCTTATTCGTCCATCAGTAGCTTTGTATGGTGTAGGTAAATTATTGTTTGGTGGGTGCTTTTGTTTGCTTGATTGCTTGCTTTGATTAGTAGCCGGAAGTAGTAGTGGCTTGAACTTCCGGTCATGCGCATTGCAGTCTGTTGGTTTAAATGAGCAGTGTGTGTCGCAGGTTAGATGAGGCACGGGTCTCTGTGGGCGAGGGCGGTTGGAGCGGTGTGGGTGTGCGTCGAGGTGTGGGTGTGGGGGCGGTGGTGGGGGTGGGGTGGGGTGGGGTGGGGGCGTTAGGGCGAGGTTGTGTTCCGGGGCTCCTTATCCCAATGAGAGGAGACAGCCGGTCGTTTGGCAGCCTGAATTATGTCTGTAACAGTGTAAGACGGCGTCTTTACACATGCGCAGTGCGGCTGGAACGTTTTACTGACAACCATAGCCACGTCATTATATATACACATAGTATATCAGTATATATATGGCATATAACACAGCATACATCATATAATATAAATATATTTTATTATAATTATTTATTATATATGTAATATGAGATATTATATATATTATATAATTATATATATTATATATTATATATATTAATATATTATATATATTATACATATTATGTATATGCTATATATGATATATATTATATATATTATGTGATGTATAAGCATTATGCGAGTTATGTTTATTCCCTACCTTATCATTGATGGGGTGGCTTAATTGATGTATGGCCCCTTCCAACCACGTGACCGGTGCCGCCACCACCTCCACACTTCTATCCTGGACGCTACACTGTCACTAATGCCCGAGAATTGTTATATGATATATATTATATATATATATTATATATTATATATATTATATATAGTATATATATTATATATATATTATATATATATTTATATATTATATATATGTTATATGTGTTTTATATATTATAGATATTTTATATAGTATATATATTATATATATATATATATTATTCATATTATATATATTATATATACATTATATATTATATATATTATATATATTATATATATTATATATTATGTAAGTTATATATATTATATATATTTATATATATATTATATATAACGTATATATAATCAATACAATTATTTTGCATAGGGATGTATATCATGGTGTGTCATTTATATATGAGACATATATATTATGTTAATATATATCATCGATAATACACAATATATACAAAAATATATAATATAAATAAGTAATGGCAATGTACCTATAAATAGTATAATTCCGTAGCGAAGCATCTGACACTGCTGCGTTCAATGTTGTCCTAATAACCATAGCCACATCAGTATATATGCATAAGTAATGGGAACATGATGTTCGCCTATTAGTATTGCATTACTGCCAACCAGAGCCACCCACCCGCCCGGATATATTATACATGCATATAACTAATGGCAGAATGACTTTAATTCCACAATAACCAGTCTGAAGCTGCCACTTTTAGATCCAAGGCTATCAATTATTATTAATATTAGCGGATCCCTCATCTAACGTAATATGTTATCAGATAAGGCACGGCACGGCGGTGGTGGGGTTCTGTTCACTCGCGTCCGACTCTCCTTCCTGTGGATGATGTGGTTTTGTTGACAAACCACACTCATTCATGGCCGATAAGCAACGCTCCCTCGCGCAACCGGCGAGAAGCCGAGGTGTTCCATTCAGCGCGCAGGTCGCGACACGCGCCACCTAATGGTGCCCCACGTGACACAGCATGTGCAATGTGATTGGCGGGTTCTGGGCACATGACCTGTGCATTTCGCTGCGTCACACGTAATGCGCACATTGCTGTTTGTCACGTGTAGCATATCATTTTATGGATAACTAAATAAAGAACGTGACTTACCTATTTGGTTTTTTAAAGCTCCTGCACATCCGGAAACCAAATACTTTGATGATTTTACAGATGACATGACTTGTGATTCTGTTTCCAGAACTGTTCCACTTCTGTGAATGCGCTGGCGGCAGTGTCCCTGACCTGCTTTTATTAAGCTGTTATTGTAGAAATTCTAGAATGTTGCTGACGATTTCACTAAATAATTGTTCAGTTGTCATCCTTATAACTCTTTTATATTTCAGTCAATGACTATTCAATTGTTATTCCATAACTCTTATATTCCATTCAGTATTCAACTCAATAATTGTTAAATTGTAATCCCTATAATTCTTATATATTTCAGTCAATAACTATTCAATTATCATTCAAATAACTGTTGTAGATTTCACTCAATAATTGTTCAACTGTCATTCCAATAACTCTTGTAGATTTCCTTCAATAACTGCTCAATTGGTATTCCAATAACTGTTGTAGATTTCACTGAATAATTGTCCAATTCTCATTTCTATACCTATTTTATATTTCATTCGATGACTGTTAAATTGTCATTCTAATAATTCTTGTATATTTCATTCAATAATTGATCAAGTGTCATTCCAATGTAAATTGGAATGTGCAAAAAGTGTAAATAACTGTGATAATAAATAATACCCCCCAGCCCCACCCCCGAAAAAGGGGGGACAGCATGCCTGAAGCGCGATTGGAACCCATGCGTTTGTCATTCCTGGACAAGTAGTGGAACATCTCGAATAGAATCAGCTTTAACCAACAAATGGTAGATATATATATATATATATATATATATATATATCTTCTACTATATCCATTGTGTCAGAATTGCGATAATAAGGCGAGGTTACATAATCCTATGGTTTTGAGTTCACATTAAATAAGTGGCTTTCAAGAGTGTAAAGTGTAAGTATTAAACAATTTAAGGACCATCTAAAACTAAAAGACTTACGATTCCAGGGTGACGAGTTAAGTAACCCTCTCAGACAAGGAGCCACATAGAAAGGAAGGCATGGACAGGTTCATTGCATCAGGGATCCTATATAGTCTAATGGTTATGATGATTCCAATAATAATTAATGACAACAAGTGTGGGTTCGGAACCTACTCTACACGCAATGTTTCCAATTTGAACCACAAAAAAAAGAGGAGGAGAGGAATAACTCAAGACCTAAGTAAAAGGACCTACCTGAGATATTGGCCTTCTCCAGTAGGACGTAGCTCCGGCCGGCCTGCTGGAGGTAGTAGCCGAGCTGCAGGCCGCCCGGGCCCGCCCCAACCACGACGTAGTCCCAGTAGAAGTGCGCACTGCCCACGCACCCGACCAGCGCACTCAGCGCCAGTAGTGCACCCCACGCCCGCTTGGCCATCACCTGGAAGGGCAGCGGATGGACAAAGATGGGTGCCAGTCGAAACCAAACTGAGCACAGTGCAATTGCGATAGTAAATAATTTATTGATTGATTGATTTTAAAATAGATTTTTGCAAGCATGTCAAAACCTTTAGATCAGAGGCTTCTGCAGCAACATGTTCTATTAATTTTACTCAGTATTCCATTCTATGTGGCAGTCCTGATATGACTTTAGATGTTGCCAGGACTTAAAATTCAAACAAACAAACATATATGTGGTAACAAATGCTTAATAATTGCATGAGTACATCTGTTAGATATGTAGAATCAAATCTAGATAATTGCTTTGGTTTTGAAAATGTTGACGCTTCTTCAGACTAAACAGCTTTACGGTAAGGATCATAGATTCGCCCACTCATACCGAGGTTACAAGATATCAAGATTATAGTTGCAGAGTCTGATGGTTTTGAATTTCTGCCTTTATAAAAGATAAATACATCAGTTTTATCTTGAAACACCTTTAACCAAAATATCGCTAGCTTTGGCGAAAGACAAAGTGAAAACAAGTCAAATTAAAGTTGACATTAATATCAAATTCTGACACCATAGTCTTCAGCACAAACAGGTTATATTGAATTGACTTGGCATTCCCTTCTGCGTATCAGCAGGCGTTTAGTAAGTGCAACTGTATCTAAGCTGGATATGTATTATCCAATCTATATAAGTGTTTTGGTTTAGAGAATCTGATGCTTTCATCGGACTATGGAGCTTTAGGTTGCATAAGGATAAATAAGGAAATGAATAGGTTCAAGTAACAACTGGGTGTTAGAGGTAGGGCATTCTTGAAGTTAGATCTTAGTCGATTTTATATTTCCCTCCCAACAACGAAAGCTGAGGCAACTTCAGGTCTGCTTTAGCTTGTCCTCTTTCTAAGGTATTACTGGTGGGAGGCGACAGTAATACCGATTCCCAAACCTGGTAAAGACCAGCGTGAAGCCCACAACTATCGTCCCATAGCCCTCACAAGCTGCATCTGTAAAACCATGGAGCGCATGGTAAATAACCGCCTCGTCTGGCTACTGGAGTCAGGACACCACCTGTCCAACCTTCAATGTGGCTTCAGACGGGGCCGCAGCACCCTCGACCATTTGGTGCACATGGAGACCTTCATAAGAGATGCTTTCCTTAAGAAGGAGCATGTTGTGGCTGTCTTTTTCGACCTCGAAAAAGCCTATGACACAACGTGGCAGCATGGTATCATGGAGGATCTTCATGCGATTGGCCTTTGTGGCCACTTGCCAATTTTCATCAGGAACTTTCTAGCCTTCAGGCATTTCCGCGTCCGTGTCAAGACTACCTATTCCAGCCTACACTCACAGGAACTAGGAGTACCTAAAGGCAGCATACTGGCCGTGACCCTTTTTGGGGTCAAGGTCAATGGCATTGCTGCTGCTGTAAAGCGGGGGGTCTCATGTAGTCTTTTCGTGGATGACTTTGTTTTATATTACAGCGGTGCTAACATGAATGTCATAGAGAGACAGCTACAACCAAGCATAAATGGAATCCATCGATGGTCAGTTCTGAACGGTTTCAAATTTTCCAAGACCAAAACAGTCTGCATGCACTTCTGCCTGCTGCGTAGAATGCATGCGGAACCGGAGCTGACCCTGGATGGGGATCCCATTAAAGTCGTTGAGAAAACCAAATTTATGGGCCTCATTCTCGACGCAAAACTGTCTTTTGTGCCACATATAAAGTACCTGAAAACAAGATGCCTGAAAGCGCTGAATATTCTGAGGGTGCTGTCCAGCTCAGAGTGGGGAGCGGACAGAGATGTTCTGCTCTCCGTGTACAGAACCTTGCTTCGGTCACGAGTGGATTACGGCAGCATAGTATACGGTTCCGCAAGGAAATCATATATTGGGCTGCTAGACACGATCCACCACCAGGGACTGCGCCTGGCCCTTGGGGCCTTCCACACCTAACCGGTTCAGAGCCTTTACGTCGAAGCCAATGAACCATCACTTAACAACAGGAGAATCAAACTGGCCATGCAATATATAGTCAAGATAAAAACTAATGCATTGAATCCTGCACACAATTGTCTATTCGAGCAACATGACGAATCCAGGTATGAAGCCAGGCCAAATTACATCCGGCCACTGAGGCTCCGAATGAAACCTCATTTGGAGGCCTTGGGCGTGGATTTGGATGTGTTGGAGGATGCCAAAGTCCCAGAACATCCGCCGTGGTCATTGAGAAAGCCATCGGTTATCCTCCGACTCACGGAACTGAGGAAGTCTGGGACATATCCACTCGAGTACCAAGGACTGCATGCAGAGATTCAAGGCCAGTTTGCAGACCACCTCTCCATATACACTGATGGGTCGAAAGACCAAAGCCGGGTAGCTGCTGCCGCAGTATGCCGACGGGAAAAATTTGGTGTACGTTTGCCCGATCAGAGCTCGATTTTCACTGCAGAAGCCCAAGCACTCCTTCTCGCGTTGGAGTGTATCGAGGTATCCAACCACACTAACTATGTTATATACAGTGATTCGTTCTCTTGCCTCCTGGCTGTTGCTCGACTGAAAATGAATCATCCTATTCAACAACGGTCATTTATAAAATGAACCAACTGACAACGGATGGGTATGACATCCACCTGTGCTGGGTGCCTGGCCATGCCGGCATACAAGGAAACGAACGAGCTGATCGGGCTGCGAAGAAGGCCCTGAACTGTGATCTTGAACCATGTCTGACCCCTCACTCTGATCTGAAACCACTAATAGCCACCCACATAAAATCCAAATGGCAAGATGAGTGGGATGAAAACATTAATAAACTTAAAGAAATTGAACCATCTGTGGGAAAGCCACCACAGACTCATGGCGGAGGTCGGTGGGACCAAGTGGTCCTTAGCCGCTGCCGTATTGGCCACTCGTGGCTTACACATGCTTTTCTGCTCAAGGGGGAACCTCCCCCTGAATGTATTGGGTGTCAGTCCCCGCTGACAGTCAAACACATTTTACTAAGTTGCATTGATTTGTTGGCCCTACGCCAACAGTTCTACACTGCAGACAGTATGCATGACCTTTTTACTAAGGTAAAACAGGAAAACATTTTAGCCTTTTTGAGGGCAGCTGGACTGTACCACCTCATATAGTTTACTAAATAGATTCTATTAATTATTAATAAAACTTTTCTTTTTCTATGGGAATTTGTTTCCCTTGACCACAAATATATGATTGTGAGCTTTCTAATTTAATGAGTGTCTATTGGCACATAATTGATTGTCTGCTTTTACATGTAAAAGCGATGGTTTGAACAAAAAACAAACATTTCTCGCTGTGAATATGGCCTATGCTGCCGACACGGCGTAAAGCAACCACCATTCAATCAATCAATCAATCAATCAATCTTTCTAAGGGTTTTGATCTTATAAATCTCCTCCCATTCTCTTCCAATGTACTCTCGCCAATTCCGCAATTACCAACCTAGCGGACAGTAGGGGAATCATTATTTAACTTGGACATTCAGGGAATGCAAGTTTGAGTTTGAGTTGAGTTTTATTTAACAACAAACACTGTATGGTCACTATATAGCTTCCCCAAGGTCACTATACGGCTTCCCCAAGGTCACTATATGGCTTCCCCAAGGTCACTATATGGCTTCCCCATGGTCACTATATGGCTTCCCCAAGGTCACTATATGGCTTCCCCAAGGTCAATATATGGCTTCCCCAAGGTCAATATATGGCTTCCCCAAGGTCACTAGATGGCTTCCCCAAGGGGTAATCTTTCATCCGAGCTTTCCTCGGATTATGCAGTTTTATTTACCTGACTAAGTAGTGCTTTGTTTGCTTGTTTTATTACCCCCACCATTTCGAGACTCGGCTGAGGTGTGGGAGATCATGGACGGGCAATCCCCAGCCTAGTCAAGTACTTGTCATTGCCTCGCCTGGTGCATGAAATTACCAGGATACCCATTATAGGAAGTCTTGGAATCAATCCGAGATATCGCCAACTCAAAGATTTACATAACTGATGCTTCTCGCAAAGGGGTCATCCAATGCTTTTCAGCATTTTCACGGTTGTACAGAGAGTACATATGGGGGGGGGGGGTGTCGGTCAAGTACCACTTTGATCGTGTATATAATACATGTAAAATAATATATTATAATATATACAATATATAATACATCATATATATTTTATATGTTGTAAATACGATATACTATATTATATAATCTGTGCAATATATCAATATATTATATATCAATATATGAAATAGTATGCATATTATAGCATATATAAATAGCTAATATACATTATATGTGCTGCATGAGCATTATACAAGTATAATTATCCGTAAACTGATTATCCTTTAATGGTGCTTCTGCTTGCACCTTATCTGGACACCTCACAACTATTGACACTTAACAACTCAGGCGAATGGACAGGCTCTCTGCCTTGCCTGGTGCTGCCACCTGGCCTATTCGCCTGTCATGACTCAGCCTGCTATGCTCCATTATAAATACCTAAATACATCACATACCTACCGGACATGCCAGCCTACTAATGGAGAGGTAATTACGCTCTCACAATTACGCCTTATTTAATCCAGATTCCAACAGGAATAAGGTCGCTTATCTCGGCATTATTAAGCACTACTGCATGTTTTATTGTTTAAACCACGGCGTGACTTGTTGAGAGGCCGTGGTGGCGTTGCTTGGTGGTGTCGCTCACGGTGCAGATGTCTAATTGTGTTTGTAGCTGGTAGCAGCGCCTTACTGACTGAATTAGGTACCTATTGTCTCCGCTGAGTGGCGTGGTGGCCATCTGTAGGCGGCGCATAATTGCTTCTCGGTCTTGACAGGGAAAATCAGATTGACATTAATTATTAGCGGAAGTAGAGTGCCCGAGGTGTGGGAATGAGTGTGGGTGCGGGTGCGGGTGCGGGTGCGGGTGCGGGTGCGGGTGCGGGTGCGAGTGCGGGTGCGGGTGCGAGTGCGGGTGCGGGTGCGGGTGCGGGTGCGGGTGCGGGTGCGGGTGCGGGTGCGGGATGGGGGAAGGATGTGGGGTGGGGTGGGGGTGGGGATGTAGGTGTAAGTGGGGGCGGGGGTGGGGGTGAGGGTAAGGTCTGGTGGAAGTAGGGATTGGGGGTGGGGTGGGGTCGGGGGTGGGGGTAGGGGGAGGAGTGGGGCTGGCCAGGATTTTTTATTGCGCCACCTACGTTCAACACACTCACTTACCAAGCAATGACAGACACCATAAAGCAAACCACCTCCTGTAACCACACTGTCCGCACCACCTCCAATGCAATGCGAAGAGCAAAAAGATTCTGCAACAAGCTCCTCTACAAGCTTCGCACAAACCCCAACCGAGGCACTGAGAATCTCGTTAAAATAGCCACCAGTTGGGCCAAAGATGTCGAGCTTGCCGAATCGGACAGGAAGTGGAAACTCTCGCACACCAAAATAAACTCTCACACCACCTCCAGACAGCTCTGGCACAAACTAAACAGCATCCAGGGGAGACTCGGCACCCTACCCACTCTACCCACACCCTGACCAAATTGCAGCAAAACACAGACAGAACAGAACCTGCAATCAACCTCCCTTACGCCCACCAACAAGCACTCACCAGGAACTCTGCCTGGAGAGCCGACCTCATAGCCATATCAATAGCCACAACATCCACCCATAATCTCCACAACCACCTGACTAGGGCTGAGCTCGACCGCACCCCAGGCACCACCAGAAAGAAGACAACCCCAGGAGCCAACGGAGTCCCTAACACTGCGTGGACCAAGTTATCTGCCACTTACAGGAAAACTCTCCTCCCCCTCCTCAACAATATCTTCTACATTGTCGACATAGCCCAATCTTGGAAGGATGCTGATATCATCCACATCCCCAAGAAAACCGCGGGTGAAGTCAGACCCCTTCTCCAATCCCCTGGGAAAGTTGGTGAAAGAATCATCCTCGCCTGTCTCCAGATGGTCACAGAAAACCCCACCACTGGGCTACCAGAGGAGGTCATCGGCTACCAAGGAGGACGGTCGCCACCCTCATCAAGAGCATTTCCTATGGCCTTGGTAATGGACACGAGACAGTAACCATCTTCCTTGATGTCGAAAAAGCCTTTGAGCTTATCAACCACAATGAAGTACTGACATCGATGGTTCATCTTGGCGAGCCAGGGTACATGTCCAAGGCACCTCTTCTCCCTACCTCCAACTAAAAGATGGCGTCCCCCAGGGTGCAGTGCTCAGCCCCCTCCTCTTCAATGCAGTGATGGCATCTCTCATGAGGAGGCTTAAACAAGAACTAGCCATCCAAGAGATCACAGACACAACAATAGTCTGCTACGCAGATGACATCGCCATCACCTGTCCCATGCAATCAATGCACAGGATCTGGCTGAACAGGTGATCCACCTGGTACGAAATGCCTGCCAGGACCTTGGACTAAAAATCTCCCTCACCAAGACCAAGATCATGCACATGTTCAGAGGTCAACCATTTCACCCCCTCTACCTAGATGGATCCCTATCGAATGGGTCTCCACCTTCGACTTAACATGAGAGCCCTCTTCTGCCACCTGGCCACCAGAATGACCAACAGACTCCTCCTCATGAAGAGGATAACCATGAGTGCACGCTGTCACAAGTTGGTGCATGTCCTGGTATGGCCTAGGGACTTACTGGGGTGTAAAACTACACCAACCACCCAGCCTCCCCTGGCCCTCTCAGTGGACTGTGGTTGGGCTCTTAGGCTGCATTTTCCTTCTTCTCCCCCCGCCCCCCCCCAATTTCTCTCACCACTATCCATCGGAAGCCAACTCCGGACCACATGGTACCGCTTTCCGCAGTGACCACACAGTGCTACATATTTGCAGCCTTCAGCACACCAATGTGACTGAAAACTCCAAAAAAACAAACAGCCACCTACGTCGAACAGTTGAATGTATGAGGTGTGTGGGTAGGGGTAGGGGTATGGTGTGTGAGTGTAGGGTTTGTGGGGGGCAAGGGATCGGGGTCGGAGGTGGGGTGGGGAGGCGGGGATCTTTTATACCACCACCAACGTCGAATAGTGGAGCGTCTGAGATGTGTGTGGGGGTGGGGTTTGTGCGGTGGCAGTTGGGGTGGGGGTAAGGGGTGGAAGGGGGTGGCCATGGTCACTTATTACACCACCAACGTTGAACAGTGTGTCTGAGGTGGATGGGTGGGGGTAGGGGTAGGGCTAGGGGTAGCGGTAGGGGTAGGGTGCCTTGGGGTGCTATGAGGTGAGGGTGAGGGTGGCCAGGATCCTTTATGAAGCCTCCGACGTCGAACAGTGGTGTTCTCTGTGGCGGAGTGGTTAGAGTGTCTGACTTTTTTTCTAGGTCGGACTCCTAATCTGAAGGTTGGTGGTTCGATTCACCATGCCCCCACCTCTGCCAATTTGGATTTCCACCACTGTATAGAACTTACAGCGTCATCAACGGCCAGTTGCTCTCATACCATGTCTATGTGGTGTGGGAGGTTAAAAATCCCTTGGGTCAGTAAAAGTGTAGGCTCGGGCTTTCTATCTACAAACTGTCTAATGGTGAAAACAAGTCTATTCAGACTTATCCATGATAGGCAGTATAAATCTTCAAGAAAAAGTTGAAGATCTGAGGTGGTGGTGGGGTAGGGGTGGGAATGGGGTGGAGGTGGCTTGAAGGTGAGCAGGATATTTTGTTTACACCACCAACAGGGCCCCTTTTCTGTATTCATACACGGTATTCTATCGGTCCTTGTACACGGTATACACACACACCGTTTGACCGGTACTACTTTCAATTCGGCCGATTTCTAACTGAGCGAGCGAGAGAAGGAGATCTACTCTGCTGAGCTGCTCGCTGTATGGGTAAACCACTGGTGGTAAACTGCCCGGGTGATAACAGGTCTGTGGGCTAAAGTATCTCCCTAACCCGATTAGACAAGCTTGCCACAGCAGCCTCCTCTGCACAAAACTTAGCAGACCAGACGGCATGGCCGAATGAGTTGAGCCTCCGTCTCCCGATTTAGTAGATCGTGGGATCGCGGTCGAGTCAAACCAATGACTTAAAAATGTATACTTGTCACTTCCTAGCCAGGCGCTTGGTATTATTAGGATAGGGCAAGGACTGGTTTGGGTCAGTGTCAGGATAATGTGACTGAGTGGGATATCAGGTCATGATGCTGGTAGCTTGTTCACCCAGTGGGGCAGCACTATAAAGTAATGAGTTCACATTGCCGCAAGTCAGTACCCATCCTGATATGACATTAGATGTTGCCAGGACCTAAAGCTCCAACAACCAACCAACCTACACACGCTTACCTGTGCATGCGGCATTTCAACTGGGAAGGTTACTGCACCTCACTACACAAACATACACGGGGTTGACTTATGCCCTCCATGCACCTCCCTATTGTGTCGACTATCGAATGGTATTATGGGCGGAAGGTGATGCAGACAGAGGGATGACTGGACCTAGAGTAAGATATGTGAACCTACACTTCTGCTACTCCGCGGAAAAAAAGTGTGTTAAGCATTGGTCTATTGAGGCTACCTGATGCAATCATTCCACCCACGCCTATCTGTCTGTGTCTCCTTGCATGTGACGACAGTGCAAAATGCTCAGGAGCCTTGGAATTTGTGACATTATATATATATATATATATATATATATATATGCACTATATAATATATATATATATGCACTATATAATTTATTATGTGGATATAAATAACGGTTAGCCCCTTAATGTTTCTCTCTAACCAACTTAACTTCCATGTTATTTACTGCGGAGCAGGCATTCTCTCCTCCCACGCCTCCTATACGCCGTGAGCCAACTGTCACTCGGCTCACTTTCAAAACATATATATATATATATATATATATATATATCTTTTGAAAGTCTATATATATATATATATATATATATATATATATATATGTGGGTGTGGGTGTGTGTGTGTGGCATGCTAGGTTACAGCTTCAGTCCTACTTAAGGGACCAGCATAACTCAGAATACCGTACTGACTGTAATGATTTCAATGAAGTGGGTACATATTACATAATAAAACCAGATGCCGGTCAATTACATGGAAAATAATGTACTCTGTGGTGGTGGGTAGAAGAAGGACCTGCTAATTAAAGAACTTGACAACTCTTGTATCAAACTTTGCCACGTATATATTGCTTAAAAAAATTACTCCGCTCAAAGACGATCCCTTATTACAAGGCCAACATTCCATGAAACCTCCTGATTAATCCAACGATGACCGATGAATAATATACGCCTTTGCACAAAATTACCAATCTAAGGTGCATGCCAGAGTTAAGCCGATGACTTAAACGATTATACCTGTCACTATCTAACCTGGCACTTGGCATTACTAGGATAGAGCAGGGAGTAGTGGGATGTGGAAGACAAATTTTCCGCAATTGAAATCTCCCCATTTTTATCAGTAACCAGACGCGGTGGCCGAATCGGTAGAGCGATGGCCTCCCGTGGGGCAAATCAAGAGTTTGATTCCAGGTCGAGTCAATCCAATGACTTAAAAATTGGTTCTTGTTGCTTCCTAGCTTGACGCTCGGCATTAATGGGATAGGGCAAAGACTGGTTCGCTCAGTGTCAGGATATTGTGACTGAGTGGGATATCGGGTCATGGTGCTGACAGCCTGATTTCCCAGTGGTGCAGTTCCTATACATTCGCCATGAGTGCGCACTGTCACAACTCGGTACCAGTCCTGATATGACATTAGATGTTGCCAGGACGTAAAACTCAAACAACTAACCAACCAATCTTTATCAGTGAGTGTAATATATACGAATTATGCGAGTATAAACATACGGTTGGGAATTGTTTCTAATTATTGATATGAATTGATATTACTGATAGTATTGATATTACCGATTGCTATACTCTGTAAGACTCCGCACTTGACAGGTGGCGCCACCTGCAGCCCACCTCGCCTCCAACGACAAGTGTCAGGTTGACAAGTGTCAGAGGGGGAGACTCCCTATTGTCTCCCCGCCTACTCCACATATGTATATTTCAATACATAGTATATATATATATATATACATACATATTTATATGAGTCAGGATCACGAAAAGAGGCCAATTGGGGAAAGTTGTCAGCGTCGAGCATGGATGTCGGCGTCGATCGGTATAATTATAATTTAGCATTGACAGAGGTGTTGGAAAGTGCTTAAATCTATCCTGAATGTAAAGGTCAACAAAATACAACAACCTTATTTGTTTCTAGGATAATTCAATATAAAACAAAGAAATGCACTGCACTTTAAGAATTGCGACGCCGACATCTGGTAAAGTTGTTGGCGTCGATCATTGGATGTCAGCGTCGATCGGTATAATTATAGTTTAGCATTGACAGAGGTGTTAGAAAGTCCTTAAATTTATTCATAATGTAAAGGTCGAGAAAATACAACAACCTTATTTGTTTCTAGGATAATTTAATATGAAACAAAGAAATGCACTACACTTTTAAGAATTGTGATGCCGACATCTTCAATTGACCACCGATTGGCCCATTTTCGTGAGGCTGACTCATATATATATAGTATAGTTATACGAGTCTTACCTTGGTACAGATGATGGATAACTGTTGTTTTACCGAGGTATAAGCCTCGGATAGATGTGGGCTAGGGAGAGGTAAGCACGTCCGGTACCAGCAATCTTAACCTACTTATTGAGGATAAAAATGACTTTCAAACAATGGATACTATTACTTTACCGAAAAGGTACACCAACGGAATAGATGTGGCAGGGTGTGGCGGGAGGGCCCTAGCCCACATCTATCCGAGGCTTATACCTCGGTAAAACAACAGTTATCCATCATCTGTACCAAGGTAAGACTCGTATAACTATACTATTTTACCTCGGTAAACAGCCTCAGGCTAGCCTCAGGCTAGGGAGACCTTTACATAATTCATTTTTATCCTTAATATCATTCTTTCTTATTATTATAACATTCTAAATTTTTGTTCTCACCTATTCTTGTTAGTTGGCGAGAAGACGCTTTGCAACGCCGGTAGGCTTTTCTAGTCGTTTATTATAATGTTTTGCAAACGACTTAGCCGTCTTCCAGCCTGCATGCGCTAGTATTCTTTTCACAGAAATACCAAGCACCCGTGCCTTGGAGACCATGGCTCCTCTAGTTGAGTGGGAAGAGTATTTACTCGTATCCACTCCAGCCAATTTCAACACCGTAATTGTCCATCTGGCAAGTGTGTCTCGTGAAATCGCCTTATGTGGCTTTATAAAGCTCACTAATAGTTGTTGTGATGCACGTAAATCCTTTGTCTTGTATATATAAGCCCGTATGGCCGACACAACACATAATTTCCGATCATTCGGAAAACAGTCTAAGTGAACCGTTGATAAAGGGTCACCTAACGTGTTCGATTTAAGCAATTTTTCTAAATCAAACGTAGCTTGTTCCTTGTCTATTTCTAATCCAGTTAAGGATAAAGCAACAATCGTCTGTCCTCTGTGTCCGGTTACTAACAATAACAGGACCGCGACCTTAAAACCTAACTGTTTTATATCTAACCACGAGTTGTGAGGCCAAGCCTGAAACAACTTAAATACTATAGAAACATCCCAAAACCGACTATACTTTGGTTTTGGAGGATTCCTTTGATAAATTGAACGAAGTAAATAACAAATAACATAATGTTTTCCAACTGTTTCGCCATCAATTCTAGGTAATATAATTGATAACGCACACCTCGCCGCATTAATCGATCCAAAGGAAAGTCCTTCATCCTCTAGAGAACGAAGAAACCGAGCTACTTGTGAAATCTTTGGATTTGTTGGCTTAACTTTCATTAACAAACAATGTACACCCCATTTCTTTAAATAGGTTGTATACATTTTGACAGTTCCTGGCCTCCAGGCATCCGATACTATCCTATCCTCAGTAATTCTGTCCAATCCAAATTGCTGTAGCTGCTTCCTTAGAAAAGGAATGCCAATAGGGGCGTCGTTGACACGTCGCCGTGAACCACTAGCGGTCCGTGGTGCGTCAGATTCCCGAGTTTTCTTGGGAATCGTATACGATCTTTTGCCAGTTGTGAAACTGCTGGCAGCCAAGGTTGCGTGTCCCAATCGGGCACCACCAGTATCGCATGTGTCCCTTCCAAGCCGATTTTTCTCACTACTCGGCTGATAATGCTAAATGGTGGGAAAATATAAAAATAATTATTTTCCCAGGTAATAGCAAACGCATCTACTTTCCAAGCATCCGGTTCAGGATGCCAAGAAACATAACAGGGTAACTTGTTATTATTTCGTGATGCAAATAAGTCAACTTCAGGTGTACCCCATTTTTCACAAACGAAGTTAAACAAAGGTGTAGAGAGAGACCACTCTAAATGGTCATGGAAATTTCTACTTTTATAATCTGCAAGTGTATTTTGTGACCCTGGAATATGCGCTACAGTCAGCCAGACTTGTTGAGCCTGTGCCCAGTTCCAAATCAGTTTAGATAACTGATTGCAAGACTTTGATTTGGTTCCACCCATGTTACGAATATATGCCATGGCAGTAGTATTATCAGTTAGTATTCTAACCTGTGATTTATTTATCTTTACTAAACTACGTAAGCCCAGATAAATAGCACGCAATTCTAGTGCATTAATATAGTCTGATTTTTCATCATCAAGCCATCTACCTCCTGTTGTGACCCCATCTCGATGAGCTCCCCAACCTTCTAACGAAGCATCAGTAGTAATTACTGTATTAGGTTCCGCCATGCGGATTGGATTTGGTGAACTTGCTATATGTTGCATCCACCATCCAATATCCTGTAACCCTTCTTGCGAAATAAACATCTTTCGCTCAAAATTGCCTTTAGTTCGTGTTAACGCTAAATTTTTATCTATTTCTAGCGACTTAATATGGGCCTTCCCATATAACACAGCAGGTGCATATGATGTCATTATGCCAATAAGAACAGCAACCTGTCTAATTTTTGGCTTTGATAACTTAATAAGCTGAGTCGCTGTAGTCATAAACTTAATTAGTTTTTGTTCTGTTATCGACACTGTAAGGGACTGTGTATCCAGAATAAACCCTAAACATTTGAGTTGTTTTGTTGGTTTAAACACTGACTTTTGTTGATGTACATAAAACCCCAATTTAGTGAGTAATGCACATAAATCCAAAACTGCATTCACACAACCAATTTGTGTTGATGCTATAATAAAAGAATCATCTATGTATGGAAACATTATGTGACCCTTCCTCGCCATTACCGAGAAAACAGGTTTAAGCAATTTAGTAAATAAACGTGGCGCACAAGCTAAGCCATTCGGCATGCAGGTAAACTCATAGAGTTGGTTATCCCAAATAAATCGAAGAAATTTTCGGTATTGTTCCATTATGGGAAGCGTATAATATGCATCCTGTAAATCAACACTAGCCATCCACGCATCTGGTGTAATCAGATCTCGTGCCGTATCTAGAGAGAACATTTTAAAATGTCGATATTCCACCCTTTTATTAAGGATTGTTAAATCCAGGATCATTCGAACATCACCATTAGGCTTCGGTCTCGAGAAAATGTTTGAAATAAACTGTCCTGAACAGTGTGTCACTTTTTGTATAATTCCTTTCTCAAAGAATTTATGTACCTGTTTAGTTAGTGCCTCTCGTTCAACTGGTTGAATGTTATATGGAAAAGGTATTATACTTTGTACAGGAATTTGTGTAAAGGGAATGTGAACACCCCTAACTATTTTTATAATTTCTTGGTCACTAGTAATTTTGTGCCACTCAGAAATATGATTACTAATATTACCAGCCACAAAGTTGCTTACAGTTTGTGTGTTTTTAGAGGCTTCAGGGACTTGTAAAGTTTGTGTTTGGACCTCTACTTGGACCCGCCCCTGGGGAAAGGTCTCGACGAGTTGAACCCTCGGCCTATTGGCCGTGCGGTGTTGTCGGTCCAGCCTGGGCGAGCGCCCCGGCCCCGAAACCCTTGACCGAAGCTTGAACTCGGTCTGGTTCCTCTGGTGAACCGTCGTGGACGAAAATCCCCTCGTGACTTTTTGAAACGAGGAGCTTCCTGTTTCTTCTTGCCATCCATGTTTTTGCCACTCTTGGCTGCAGTCTCTACCTCTTTATAGAGGTATTGTAGTTGACCGCCAAACATCTTGGTGTTATCTAAA
Organism: Branchipolynoe longqiensis; assembly: GCA_030323885.1. Classification (NCBI taxonomy): domain Eukaryota; kingdom Metazoa; phylum Annelida; class Polychaeta; order Phyllodocida; family Polynoidae; genus Branchipolynoe; species Branchipolynoe longqiensis. The sequence goes on from CM059188.1 coordinate 47,752,320, forward strand.
GGTTTCCCTTTAATCGGCTCTGGAGCAAGATAAAGCGTAAACTCCTTCCCCTCATTATCGGTAACCTTCTTAGAGCGAGCCACTTCCTTGCCAGCATCTGTGCAAACTGACTTGAAGACATTTTCATATCTTCGAAACGACAGGTAATTACCTGCCGCCGCTAGCACTGCAATGCCTTTGTCCATTGTCTTAGCCAAAGACGAGAACTTATTTTCACTCTGCATCCTATTAGCCACAGGAACAATAGCTGTTAGGGTAGCCAACACTGCCTTATGCACTGTGTGCAACACATCCTCAAACTTCTTACGGTCATCCGTCATATTGACATCCCGATCCATTTCTTTAATGATGGAGTTGGGAACACCCTTTATGCCTGTTAACTCATCTCCTAACTTGGAGATAACCTCCGCCGGTTTGAACGTGCGGAAATGACCATTCACGGTCTCGCGCATAAGCGTAGTGGTTTTAACCCGCTTAGCCTTTGGCTTCTCCACCTTCTTAGCCACTTTAGTGCCAATGTCCGCATAGACCCCTTCATATATGGTGTCTGAGTCTGATTCCGTAGAAGTAGACTCAGTGGACGAATCAGAAGAAGAATATTTCCTCTTCCTCTTCTTCTTTTTGGACTTAGTCTTCCGCTTTTTGCGAAAACCAGTCTCTGCCCGCTCCTTGGTGAATTCATCACCCGAAGAAATCACCTGTTTCTTCTTCTTCCTCCGCTTAGGAGAAGGAGGAGGAGGAGCCTTAAGCTCCACCGCCGAGTCTGTGTCCAAGAAATCCTCAAACGAATCCTCTTGGACACTCGGCCTACGCCGCTTCCGAGACACAGGCGATTTGGCAGTCAAGATGTGGCTTTCCAATCGTGCAAAGCGAGCCTCCCAATCTGGAGGCGCAGGCACATCAGGCACTGCGTCCTCATCCGGGTCGGAGAGGATATGCGCCCGGGGCTGTGTCGACGGCCCTGCCGACAACACAGGTGAGGAGTCGTACTCCTCGTCCACTCCACTCGGAACACGCCCCTCAGCTGCTGCTGCACCGCGCTTACTCCGCTTCGTGGCCATCGGGAGCTGAAACAAAGATTTTTGGTCAGTCCCGGTATATATATATGTCACAATATGGTTGTTTCAAACTCATTTGGACATCTATTGGTGTTAGAGAACGTGTTTATACCGTTATAACACAGGCGTAATAAGCTAAATTTGTGCGTGGGTTGTGGGTCAAGCCCAAACCTTACGCGGGGTCGGGACCAGTGTATCGGCCCGCCCATCCCTCTGTTCCGCACACTTCTCCCACCTGTGACTACTACGTCAACAAGTTGGAGAAAATGCTACGAAACTCAGAGAAACGCCTGAAAAAGTTTTGTCTAGGGGAGTCTATAAAAGAAACCCAGGAGCATCTCCAACATTACTCTCTATTAGAGTACGAGAGAATTTCCACATGAGATAGGGCGAAACCCACATCTCTACCCATAGTCACACGGTGACCCGGGTGTTGACATAACCGCTAATGACCGGTTTGGTTCCTTCGAGAAACCCACTCGAGTGTTCTATCCTTGGTTGTTTATAACCAAATAACTTGTCCAAATTGGACCAACGAAAGTCTAAACTTTCCATAATGATGCTCTAATGCATCATAATTAAGCTAACCACAGTTTTTATTATACTTACTGCGTATTTGCTTGTATGTAGACTAATTTTGCCGGAGCAACCCAACGACACGTTATCCAGTCGTGAGTTGTATATGCTAATTGCTGGTACCGGACGTGCTTACCTCTCCCTAGCCTGAGGCTAGCCTGAGGCTGTTTACCGAGGTAAAATATATATATATATATATATATGAAGAAATAAAAGGGTAGATGCATCTTTAGAAAAGAGCAGGCCCTGTTTCCGGTAATTAGTGCTGATTGGAGAAAAGCCTGACAGACGTCATTATCCAAAGCATGTCACGAGCTCCACCTGGTGTCTACTACGCCTGTTCCAAGTTCTGCTGGTCCCTCAAAGAGGACCGAAGGCGTGGCCCAGAACGCTGTTCAACTTACACTTCCCGTTTGCGGGCATGCGGTGAATACAAATACATGAAGTGGCATTTTATGTAAATGTAAAATATTTGAACCCACCCAGCATCCAACAGAATTACTCGCTGTTCTAGATCTGTGCCAGACGTAGCGGTATGACTACTTGAACTATTCATGAATCATATGATAACTTATATATATGTAGTGGTCTGCACTGACCTCTCAGGCAAGTAACCACATAGACAGATAGGCGTGGGTAGTGTGGTGATATCAAGGAGCCTAAGTGGTGTAATGGTTAGCACACTGGCCCGGAATGCAAAGAGATGTGGGTTCGAGTCCTATTCTAGGCGCAATATTTCACATTGTCATCCCCCCCCCCCTCCACAACATATATATGATCTATATTTTGTTATGTAGGTATAAATAATGCAAAGTTCTACTTATCATTCCCATGTTTCGGCTATTTATGATTCTTGTTACCAGACGCGGTGGATGAATCGGTAGAGCACAGGCTTCCTGTGCAGAAGGTCGGGCATTTGAAAAGCCAGGTCAAGTCAAATCAATGACGTACAAACTTGATACGTGTTGCTACCTAACTAGTGTTGCTACCTAACTAGCATTACTAGTGTAGTAGTCTGCACTGACCTCTCAGGCAAGTAACCACATAAACAGGTAAGTATGGGTAGTGTGGTGATATCAGGGAGCCTAGGTGGTGTAATGGTTAGCACACTGGCCCGGAATGCAAAGAGATGTGGGTTAGAGTCGCGCTCTAGGCGCAATATTTCCCATTTTCATCACCCCCCATTAAGTTGGTTGCCGTGACCATGATCCTGTATAAGCTACACGCTGTATTGTTGTTGAACCTAGCATTAAAAGACTTACAATTCCAGGGGGACAAGTGTAGTAGTCTGCACTGAGCTCTCAGGCAAGTAACCACATTGACAGGTAGGTGTGGGTAGTGTGGTGATATCAGGGAGCCTAGGTGGTGTAATGGTTAGCACACTGGCCCGGAATGCAAAGAGATGTGGGTTAGAGTCCCGCTCTAGGCGCAATATTTCCCATTTTCATCACTGGACACAATGATAGGGCAAAGACTGGTCAGCTCAATATCAGGATAGTCTGACGAAATGAGAACTCAAGGTCATAGTGCCAGCGGCCTGGTCTTCCAGTGGGGCAGCTCACTGTGAGCACTGTAAATACAAGTCAGTGCCCGTCGTGATATGACCTTAGATGTTGCTAGGACATATACCAAACAAACTTTTGCCACCACAGTGGTGTTTTTCCTCACTCAGTGCCTACACCTAACTCTGTCAAAGTTCCGCAGAAATTGTTGCTATTTTCTTCATTGCTAAGGCAAATAATTTGGCAGATATTATATTTCTACTCAACCCACTCGTCGCGTCCTTCTCCAATATCCTGGATGTGTAGTGAATTGTACTGACCTCCCCATTTTTAAATGCCATAATCGCAGGTAAGCGTGGATAGATTGATTAAATCGGGGAGCCTAGATAGCTCAATAGTTAGAACATTAGCTCCGGAATGGCAGACATATGGGTTCTGGTCCTGTTCTATCGACAATGTTTCCCATATTATTGGACGCACCGTAGACAACTGAGACAAGACAAATAAGACAAGACAAACATTATCTATAGTTGGATGAGTAGTTTCTCTGGCTGGTACCTCTAAAAGGCCCCTCCGTTTATTTATGAAGTAAATTTCTTGCCGACTGACGGCAGATAGTGTCGTGCAGATACGCACATCGGCTCCAGCGCGCTGTCACCGCCAGGAGATGCGGGTGGTGCCTAGGCCAGCCCAGCTTTGCTTAATAATATTCACGTAACTAATATTCACGTTAAGCGATGGTTTGAACAAAAAACAAACATTTCTCGCCGTGAATATGGCCTATACTGCCGACACGGCGTAAAGCAACCACCAATCAATCAATCAATCAATCGTACCTAGTTACACGCCACATTTGCACACAAAAGACTATACAACATTGGTGATGTGACAAATTATGTCCTGCATTGTGTTGAACCACCCCTATTTATGTAGGCCTAATTTAAGTGCACTACCTGATATTTGTAAGTCTGAGACTTGCACTTCCAGGGAGATGAGTGTAGTGAGGTGCACTCATCTGCTGACGTAGGTAGGTTGATTGAATCAGGGAGCCTAGGTAATGTAATGATTAGATCGTTTCACCCAGAATGACAGAAGTGTGGGGTTTGAGTGCTGCTTTAGGCTCAATGTTTTCCATTTACAAGAACATCTCCCAGGACACATTTGCATATATATATAGAGAGAGCTTTTGATTGTTGTTGTTTTACGTCCTAGTAACATCTAGGGTCATATCAGGACAGGACTTGTGACAGTGTGCACTCATGCCGACTTTATAGTGGTGCCCACTAGGAAATCAGGCCGCCTGCACCATGACCCAAAATTCCACTTAGGCACATTATCGTGACACTGAGATGACCAGTCCTTCTCATATAATATTAATGCCGGGGGCCGTGCTAGGAAGTGACAAGTACCAATTTTAAAGTCATTCTGTTTGACTCGATTGACTCGAACTCCCGACCTTCCGCACGCAAGGCCCACGCTCTACCGAGTAGGCCACCGTTCCCGGCGCTTAGTATAGTTAGTATAATATTATGCAGGTATAAATCTTCGGCAGGGGGTATTATTATTTAACCTAATATTCTATCCTTTATTGTATTTAATTATGAACCAATGCGTTATCGGCTAGGCTGCCTACCCAGAAGCTGCGGGACTTTAGGGCTACGGTGGCGCCACCACCGTCGTTTCTTGGTACTTGTGAGCCAACTGCGGCCTAATCACTATACTATATATAGAGAGAGCTCTAATAAGAGCAACATTCCTGTCTAATCACTATACTATATATAGAGAGAGCTCTAATAAGAGCAACACTCCTGTCTAATCACTATACTATATATATAGACAGAGCTCTAATAAGAGCAACATTCCTGTCTAATCACTATACTATATATATAGACAGAGCTCTAATAAGAGCAACATTCCTGTCTAATCACTATACTATATATATATAGACAGAGCTCTAATAAGAGCGACATTCCTGTCTAATCACTATACTATATATATAGCCAGAGCTCTAATAAGAGCAACATTCCTGTCTAATCACTATACTATATATATAGACAGAGCTCTAATAAGAGCAACATTCCTGTCTAATCACTATACTATATATATAGACAGAGCTCTAATAAGAGCAACATTCCTGTCTAATCACTATACTATATATATAGACAGAGCTCTAATAAGAGCAACATTCCTGTCTAATCACTATACTATATATATAGACAGAGCTCTAATAAGAGCAACACTCCTGTCTAATCACTATACTATATATATAGACAGAGCTCTAATAAGAGCAACATTCCTGTCTAATCACTATACTATATATATAGAGAGAGCTCTAATAAGAGCAACATTCCTGTCTAATCACTATACTATATATATAGACAGAGCTCTAATAAGAGCAACATTCCTGTCTAATCACTATACTATATATATATAGACAGAGCTCTAATAAGAGCAACATTCCTGTCTAATCACTATACTATATATATAGACAGAGCTCTAATAAGAGCAACATTCCTGTCTAATCACTATACTATATATATAGACAGAGCTCTAATAAGAGCAACATTCCTGTCTAATCACTATACTATATATATAGAGACAGAGCTCTAATAAGAGCAACATTCCTGTCTAATCACTATACTATATATATAGACAGAGCTCTAATAAGAGCAACATTCCTGTCTAATCACTATACTATATATATAGACAGAGCTCTAATAAGAGCAACATTCCTGTCTAATCACTATACTATATATATAGACAGAGCTCTAATAAGAGCAACATTCCTGTCTAATCACTATACTATATATATAGAGAGAGCTCTAATAAGAGCAACATTCCTGTCTAATCACTATACTATATATATAGACAGAGCTCTAATAAGAGCAACATTCCTGTCTAATCACTATACTATATATATAGACAGAGCTCTAATAAGAGCAACATTCCTGTCTAATCACTATACTATATATATAGAGACAGAGCTCTAATAAGAGCAACATTCCTGTCTAATCACTATACTATATATATAGAGAGAGATCTAATAAGAGCAACATTCCTGTCTAATCACTATACTATATATATAGAGAGAGATATAATAAGAGCAACATTCCTGTCTAATCACTATACTATATAGAGAGAGAGATCTAATAAGAGCAACATTCCTGTCTAATCACTATACTATATATATAGAGAGAGATCTAATAAGAGCAACATTCCTGTCTAATCACTATACTATATATATAGAGAGAGATCTAATAAGAGCAACATTCCTGTCTAATCACTATACTATATATAGAGAGAGAGATCTAATAAGAGCAACATTCCTGTCTAATCACTATACTATATATATAGACAGAGCTCTAATAAGAGCAACATTCCTGTCTAATCACTATACTATATATATAGACAGAGCTCTAATAAGAGCAACATTCCTGTCTAATCACTATACTATATATATAGAGACAGAGCTCTAATAAGAGCAACATTCCTGTCTAATCACTATACTATATATATAGAGAGAGCTCTAATAAGAGCAACATTCCTGTCTAATCACTATACTATATATATAGAGAGAGATATAATAAGAGCAACATTCCTGTCTAATCACTATACTATATATATAGAGAGAGATCTAATAAGAGCAACATTCCTGTCTAATCACTATACTATATATAGAGAGAGATCTAATAAGAGCAACATTCCTGTCTAATCACTATACTATATATATAGAGAGAGATCTAATAAGAGCAACATTCCTGTCTAATCACTATACTATATATAGAGAGATCTAATAAGAGCAACATTCCTGTCTAATCACTATACTATATATAGACAGAGAGAGATATAGTAAGAGCAACATTCCTGTCTAATCACTATACTATATATAGACAGAGAGAGATATAGTAAGAGCAACATTCCTGTCTAATCACTATACTATATATAGAGACAGAGAGATCTAAGAAGAGCAACATTCCTGTATAATGCAACGAATTAACTGATATGAATTCATCCACTAGCTTCATGAGTCACAAGTACAGATTTGGTTAATGTCATGCTGGACATTTCTTTCCCGCGTCATTTATCTCGAGCAGCAAAAACCGGAAACTTAAAACAACCGGAAGCAGAAAAATAACCATTCTCACACAATTGAATTAATTCTAAAACATGAATATTAATGATTTTACTAATTTAATTTTAAAGTACAAATCTGATTTGAGAGTATGGGACTATTTTTTTCTTTTAAACATTCAGACCATCGTGTCATAGAGGATTATTACATCTCGATAATTATGATGTTGCATTGAGGATCATTCGTTCAGTTCTACAATTATATCGTAATTTAGTGAACATATTTGATGTGCGATGAATACACTATAATGTGCAAACAATGCGGTAATAATTGTCTGTTTATATTAAAGTTGCATGGTCCGATGAAAGCATCAAGTATTCGAAACCAAAACACTGACCTAGATTTGATCCTAGATATCTAACTTAGATAGTGGTGTACTTAATACTGGTTATTAAACATTCGTTGCTGCATCGAAAGGAATACAAAGTCAATTTACTCGAACCTGTTAGTGCTGAAGCCTACGGTGGCCGGAATGTGAACATGCATGCCAAATTAAAGCTGCATGGTCCGATGAAATATCAAATTTTCAAAACCAAACCAATTATCTAGATTTGATTTTACATATCTACCTTAGATACTGATGCACTTATTAAGCATTCATTTCTATGTAGAAGGCAATACTGAGTCAATTTAACAGAACCTGTTACTGCAGAAGTCTATGGTGTCGGAGTTTTGGAAAGCTTGCCAAAACTAATTTTCCATGTTTGCACTCAAAATATCTCAAAAGTTTACCATTTAAAATATAAGTAACTTTGAACTAATGTAAAGTAGATACTAGTGATCGATCTAATATATTTATCTCAGAAAAAATACCGAAATTCAAAACCATCGGACTATGCAACTTTAACTATGTATGGTTTCACCTCCAGTATCTCCTAAGTTAGCCATTTATAATAAAAGTTATTCCAAACTAAAGTGAGTTACCTTTAATGGTAAAGCTAATATATATATATATATATATATATATATATATATATAATCCTCTGGTGCGACTCACACTGGTCAACATCCGGTTGAGGAGAGGTGGGCTGAGATGGTGCCACCGCTACAGTGATGCGGCTTATGGAGAAATTAATCATTGTAATAAGTAATATTCCCTTCTGTATTTTTCTACTCACATAATATGCTATACCTATATATACATATATATACACATATATATATATATACATATATATACATATATGTACATATATATATACATATATGTACATATATATATACACATATATGTACACATATATACACATATATATATACATATATATCTATACATATATACATATATACATATATACATATACATATGCATATATATAAATTTTGAAATGAGGCAGGGAGACCGTTAGTGGCGGTTCCCCAGCCGGGAGGAGGACAGAGTGCCCGGTTACAGGGGGCCTGTTCAGAGTAAGGGGTGTTGGGAAGCGAGCAGGTGCCCAGAAGGAGCCCCGAAACATTTAGGGGCTATTCTTTATTTATATACACATAATCACTTATATAGCACATATATACATATATATATATATATACATATATATATATATATACATATATATACATATATATATACATAATATATACATATATGTACATATATATGCAAAACATTGCAGAAACTCAAAATCATCGGACTATGCTACTTTACATATTTGTACAAATAAGTTTCATCCAATGAACCCTACTAATTATTAAATTATCAGACAGGATGGCCGAATAAGGTGAACATCCACCTACCATTTTGTTAGGTCGTGGGAGACAAACCCATGGGTTCGAGCCCTGGCCGAGTCAAACCAATGACTTAAAAATGCATACTTATCACTATCTAGCCTGGCGCTCAGTATTACTAGGATATGACAATGAGCAGTAAAATGAGGAATACCAATTGTCTGCGATTGAAAGTGTCCCTTCTTAATCAACTAATGCACACATATAATAATAATTATATTAATGTAAGTACGCATTAAGCCGAAGGCAGTGTGATGGATACAGTTTTTATTACTAAAGTCAATGTGGTAGTATCTGGCTGGGCTACAAATGCCCTACCGAAATATAAGGAATAAAAGAGATATAAATATAATAAAGTTAAAATTAAAATAAATAGTACAGGTGTGTATAGGCTTTCAGGCAGTAGCAGAGTGAACAGCAGTTGAAAGCAGTGGGGTATATATCACAGGTGGGTAGGCTGGTGGAATAGCCAACCCCCCCCCCCCCAGCGGGTTTGTCGAACCGGTGGGAGGGGGCAGCACCATGCGATTCCTACATCCGCATATACTAGTATATACGTTGGTAATAAAAATAATAACATGCAACTATCTAGACCGGGTGGCAGGCCTAATACCCCACTCCCACCCACTTTCCTTCACCTTCATCTAATTGCCACTAGGTTTTTGTTATATTGTGTGGGTATTTTGTGGGTTTATTTATCTTTTAATTAGAAACATCACGATTCGTCGCAGTGGTCTTGGCAAGCCTCAACACTTTGGCCTTTTTCCGCCACCCGTCTACTCACGTGTGCACGCCACCTAGTGGGAGACGTCACTTCCACCCACCCACCCACCGAGGTTCAGCCCATTCTTTTAAAGCTCTCCTTGACTCATTAAGGTATTCTTAGAGAACAGAAGAGACCGCCGGCACTTTAAATCATCAAGTTGAAACATCTTGATTCCTTTTTTTCTTTTCCTTATTTCTTTTCTTTTTTTAAAACTTAAAGCTGCATGAAGGCATCAGACAGGATCTATATGTGCTTGCCAAAGTTAATTTAGCATGTTGTCACTTCAGAATTTATATGTGCTTGCTAAAGGTCCTGTCACATTACGGCGTATGGCGGGAGCGTATGGCGGCGTAGCCGCTTTACGTCATATACGTCGGCATACGCCATATACGCTACTCATATGCTACTCATACGCTACTCATACGCTACTCATACTCCGTCAGGTGACGGCTTATGTGAAGCGTATGAGGCATATGCCGCCATACGCTTTCATAAATCCGTCCGTCCCCATTTTTTTGTGCATGCTAAAAAAATCACGACCTACGGGGGCGTATGGTTCTTACGCGACACATACGCTGAGCATACGCCGGCATACGCTCTGCGTACGCTGGGGGTACGCCGGCGTACGCTAGGGGTACGCCGGCGTACGCTACTCGTACGCGCAACTTGCGTCACGGGCGTATCTCGGGCGTATGCAGCGTACGCAGAACCTACGCGTTGCGTATGAGAGCGTATGAAAAGCGTATGGGAGGCGTATGCGAAGCGTATGGCGGCGTATGCCCGACCTATGGTCTCGGTATATAAAGGCGACCCACGCCATTCCTTCGGTCATTCCTGCTCTGCTGCTCATACAGGATGGATGCCCAGGCACTGCAAGTACAGTTCCAGCTTTTCTACAGAGTTGCCCTTTATCACCATGAGCTTACTCTACTCCTCATGGTTCTTCTGGCGTCCCGTATCGAGAGACGAAGGAGGAGGGAGCGGCGGCGACGATCAGTGTGGGTCAGACCCTGGATTGGGAGGCGGCCACAGTTTGGCTTGTTCGACAAGCTCATGGTCGAGCTCCACAGCGAGGACACCGCGTCGTTTGTGAACTTCATGCGGCTGCCTCCCCAATTGTTTGACGAGATTGTGGCGCGAGTGGGACCCAGGATCGCCAAAAAACGGACCACATTCAGGGTGCCGCTCGACCCGGCGCTGAAAATAGCACTTACTCTGCGGCATCTGGCATCTGGCACAAAATACTCCTCCATGAAGTTTGGGTGGAGGGTGCCCCACAACACACAGTCGCTGATAGTGCGTGAAGTCTGTAAGGCCATCGTCGACGAGTACATGGCCGAGGTCATGACGTGTCCGACGACTCCAGAAGGGTGGCATGCCGTCGCGGACCTCTTTTCAGAGAGGTGGAACTTCCCCCATACCTGTGGCGCTGTGGATGGGAAGCACATCGCCTGCCGGTGCCCTCCAAAGAGTGGGTCGCTCTACTACAACTACAAGGGCTTTTTCTCCGTGGTCCTGTTGGCGCTTGTAGATGCGGATTACAAATTTATCTGGGCAGATATTGGCGGTATGGGCTCCGCGTCCGATGCCCAGATTTACAACGCCTCCGAGCTGAAGGCGTGCACAGAAGGTGGCACCATTGGCTTTCCGAACCCTGAACCGCTCGTCGACGGCCAGAAGGATGTGCCTATTTTCTGATCGGTGACGACGCCTTTGCCCTGCGGCCGACCATGATGAAGCCGTACGGCAAGAGGGGCTTGACCAATGACGAGCGACTCTTCAACTACCGGCTTTCCCGAGCTAGGAGAGTGGTGGAGAATGCCTTTGGCATTCTAGCCAACCGCTTCCAAGTGCTCCTGACGACTATGCAGCACCACCCCTCCAACGTGAAACTCATCGTCAAGGCGTGCATGGTTCTGCACAACCTCATGAGGACACGCTACCCAGTGCTACAGAACATGCAGCTGGATCGTCCTGAGACAGCCACCAACAACTTTGTGCCTGGAGGTTGGCGAGAGGGCCACAACCTTCCTGACATTAACGGTGTACCTGTTAACCCCAACACCGCGTCCAAGCTAGGAAAGGAACAGCGCAATGTAATTAAAGACTGGGTCGTCTCACCCGCCGGAGCACTGTCATGGCAAGACAGGATGATCTGACAAAACATTTTATCAGTCTGTATGTGCTGTGTCTGTCTACTGTTTTTGCAAACATGTCTGTGATGTTGTGACATGTCTCCTGTTATATGAGATGCTAATATGTTTATATGTCTAGTATAAAATAAACGATATCATTTTATAGATTTGAAAACACAATTTTACATGTCTGTTACGTTCTTTCGCTCCCTAATTTAAAGTCATCTAGTTAATGTAATTGTAATGAATCTCCTCTCTTTTTACATGAAATAATCTTTTACATACATACTAAGAACACAGGGCAAAATAGAGTGACATAGAGACAGAAAGGGGGAGACGAGTTAGGAGGGAGGGAGGGAAGGGAGAAGAGATAGAGGAGGGAGGGAGAGAAGAGATAGAGGGAGGGAGGGAGAGAAGAGATAGAGGGAGAGAAGAGATAGAGGGAGGGAGAGAAGAGATGGAGGGAGGGAGAGGGAGGAAGAGAGATAGAGAGAGGGAGGAAGAGAGATAGAGAGAGAGGGAGATAAAGAGGGAGGAAGAGAGATAGAGAGAGAGGAAGATAGAGAGGGAGGAAGAGAGATAGAGAGAGAGGGAGATAGAGAGGGAGGAAGAGAGATAGAGAGAGGGAGGAAGAGAGATAAAGAGAGAGGAAGAGAGAGGAAGGAAGAGAGAGAGAGAAGGAGGAAAGGGAGAAAGGGGAAGGAGAAACATTATTAGAAATATTTTAAATTTAAAGTTTTTATTTATGTTTTAATTTTAATGTTAATTGTACTTTAATATATAACAATTAAATGATGGCATGCCTTTACTGAACACGGACACAAAAATTAAAAGTGACAGTATATTTATTGAAACATCTTGACATATAAATGTACAAACAATATATATACATATATACATACAAATAAATAAATAAGATAAATACGACTACATATATACATATATACACATACAATCACTTCTCTCCCTTGCCGTTGGCATCAGCTGGCGACTGTGAGGCTGAGGCGAATAAGTCCAAATTGGACCCTAACATGCCCGATATCCCGGATAACCCCGACAAGTTTAAGAGTCCCTCCGGGCTGGCCGACTCAGACAAGTTCACTTCGGGGTCGGCGCGTGTCGGAGTCACCATATCTGTGGCAGCGCCAGTCCCTGGCCATGGCGGACCCACAGTGGGCGGAGCAACCCCGCGCACCACAACTGTAGGAGAGGCCCTCGTGTGCGGCACCATTCCTAAAGTCCGTACTTGTGCGGTTTGCGGTGGTGACGGCCGTACCACTGGCGGAGCTGGAGGCAGAGGCTGAGGTGGAAGACTTGGCAGAGGCGGGTGTGGCAGTGGCTGATGAAGACTGTGTGGCACGCCCATATAGCGGTCCACGTACTCCTGTGTCTGCGCAGGCCACTGGTGGGGTTGAGGCTGGTATGCCTGACTTGTAGGTGCAGGAGCCGGTGCAGGAGCAGGAGCAGGAGCAGGAGCAGGAGCAGGACCAGCCCCACAAACCACCGGTGCCACAAATGTTCCTTCCTCCTCCTCCAGATGGTGCGACACCATGCGGTTGAGTGCACCGCAAATGGACACAAACCGCTCCTCTGGCATCGTGAGGATCATGTCCCGCATATAGTTGGCGAATGCCACTCGCTTCGTCACCGCCGGTGGAGGTGGAGGTGGAGGAGGAGGCGGCTGCATCACCTTGAGGATGTCGGCAGACTCATCGAACCTCTTGTGGATGGCAGCGAGGAGGTTGTTGTCGACTGGGGCAGATCGCTTCCCTCTCCCCTTTCCCCGCTCTTGGGATGTAGTGGGAGGAGTGGGTGGAAGATCCTCGTCCATCGCCACCTCCACATCGGTCCCGACATTCTCCTCCATGCTCAGATCGAGCTGCGGAGCCGCGACAGGAGTGGCCAACTGCAAGACAAAATCATAACATAACATAAGTAACATGAATGCAAATCGATATTTCGACAAAAGACACGACAAGTCAACAGTAAATCAAAAATATATAAAGCAAAAATAATTAACATTAAATGCAAACATGGATTTATACCGACTATATCACGATACATCTATTGTCAATATCTCGATTTAAGAACAACTACACAACAACTCAACATTAAAGAAATAAATAACATTAACAAATTACTAGAATATTAGATGTTGCTAGGACGTAAAAACATAAATACAACAAAAGCATAACATAACAAACTTAGAATACGATACTAATGGCCGCACTTGTCAGAACGAAAAAAGATTATGTACTTACACTCCTGCAGGGCTCCGGTCGGTGACGGACGACGGACCGCAGGAACCTGAACTTGCGCAGGATCCACTGCTCCCGCTCAGTCAGGTCAGCGGCTCCGTCCCCGCTCTTTTTCTTGTGGAGCCGCGTGTTCGTGTCCCTGAGCGACTTGAACCACTTCTGGAGATGGAGTGTTGTGGTCCCCAGAAGTGTCGCCTGGTCCTCCCACATCTTGGCCTTTCTGTCTGAGCGGCGGTAATCCGTGAGCTTCATGTTCCAAATGATGGGGTTCTCCTGGAGGAAGTCCAACATTTGATCCTCCTTGAAGACCGACAGAGAACAGTCACTCTTCTTGGCCCTCCGTCTCTTTGACGTGCCGATGGCAGCAGTGCTGGTGGAGGCGTTGGAGGCGGCGGAGGCAGCGGACGACGCCCGTGAGCTGCCCGCAGAGGCAGGAGATGGCGAGCTGGAGCGGGGACGCCAGCGTTGCGTCGTCGACCTCTCCACTTCCATCTCCAGCTCCTCCAGTGGAGAGTGGTGTTCTGGAGAGTAGTGTTGTGGAGAGTGGTGTTCTGGAGAGTGGTGTGGAGAGTGGCGAGGTGGCGAGGCAGGTGAGGAGGCTGGTGATGGAGAGCATTGTAACAAAGTCTGCCTCTTTCTGCCTCTCCCACGGCCTAGTCCTCCTCCTGTAGTTACAGCAGCTCTGGAGGCTGGTGTAGTAGCAGTAGTACTGGTAGTAGTAGTAGCAGTAGCAGAAGCAGCAGCAGCAGTGGTGTTCCTCTTAGCAGGCATGGTGGCAGAGTGAGGGGAGCCTGTTGCTCCAGGCTATATATACCCAGGAGCCACCAAGCGGCGGACCGCGGAGAGATACCATAGGTCACGCATAGGTCGCGCATAGGTTTCGCATACGCTCCTCATACGCTCCTCATACGCTCCTAAAATATTCATACGCTCCTCATACGCTCCTCATACGCTCCACATGCCAATCAAAACAGTAAAAAAATGTCGCAGCACGCTCCCATACGCTCCTCATAGGCTCCTCATATGCTCCTCATAGGTCCCCCATACGCTCAAACCCACCCGAAAGTTCACCGAAGGTCATCATAGGCCGGCACCAGCACGGCGTACGTAGGTTTTCAATACGCTCCCGCCATACGCCGTAATGTGACAGGGCCTTAAGTTCCCTTTGAATGTTTTCACATAAGAATTTATATGTGCTGGCCAAGATTAATTTTGCATGTCTTCACCTCAAATATCTCCAAAGTTAGCAATTAAGATCGAAGTTACTGCAAACTATAGTAATGTGCATTATGACGATCAATCTAATATATTTATCTCAGAAAATTGCAGAAACTCAAAACCAACTCTAAGTTGCTCACTCTAATCTATTTATCTGAGAAAATTGCAGAAACTCAAAGCAAACTTTAAGGACCCAGGTTATTCCTAAGCAATATAATGGCGCTGGCCAGAGTGAACCCTCAATGGAACACGCATGGAAGGGAGTAAGAAGTAGGAACAGGGCAAGATCCCTCCACTGCAGCAATCCAACAAAACTGCAGTGATACAACAAAACTCCAGAGATCAAACAAAACTCCAGAGATCAAACAAAACTCCAGAGATCAAACAACACAGCAGAGATCTGACAAAACAGCAGGGGTCAATCAAAACCGCAGAGATCAAACAAAACTGTAGAGATAAAAAAATACTACAGAGATCAAACACAACTGCACTGATCAAACAAAACTGCAAATAGCAATATAAATATAAATATAATATATATATATAAATAGAGCATATACTAAGAAAAATATGCAGGGAAACTACCTCATGACACACCAATGCATTGCAATGCATGTGAGGCGCACCTTTCTGGACACACTTCCGCCCAAACAGGCAAACACACACACGAACAACAATAATAACGTCTAAATAAAGAGACAAATAGCAAGTAATATAGAAATAAAAATGGCAATATAAATATAATATATATATATAAATAAAGCATATATTAAGAAAGATATGCAGGGGAACTACCTCATGACACACCAATGCATTGCAATGCATGCGTGGCACACCTTTCTGGACACACTTCTGCCCAAGCAAGCACACATGCCCACGCATGCGAAGAATGTACAACAACCTAACCGAGAAAATGGAATCAATGATACTACTCTGCGGAGACTCCAGGATGAGAACCATCGCTCCAAAAATAGTAGAAGACCTAAAATGGAAAACACACCAGAACTTCCATGTGCGCATGGAAGCGTATCCTGGTGCAGGGACCAGCAGGATAGTAGACCGAATTCTACAGAAATACAACACAATCAAATGGGACCCGGTCTTCATTATGGCAGGAGTATGTGATCTAACCATCAAAACAGGCTGGAGTAAGCTGATCCCACACTTCCAAGGAAAGGAATCCCTACTCCTTTATATGACAGAGGAGTACCGGCATGCACAAACATCCATCCTACAAATAACTGAAGCACCAGTAATCTGTGAATTGGTGGGAATGGACACAGAAGCCTACACAGGAAATAAGGATCACACCGGCTATCAGCAACTAATAAACAGCTGCATACCGGAAATAAACAGATTCATTCACAGACTAAACAAGGGAGTAATGAACATCAGCCTAAGAACTCCAAGATATGCGATGTACATTCACAAACTACAGAAAGGAAAATTGATGGATAGCTATATGTATGGCCTGTACGACAGTGTCCACTACTCAAAAATGTTCGCCCACAAACTGGCAGACAAAATATCAGACTGAATCATCGGGAACCGGAAGTGAGGCAGATGAGTGCACAAATGGATAAGTACCCATTCTCTTTCTCCCACTTTCTTTCTTTCTCTCTTTCTCCTCTTCTTCTCCCCTCTTTCCTTTTCCTAAAACACCTAACTATTAGACCTAACTACTTACATGCTCAATCTGCAGATGCGTGTTACTTTGGAAACACTAACTACATCATGTGACCATGTATGTTCAACCACCCACCTTAAAACACTAACTATATATCGTGAGATCCTACACATTGCCTATCCAGAGGAGCATAAGTAGATATGATATGGTATAGAAATTAAGAAAATGTACTAAAACTGATACCTAACAAAACATAACATATCCACATGGATCACATATAGGGAAAAATATACTGGTGATACCAAAATATCATGTCGAAATGGCTGTTTTAACAACCATGACATAAATTGCCGCAATAAATCTTTTAATAATTATTCAAAGTCTACCGAATCTCATTATTTATTATTGCAAAATAATATCAAAATATATATATACTCAGCGGCCACCTTACTAATGCTGCCCAGGAACAGTAATGCGACCACACACACTGGTGACGCAAGCACCGACAGCAAATTAAGGGAGGTGACCACAGTATGCAGGTTGAGTCATTTTAAATACTAAATACTAATCTCAATTCCACACTAGAAACCACCTCCAGCAGAAACAGTTATTTAGACCTAACTCCCACGTAAATATGGTGAAAGAGATTGATTGTAGACTAGGCAGAGGCATGCATTTTGCCCGCTTAAACTGCTAAAGTGCCTACAACAAAATTGACAGCATTAAACTACACTTAGATATATGTCAATTTTATGTGTTAACACTATCAGAAGCATGATTTCATGAGCTGCATAGTGACCAACTACTAGAGAGTAGTGGGTACAGGCTTGTGAGAGAGGATAGAAAAACACTGACCAATACACAAATACAAAAAAGGGGTGGAGGTGTTGCAATATACACACACTCAAAAAACAACTCTGAACATAAACCATCACAGGAACCAACAGATTAGACACAAATATTGAATTAGTATGGACACTAATAAAAATGAGAAACAATCTAACATAGCTGTAGGGAGTCTACAAATGGTGCCATGGAAGACTTCCTCGCACAACTGGAGACATCGCTAGAAAGTTTGTCGAAACTAACGAAGGATGAGATAATCTTACTAGGGGACTTCAATATAAACTACAAAACAAACAACAAAAACAAACACTCACTAGAGAACTTAATCAAAAGTAGAGGTCAAAATCAAAAAATTAATGAGCTAACAAGACTTGGAGAAAGCAGCTCTATAATAGACCTAATAATAACAGACTCAAATCATGCCCACACCTCAGGGACAAGAAACTGGGGCATCAGCGATCATGAGTTGTTATATGTTACTAGGAAGAAAATACAAAAACTAAACTACTCCCCGTATGGGTAGATCATACAAAAACTACACGAAAGAGGGACTAGAAGCTCATCTGACAGAAAAAATTAAATTGCCACTTCAAACTGACATAGGTGTAAATGACCAATGGGACAAAATCATTAGGGAAGTCAGAAAGCATCTCGACACCACCTGCCCAATAAAAAAACTTAAAATCAAAAACAACCAAGACCCATGGGTAACCCCAAAAGTAATCTATCTAACTAAAACAGGTAGATTAGCTCAATCAAGTGGGTGACTACTAGACATAGAAAATTACCATAAAGCAAGAAATCAAAGCCAGAAATCAGTGGGAAAAGCAAAGAAATGGTACATTGTCAAACAGGACCAACAATGGGGGAAAAACTCACCTACATTTTGGAACAACGTGAAAATACTAATACCAACCAATAAAAATAAAGAATCGATTACCCTATACAACAACGAGGGAATGGAAATCAGCAACAGTGATGCTGCTAATATAATGAACAAGCATTTCTCTACCATAGGCAATAAACTATCCAAACAGTTCAACTCAAACTGGACCACAAAAGCGCAACAATTAAACACAGACATTGGAGATTGCACAACCACAATAAAAGAGATAAGCGAACTCATAAAATCAATTGACTGCAACAAGCCTTCAGGCATTGAAAATACCTCAAGTATAGTATTGAAAGATGCATTCGGATGCATCCCAGATGTTATATGTGACCTATGCAACAAATCATTCACAGAAGGTACTTAATTGAACTGCTGGAAACTAGCTATGGTAACGCTGCTCCACAAAGGAGGGGATAAACAGATACTAGGAAACTACCGACCGATCTCTATACTCCCACTACCTGGTAAACTGAATGAAAAAATAATGCATAGACATATTATGGACCATCTAAATGAACACAAAATATTAAACAGTAAACAGGGCGGTTTTAGACAAAACCACTCGACAATAAAAACAATTGCTAACTTAATAACTGACATTGCAAACAGCATCAATAAAAAGAACCTTGTGGGGCAGCGTTTATAGACTTCAGCAAAGCTTTTGACATGGTAGACCACCCCATCCTAAGCAGTAAGCTAACTCAAATGGGAATAACAGGAGTAAGAGGAAAATGGCTAGCAAGCTATCTAGAAAATCGAAAGCAATGCACCACGGTAAATGGATCCATATCCAATGAGCAAAAATAACTTGTGGAGTTCCCCAAGGGTGAGTCCTGGGGTAACTTCTCTTCCTCATATATGAGCTTAACAATTGGCTAGAAATTGAAAATATCCAACTATATGCAGATGATATGGTGGTGTATGCCGCAGGCAAAACAACCCAAAAAATAGAAACAAAACTAAATCTAACGCTAATAAAGCTAACCGAGTGGTGCCAACTAAACAGGATAACCATAAACAACAGCAAATCGAAAACAGTACTATTTGGTACCAGGCTAACGAGTAATGAAAAAATAAAGTGTCTTCAGGGAAACACCAGGATAGAACAGGTAGTCAACTACAGATACCTGGGAGTGGATCTAGACAGACACCTAAATTATGACCTCTGTATAACAAATACTTTAAAAAATGTAAACCACAAAATATGGCTACTAGCAAAACTGAGATACTACATGACTGAAAACATGGCAATTAAAATATATAAAGGCATGATCCTCCCCTACTTTGACTATGGCCATGTAGTATACATGGGAGGTAATACAAAACTATTAAACAAACTACAGGTGCTGCAAAACAGAGCCCTCAAAATATGCCTTCAGGTGCATAAAAGATATCTCACAATAGAATTACACAAAAAATCCAGCACAACACTATTAACCAGTAGAAGGGAAACACACCTCAAAATACTAGCACACCATTACACCAGAAAACCAGGCTACACAGTAACCCCCTGAAGGGACACCAGGCACATGGCAGCCCCAGTGCTACTGACATCAATAAGTAACACAACAATTTATGAGAGAAGTGTATTGACCATGGCAGCACACGCCTGGAATAATCACCCCACACAACAATGGGCAATCGTAAGCCTGGACCACTATAAAAGATTCTTAAAGAAAATAAGGCAGTACACAACCACCTACTGAAGGAACAATATCTCACCTGACTGTGGGCACAGTGACTGCTTGCTGTGTTCTGTCACAAAAAGCAAAAGACAGGCCAGAAAATTTGGTAGATATTACAAATATAGAAACTAGCCCTCCTCAGTACTAAGGAAATCTGAATGACTATCGCCATATGGCACCGTCCGTGTGGGTATGTGTAATGTCACAAACAAAAACAGAACAGGGCAGGCCATGGTCAAGCATTGGATTCACCCTGAAATACAAAATGGCTAAGCATACAACACAACCATCCCACCTAGCTGCAGTCCTGAAGGGTCCGGGTGTGTTCTAGCACACTGGTGCACTATCTAAGGACAGGGCGTGGGTGAAAGGATGCTGTAACAAACCACAAAAGGGATGCGATCCTCTCCCACAGGCCTGTATGTCATCCATGCAGATGTACATAGTAGGCTAAGGTATCACACTCTTATTAGGAAAACAACTTTGAAAATTACAAAAACCTAATATAGAAACTACTAACACCCAAAGCTCCAAAATGGTTGGCCCAAGCAAGACCAGGTAAACACTCCTGAGTGCGGGACCAGACCAAAACAGAATCACAGCTGCCCAGCTTTGAAAACAAGCACCCTCACAGGAGATAATATGCTATGGACAGAATAAATAACTTGTCACACACAAAAAAACACCAAAACAACAACAAAACTGCAGAGATCCACAAAACTATTGCTCTTCTATATGTATATGTATATATGTATATGTAGAGTATAACCTCCCTAACCTCCCTCCTCCACAGATCGACCACCCCCCTATCTCGATCGCTTTATTTGGGTCCCACCAATACCATTGTAACCATATTCTAACTCCCTAAACCGACCACCTCCCTAAATCGATCACTTAAAGTCGGTCCCAAGGTCGGTCGATTGAGAGAGGTTTTACTGTATATAAATATAAATATATATATACCGAAGCATGATAATTGATATTGCTGAGTGCTGCTGTTATGGGTACCATACAGGGCCACTCAGTGGGTCACAAGTGCACCACCACTACATGGCGGTCCTACTAAGGTGCTTACCTTGATGCTGAATAGCAGTAGTAGCACGGGGTCCGTCACCGTCTCCTACTTGAGCTGCTCAGACTCATGACCTGCTCACACTTTCAGCAGCTGGTGAGAACAACTGAGGGTTCAGTCGACGATGACGAGCTCAGCTCCCTGTAAGCTCCCCGAACTTTGAGGTGAGGAGAGCAGTTTTCAGTTTGTTAGAGCACGGCTCCGGAGAGTTGTGTGTGATTGAGTTGTTTGTGTTTGAACTGTTTGTGAGAGGTGTTTGCATGTGAGGTATTTGTGTTTGAGGTATTTGTGTGTGAGGTGTTTGTGTATGGTGTGTTTGTGAGGAAGGTGTTTGTATGTGCTGCTTGTGTGTGAAGTGTTTGCGTGTGAGGTGCTTGTGTGTTTGGTGTTTGAAGTGGTTTGGATTGAGCGGTTTGTGTGAGTGATGTTTGTTTGTGAGGTGTTTGTGTGTGAGGTGTTTACGTCTGATGTGTTTGTGTGTGCGTTGCTTGTGTTGAACTGTTTGTGTGTGGGCTGTTTGTGTGGGCTGTTTGTATGTGAACTGTTTGTGTTGTGCTGTTTGTGTGTGAGCTACGTGTGTGAAATGTTTGTGTGAGCTACGTGTGTGAGTTGTTTGTGTATGAGCTCCTTGTTAACTGTTTGTAAGCTGTGGATGACCCGTGTGCGAATAGCGTGTGAAATTTGTGTTCGAGCCGTGTGTGGCCTGTGAGTGACCTGGGCGTGACCTGTGCGCGACCTGTGTGTGACCTGTGAAAGAGCTGCTCACACTGACTACAGCCTTGGTCTGCAAGAGCGACTCAGAAGCACAGCTCCTGTGCCGTAGTACCGACTTTCAGTTGATCAGTACTTGATTCGTGAGCTTCTATTAATATCGCCAACAAATAAAAAGCTAAATAAATTTAAAATTAAAAAGCTAATTATAAGACATACAGCTACCAACGGTTGTGCTTTCACGCGTTGCCGTAGAATGTCCAATATGTATCGTGATTTGAAGCTGGTGTATATCTGAAACTGTGACCGATAGACAGCTTGGTATATATCTGTGTGCACATGTATGTGTATATGTACAAGTGTATAAGGGCGGTGTGAAGTGCCGTGCGTCTCGCTGATGCCCGGCAGTCAGTCAGTGAGGCGGCGTTCTGCGCTCTACAGGCCGGGGAGGCACGTGCGTGTCGGCCGGTACCAGCGGCCTCTGTGACTGCCTCGTTCCCAGGTGACAGTTGGGTTGGGTTTGCTGCGCGCTGGCCTGGCGTCCACCGACTTAACACTCACTGCGCGTGCAGCCTCCCCTCCCCCAACCCCCTCCCCCAACTCCGCCCCCGCCCCGTGCATCGGCGGAGGCGGGGGCGCCCCCCCCCTCGCCGCCCCCCCCACGTCTGGCCGCACCTCACTCACTGAGCCCACAAGCCACGCCCACTCCGTGATTGACAGCGCACTGGACACGCCCACTGCCTACACTAGCCGCAATCGCCCAGCTGCGATCAGCCCTGGCGATTTCTCCAGTACGATCTCATCTGTGTGTGTTCTGTTTGTGTGTGTGTTCTTCTTCTTCTTGTCCTGGCGAATGAACCCCAGCTGTTATCGTGTAGTAGTTACTAGACGTCCGGCTATTTAGTGGTGGCATCTTCAAACGCAGACATGTGGCCACCTGATGCACCTCCCACATCTAGTAGATATCTCTGGGTGCCTATGGGGTGCCTGTTGGGTGTCTGTGGGGTGTATGTGGGGTGCCTATTAGGTGCCTATGCCCAACAGGCATGGGGTGCCTATTGCCATGATTAAAAAGTGCCTGTGGGATGCCTATTGTCATCATTATATAAGGTGCCTATGCGTGCCTATTGAGTGCATATTACCATCATTATATAAGGTGGCTATGGGGTGGCTGTGGGGTGCCTATTGCCATCATTATATAAGGTGGCTATGGGGTGGCTGTGGGGTGCCTATTGCCATCATTATATAAGGTGGCTATGAGGTGGCTGTGAGGTGCCTATTGCCATCATTATATAAGGTGCCTATGGGTGCCTATGGAGTGCCTATTGCCATCATTATATCAGGTGCCTATGCATGACTATAGAGTCGCTTTTGAAATTATTACATAAGGTTCCTATAGGGTGTCTATTGCCATCGGTATAAATGGTGCCTATGGGGTGGTTGTGGGGTGCCTATTGCCATGATTAATTAATCTTTCATCAATACTTTCTTAATATAAATAGCACGTAACACTTCTTTACTGAGGTAAAACACAAGCAAATCTTAGAGTTCCTAAAATCAACTGGGCTATATCGCCACCTCTAATTTCGGCTATTTGTGAGTGTATTAGATTTGCTGTCAGTTGACACAAATCTATCCATTTCAAAATTGCATCAGAAATTGATATAGATCTGACTGTTTTAGAGTTTCGTGTAAATTTCAATGTAGGCATTGTGAATGTGATTGACAAGACCGACAGAATAGATACCACTATCTTTCCGCCATGAATATGGCATTTGCTGCCAACATAGTGTTAAACCATCATCAATTAATTAACCAATTAGAATTATTTATCTACGGATGGCCCAGAGTCCTCCCACAGAAAATAGATAATGAGTGTTCATGCAATTGAAATGGGGTATATATATTTCGATTGCTTGGATGTAAAGGCTTTTACATCATGAATGTCAACATTGCTTAAAACAACCAACATTAAAGCAATCAATCAAACTTTCCTGTACCTAGTCTTATGTCATTGAAATAAAATGCACCCAAATTAATGGCTTTTACGTCTTGGATCTTTTGTTTGATGACAACACTGCTTAAAACTACCAAAGCTAAATCAATAAATCAAGTTTTCACATTCACAGTATTAGGCCCTCCATCATTGAAATAACATGGACCCAAATTAGTGCCTTTTACATCACCAATATGGCTTAAAACTATCATCAATAAATCAATTAATCAAACTTTTATGTTCATAGTATTACATCATTGAAATAACATGGACCCAAATTAGTGGCTTTTAAATCACCAATATGGCTTAAACCGATCATCAATAAATCAATTAATCAAACATTTATGTTCATAGTATTACATCATTGAAATAACATGGACCCAAATTAGTGGCTTTTACATCGCCAATATGGCTTAAACCCATCATCAATAAATCAATTAATCAAACTTTCATGTTCATAGTATTACATCATTGAAATAACATGGACCCAAATTAGTGGCTTTTACATCGCCAATATGGCTTAAACCCATCATCAATAAATCAATTAATCAAACTTTCATGTTCATAGTATTACATCATTGAAATAACATGGACCGGAATGAAGGAATGAAGGAGCCTTTATGTGACGTCTTTGTCAGCGGATTTGGAGTTCATGACATTATCCACAAAAACTCAGTATATTACCAATACCAGACCACAGAAAGCTGCATGGCTCCTAATTCGCACCACTCGTACAAAGGACAAACAACAAGTTTATAATCATAATTTATTGATTATGACATCAAATTGAAGAAAAGCTCAAACAGACACTGCCTCAGGGGCGCACAGGAGGCAAGCTCTGACACTGTCACAAGGTGATGAACAGCAGGCACTGGGACATGGCGACTGGAAACCTGGCTTCCGTTGCAGTGCACTGTGGGTACACGACATGAGTAAGCATACAACTGACATTCTTCAATGACCTACAAATATATCAATCAGGGTAATCACAATCAAGGAACAGTACACACCCTCAGCACTTAACCCCTACCGCTGTTACCATCTAAGAAGAGGGTTGGGTGGGCAGGGAAGCAAATGTTGCTCGTAGTACTGCCGGTGGAGAAGTGACGAGCAGGCAAGCTTCAAGTCACATGACCAACCCACGCCAAACATCATGCGCTTTGTCCGAATGTCGTGAATTACATATGTTGCCTCACCAACATATCCACTTTTGTCAAAGCGTGGATCCTGAAGCACCACAAGTATGGAAATACCACCTGCTGACAATGCACAAAGTCGTACTTTCTGCCAATGTACAATGACATCCTTGTACCTGTGTATGCTGCCACTGTGCACATTTAAAATATGACCACGCATGTTTTAAACTAGGTCAAATGAGTGCCTTTCGGCAGAAGCATCCTCATGCATCCAACTAGATAAATTCGTTGATTGTTGGAGTTTTATGTCCGGGCAATATCTAAGGTCATATCAGGATGGGTACCGACTTGTGACAGTGTGCACTCATGGCGACTTTATAGTGCTGCCCCATTGTGAGACCAGGCTGCCAGCACCATGACCTGATATCCCACTCAGTCACATTCTCCTGACACTGAGCCAAGCAGTCTTTGCACTAGCCTAATAATGCAGAGCGGCATGCTAGGAAGCGATAGGTATACATTTGTCAGTATTGAAACAAACTCCATCGAGATTTGGAGTATACTGTCTGACCATGTTCATTTTCTCTTTGTGTGTGTATACAGTGTATACAGTATGGGGTTGTATAAATACGAAACCTGTATCAGGTATATTTACTATAGAGCATCTATCTTGTTGTACGAAACTATTATTAACATGCATCCATGTTATTTATTGTGCATCATGTGTATTTTTCCTACGAAACTATTTCTCTCATGCATCTAAAGTATTTATTATATAACATATACCGTTTTGAACTAAGCTATTTTCGACATGTATTCGACTTATTTGCCACCCACCACCCACCCCTTCCAGCTGTTGCTACCTCTCCGTATGCTTCACCACTTACCAGTTTTCATTGCATGAGTTTCTTTTCCCATCTTTATATGCGAAACTGTTTCCAACATCTTTCTGACTTGCTTATTATTTTGCAACTACAATAAAACCTCTCTAAATTGACCGTCCATGGGACTGACTTTAAATGGTCCATTTAGGAAAGTGGTGGGTTTAGGGAGTTTTTTTTTATTGTTACAATGGTCTTGTACGGGTGATCATTTGGGACCCAAATAAAGTGATCAATATTAGGGAGTGGTCGATCTGTGGAGGTGGTTGGTTAGAGAGGTTTTATTGTATGTCTTTTTGTGCGGAACTATTTCTAATGCTAAATAACCACTAAGCAATGCATCACTGGCATCACCTGGGGAGGAGAAAATAATCACAGGTGCATGACCGGCACACAGATAATAGGAGCACCAGAGGAGATAGTCGAAAAGATAAAAGCGTATAGAAGAAATGCAATGCCAAACAGTTATCACTTCTTATTCAAACCTGTCGTTGCAGTAATTTAAAGTTGTTTTTTTTTGGGGTAGATTAGTTGATTAAGGAGGGGAAATTTCAATCATGGCCGAATGGTCTTCCTCATTCCACTGCTCCTTGCCCTATCCTAATAATGCCAAGTGCCAGGCTAGGAAGCGACAATTATAAATTTTTAAGTCATTGGTTTGACTCGACCAGGGTTCGAACCCACGATCTACCAGAACGGGAGACGGACGCTCTAACTCATTCGGCTATCACGTCTGGTGATCGATGATTTTAAGTTGTTGTCCTTTTCTGACATAAATATATTCGATTGATTGTTATAATCTAACTTACTTTTTAATTTGAAGTAACATCTATTTTAAATGATTAAATTTTGAGATATTTGAAGTGCAAACCTGACAAAATTAATGTTGGAAAACATGCAATAACTCTCACACCATAGGCTTTTGCAGTAAGAGATTCTATTAAATTGACTCAGTATTCCCAATTTTTGGCAGCAATATGTGCATCAGAATCAAAGTTAGATAATTATGTAGAATCAAATCTAGATAATTCAATTGGTTTTGAAAAATTGATGCTTTCATCGGATTATGCAGCTTTAATTAAGATATTTTATGTGCCGCACATTTTTTTGTGAGCAACTCTTCCTGATGGAATATGTTGTTGTGAGTTGCATACATGGTATGCAGGTATTTCAATACCTCAGGGAGTTTGACGCCCCTGCCCTGCAGAGTTGTAAACCACTGCCTTGTGGTACAGGTTCTTGACAGAACTGAAGGCTAAGGGAGCAAACCCTAAGCAGAAAACCATGTCACTGTGGCAGCATTACGGGCGGTTGATGTATGGAACTCCCAACATCTCCCGACCAGCCACTGCAGGGACAAATAGTTTTGCGCCTGTCTTGACATGTTCTTGCCAGTGTGAAACCTCTATTTGCTCCCCTAGAGAGTGCCGCTGGTAACTTGCAAAAGCCAGCAGCACTTCAACCCTTTTGCAAGCAGCTTTCATGAAATGTATACCATCAAGAGAGACCTGAAGCTGAGAGACATTAAGACCGACTCATGGACGCAACTCTCACAGCAGAGAGCTAAATGGAGAGCGGCAGTCAAGTAATGAAAGCAGTCTTTGTCGCATCACGACCGACAGCATGATGATGATGAGTTGCACTCGCCTTCCCATATGCAATGCATCAAACCGGCTTAGCTAGCCTAAAGGTTATAACGCTCGCACCGGAATGGCAGAAATGTGGGTTTCGCTGCAAATCCTCTATTGCATAAGTTCGTATTGAGGTGGGGGTGGAGGAGGGGGGGTGGCCATTATGGTCTCATTTCATCTCGGATGGAAAGTCAGGTGTTCGCCGCTAATGCCAATTTAACAGTTGAAATGGATACACGACGTCTATGGATGTTGTTTGTGCGGTTGTAAATTGCCATCATGCACTGTGACACATTTCGGCCACTAGATGAAGGTTCTCCCTCGGTAGTGAATTCGTTTTACTTCATTAAAGTTGTCATTTTCAACTTGTGAATCGAGGTGAGCTGCGTTGAAATTGTATACAGTAAAATCTCTCTAACCGACCACCTCCACAGATCAACCACTCCCCTATATCGATCGTTTTATTTGGGTCCCAAACGATTGACCATCCAATGCCATTGTAACGATTAAAAAAAACTCCTAAACTGACCACCTCCCCAAATCGACATTTAAAGTCGGGCCCACGGTCAGTCCATTCAAAGAGATTTTACTACAATCATAGAACACCTATAACAGAATGAAGACCGACTCCCCGGTTGTCCCGTATTATCGCCCAATATAGGTTTACTCCCCATTTATTTTTTGCAGGGCTTTCACCGGAAATGAAGGCTCAGCACCCATTGCATTATGATTATGTAGATTCCAGCTGAATATATACACCACATAGCCCATTAATAAATAATACTATCATGAATAACTATTTAAAAGGAGAAAACGTGAGAAAAAAAATCACGAATAAATAACAAAATCATGACTATGGCATATTTTATGAAGCAATACAACACTGGAAGATGAACACAGTGAAACCTTTCTAAATCAACTGACCTTGGGACCGACTTTAAGTGGTCCATTTAGGGAGGTGGTCGGTTTAGGTAGTTAGAATATGGTTAAAATGGTATTGTTGTGACCCAAATAAAGCAATCAATAAAGGGAAGTGGTCGATCTGTGGAGCTGGTCGGTTAGAGAGGTTTTACTGTATATACATTTCGGCATATAAATTTATGCCTGGTACTGTTTTATCGCTCATGTGTAAAATGTATCTGAAAGAGGTGTTGTACTCTGTGTTTTTTTTCATTGCAGGTATATTATGTAACTGCATTGTCTATATGTGATTTGTAAACATTAAACAGCATATGGATGTAAACCATGGACAGGTAGGCTGGTAGGCATCCATAGGCAAGAAGGAGTCTAGGCAGTGTAATGGTTAGTACACTAGCAAAAAGTGTGGGTTCGAATCCTTCTCTAGACATAATATTTTTCATCATCGCCGCGACAAGATCGTGGAGTAACAAAAATAACATTCTACATGCGTTCACAAACTGAAGAAGCATTAATCACACTGCGTTCTCTACAACACTTTGGTATCGTGGGTGTGTTCGGCACTGTCGCCGATTATCTGTCGCTGATTATCAATTGATTGTCCCCGATTTTCTGTCGCTTATTGTCAATTGACTGTCGTCAATTGTCAGTCGCCAATTGTTTGTCGCCAATAATCGATCACTGATTGTCTATCATCGATTGTCTGTCGTCCATTGTCAATTGACTGTCGCCGATAATTTGTCACTGATTGTCTATCACCGATTGTCTGTCGTCGATTGTCAGTCATCTATCTGCGACTGTTAAAATAAAAGCGAGGAACCCCCGTGTAGGCGTGTACGCAGCCACGATTCGAGCTTCGTGGAAATAATTGCTGCGATTTATTCCGAGTAGAAGGCTCCCGCATTCGGCCGTGGCGAGGTTAGGCGTTCCAGCTCAAAAGTAGGACGCCGGGGGACACTTAGGGACGCTAGGGGACGCCTGAGGACACTGATGGACGCCGGGGGACAGTAAGGGACTCAGGGGGGGACGCCGGGAGACACTAAGGGACGCCGGGGGACACTCATGAGCGCTGAGGTATGCCTGCAGGATGCCGGGGGACGCTAGGGGACGCCGGGGACTCTAATGGGGCTGTCACACTACGAACGACTTAACGCGGTAGCGTAAGCCGACGTAGGTGAAATTTGGCCTTTTCGTTGAGATACATCGGGGAACATCGAAGTACGTTACGCGTAAGTTAAGTCTACATCGAGTTACGTCGAGATACGATGACACACGTCAAGGTTTTGGACATACCCAAAACTTTTGATGCAGCTCAACGTACCGGCCGTTATGTTGGGTTACATTGGGCTTATGTTGCGCTCATGTTAGGCTTAGGTCCAGATATGTTAGACTTTTGTTAAGCCTAAGTCGGTCTACGTTGAGCTACGTAGACTTACGTTAGACTGACGGAGAGCCGAGAGGAACGTGCAGCCCACGCGCTGTCATCATGCTGTTAACGTATCTTGACGTAGGTCTAACATGTCTCTGACGTGTGTCTAACGTAAGTCCAACATGTCTAGACGGAGTCGACGTAGTCGACGAATGGCTGATCGGCACGTAACATATGTAAAGTCCGCCAATGTTCTTCGAATGTACACGAACGTGCTGTGAACGTGCTGTGAATGTTTGCCTTCGAGTATATAAAGGCACCCGACATCCTCTTGTCAGCAGAGCACCTCAACTCTTCGCAGAGGATGGATGTCCCTGAGAGGTTCCAGCAGGAATACCAACTAGCCATTCTCCAACTTCACCATGATGCAAACCTGTTGCTACTTCACCATCTCCAGCTTATTAGAAGAAGGAGAAGATGTCGCGCAAAGCAATTGTGGGTGAGACAGTGGATCGCCAGGCGGCAACAGTTTGGCTTGTACAACCAGTTTCTGGTGGAACTCCATAATGAGGACACTGCTTCTTTCTTCAACTTCATGCGGATGCCTCCTCAGATGTTCATCGAGATGCTAGCCAGAGTGGGTCCACGGATAACAAAAAAATACACTACCTACAGGGAGCCGCTCGAGCCTGGCCTGAAGCTTGCCCTCATTCTGTGTCACCTAGCATTGGGGAACGCGTATGCTTCCATGAACTTTGGGTGGAGGGTGCCACACAACACCCAATCTGTCATCGTGAGAGAAGTGTGTGAGGCCATCATCGCAGAGTACATCGACGAGGTGATGACCAGCCCGACCACTCCGGAGGGATGGCGTGCCATTTCCGACAACTTCTTGGAGAGGTGGAACTTCCCCCATACCTGCGGGGCACCTGATCGGAAGCATGTTGCCTGCTGGTGTCCCCCAAAGAGTGGATCCCTGTACTACAACTATATGGGATTCTACTCCATAGTTCTCATGGCACTCATGGATGCTGAATACAAGTTCATCTGGGCCAATATTGGTGGTAAAGGTTCAGCATCAGACCCACAGGTTTGAGCTGAAGCTGAGCACTGAAGATGGTTCCATAGGTTTCCTGGAACCCGAGCCTATTGTGAACGGCCAGAGGAAGGTACCATACTTCCTGATCGGTGACGATGCCTTTGGCCTATGCCCAACAATGATGAAGCCATACAGCAGGAGGGATATGACGCATGAGGAACGCATCTTCAACTACAGGTTTTCCGGAGCTAGGAGAGTCATAGAGAATGCGTTCGGCATCCTGGCAAACCGATTTCAGGTTCTACTCAGCACGATGCAGCACCAACCTCCACCATCAAGCTCATGGTCACAGCATGCATGGTCATACACAACATGATGAGGATGCAATATCACACCCTCCAGAATCAGCAACTGGACCGTCCAGAGAATATCAACCACAATTTCATCCCCGGCACATGGAGAGAGGGCGGATAGCCACACAACTACCTGGCCAGAACACTAGCTCCAGGGCAGGAAAGGAGCAGCGGAATATCCTCAAGGACTGGGTTAACTCCCCAGCCGGTTCAGTTGAATGGCAGGAGAATATGATCTAATGATGTGTGTGCACTGTGATATTTCTGTACTGTGTGTAATGTACTATGTGATATGTAAAAATGTGATATGTTCAAATGTGACAGCTCATTTGGTTTAAATAAAAGGTATCAATCTGTTGTTGATATCAAACCCAAATTTACATGTCAGTTATTGGTTTGGGTGGGTGGGGAAGATTACTTTAGGGGGAATATTACTGTTTTTAAGGGAGACATTTTACACTGACAAATTTACATGTCAGTAATAAATTTGGTTGAGGAGTAGTACTTTATTTTTTAAGGGGGACATTTAACACTGACAAATTTATATGCCAATTATAAATTTGGGTCGGGACCATTACGTTAGGGTGACATTTTACACTGACAAATTTAAATGTCAATTATAAATTTGGGTGGGAGTAGCACTTTATTTTTTATGGGGGCCATTTAACACTGACAAGTTAACATGTCAATTATAAATTTCGGTGGGGAAAATTAATTTATGGGGGACATTACTATCTGGGAAAGATTACTTTCTGGGGAAGATTACTTTATGGGGAAGATTACTTTATAGTTTAAAGGGCACACTTTACACTGACAAATTTACATGTCAGTTATAAATTTGGGTGGGGAAGATTACTTTATAGGGAACATTACTATCTGGGGAAGATTACTTTCTGGGGAAGATTACTTTATGGGGAAGATTACTTTACACTGACAAATTTACATGTCAGTTATTTTAAGGGGGAGGGGGGTGGGAATGTGTTTTTAGGGACAAAGTTACATGTTACAATAATTTGTCTAAGTATGCCAAATGGGCAAAGGCCTTAATTATTTCATTATAATTTGGGGGACTTATTATTGCATATTATAATAAAGATATAATAATGTTTAATACAGAAAGACTCAGACACCAAAAATGAAGTTTAAAATACACAGAGTTTTATTTACAGACGAGAACAATTTACAAATTTACTAAAGGCACAATAAAAAAATTACAGTTACACAATAAAAACAAGACATAAAAATAAATACAGGAACAATAATAACAAATATATACATATGTACAGGCACACTAACTAAATACTGTCACTAGTGTCAGTTCACTTCTCCCGGGGCTTCGGGAGAGTGTCAGGTGCCTTTTGGGGGGGTGTCCATGTTCCCAGGTGCAAAGAGCTCCTGCGCCTCAATGTTCAGGTTGGAGACATTTGATATCCCTGACAGCCCGGACAAATTGAGTAAACTCTCCACGGCTGTCAGAGTCTTTCCCGCTGGCATACTGGTGCTCAGGTTGAGGATGGCTTGGGCGGAGACCCATGCCGCCAAGATGGAGCTCCTAGTCTCTTGCGCTGCAGGCAGCTGTCTTGGTGTCACAGGTGCAGGACGACACATTGTCTGTGGGGCAAACTGAGGATGCATCCTCACTGCCTGTGGTGTCAGCGGCTGCTGCAGTGGTGCATGTTGCAGCGGCGCAGGGTGCAGTGGTGCAGGGTGCAGTGGCTGCACCATGTACTGCTGCATGTTCTCCTGGCTCTGTGATTGCCATGGCGTTCCAGGTGGTGGTTGGTGTCTCCACTGGTGGGGGTGCAGCTGGTACCCCTCACTTGGCAACGGGCAACAAGAAACCTGTGACGATGACAAGTAGCAGGACATCACAGAGGGGGCCGCACAGACTGAGTCATGGAGGAGGGCCAGACAGTGGCCGTCCCCAACACTGGCTACACGGCCCCTTCATCTCCAACCTCCGACTCCATCACCCGCACCAGGACTCTGTGGATACCAGTCCTTGCATGGTCAAACTGGGCCGGCATCATAGCGGCCATACAGTCCCACACATAGTTGGAGAAGGCGGTCCGCTGGGTCATGCATGGTGCTGAAAGGCCCTCCAGCAGATTCCCCGACACATCGCCACCAGATTGTCCTCCGCGCTTGTTGACCGGTTCCCCTTGCCTCGGGCCTTGGCCTGGGGTGTTGTTAAGTTCTGCTCCTCCAACCTGATCTGTAGCTCAGCACAGGCTGTCTCTGCAGTGCCCAGATCGCCATGCACTGCGTCTATCCCGGCCAACACCTGCAAAGTGAAATAATAAAGCAACATAAGTAAAATGAACACAACACGATTTTACATAATGAGGGCAACCATAAATAATTCCACATCATTGCAAATTATAATGCCATTAAAATATATACATTGATTTATCCAAAATGATGTCACTGATAAATAATATCCATATGGTTGCTTACCCTTCTGCAGGACTCAGGCCGTTGTCGCACCACTGAGCTGAGGAAGCCGAACTTGTCCAGTATCCACTGCTCCCTCTCGGTTCATTCAGGAGCCCATCACCGCTCTTTTTTTTTGCAGCCTCATGTTGCTGTTCCACATGGCTTTGAACCAGCCCTGGAGATGTGTGGCAGTTCTCCCCATCCTCTTTGCCTGGTCCTCCCACAGCTTGCTCTTTTTGTCTGTCCACCGGTAGTCTGTCAACTTGACATTCCAGAGGATGGGGTGTCATGCAGGAACTCAACAAAACCTCCTCCTCTGCTGCAGGCAGAGTGCAGTCATACTTCCACACCCTCCGCTTGTTTGTGGTGAGACAGTGTGAACTGGAGGAGGTGGAGGCTGCAGACGAGGCACGAAAACAAGGAGATGGAGACATGGACTGAGTTTCCATCATCTCCTCAGTCTCCTCAGTCTCCTCAGTCGGGCAAGATGGAGAGGAGATCATAGCAGATGGTGGAGATGGTGGTGGTGAAGATGGAGTATCTCCTGTCATCCTCTTCCTGCCCTTGCCCTTGCCTCTTCCCCTAATGAAGAGGCTAGCAGGAGTGGAGCTGGAGATGTTCTTCGCAGGCATGCTGGAGGAGTTGTGAGGAGAAAGCCAGACTGCACCCATATATATACCCGAGGCATGGGTGGGTCGGGTGCTCCCGCGCACATTGGCCTACATTACGCTCACATCGAGCACTCGCTGGCCTTATGCTGAGCAAGCTGGACTGTCGTTAGACTGACGCTGCTCACTTGTGGGCCTGACATCGACTCACGTTACAAATTACATCAAAGTCACACATAGCTACATTAGGGCAGGCGTAATTACGCGAGTCCTGCGCTAAGCCGACGCTAAGGTTTCGCTAGGCTGACGGTGCACACACTGGAGGCTCATTAGCCTTATGTTGGGCCTTTTTTTTTTTAACGTTCTAACTCGTTGACCGAGGTTTTGCCTATGTCCACTACATTGCACTGACATCCAAATTAGCCCTGCAACGCCGAGAATTTCTTCGTATCGCAACATAAATAAGTAATTTTGATGTTCCTCACTCACTGGCCCATTACATCGTAGTGTGACAGGGGCATAATGGATGCCAGGGGTCAGTGAAGGATGCTAGGGGATGCCTGGAGGACGCCGCGGGAACGCCCGGGGATGGGGGGGATGGCCCGCCGCACAGCGTCTGTCAAGTAGGGTTTGTGTAAATGGGGCTTTCATTTCACAGACCTTACATTTAGGGTGATGACGTGTGCATAGAATGACATCAGCGGGTGGCTAAGTTGAACGTATGTACTTCTAAATGACCAAATGTATGTCAGTTTCTGTTGGACATATTGATGCTATGTTTATGTTGGAAGATACTTATGCTATGTTTATGTACATTGGTTGATTGTATATACATAAATAAATAATCTAACAGGAAATGA
The DNA here is from genome assembly GCA_030323885.1 of Branchipolynoe longqiensis. Classification (NCBI taxonomy): domain Eukaryota; kingdom Metazoa; phylum Annelida; class Polychaeta; order Phyllodocida; family Polynoidae; genus Branchipolynoe; species Branchipolynoe longqiensis. Next base: position 47,787,750 of record CM059188.1, read on the forward strand.
GAAGCAAAAGACTAGACTTGCTTTGGGTTGAGTTACTTTCTCTGGCAGGGAAAATATATGCCCTACCGACAAACAAAATTGAAGTGAGACCTGGGAGCCTCAAGAGCACATCGATTTTTATCATTGGCTATTGGATGTAAAACATATGGTCATTTTGACATATTTCTTTGGAAGAAACCCGCGGCCACAATATAGGCTACTCTTTCTGATAAGCAGCAAGGGGTCTTTTATATGCACTTTCCCACAGACAGGACAGCACTTACCACATCCTTTGGTGACCAGGTTGGGGACCACTGGTTGGAATGGAAAATAGGCCAAACTGCAAATGGGTCCACTGAGCAGTATCGATCGGATGACCCACACCTTCACAGGTGGACACTCTACCACCTGAGTTATGTCCTGCTCCAGATCGAGGGATTCGAACTGACGGGTTCGAACACTGGTCGAGTCAAACCAATGACTTAACAATTTATACTTGTCACTTCCTAGTAAGGCGTTCGGCATTATTAGGATAGGGCAAGGACTATTTGGCTGAGTGTCAGGATAAAGTGACTGAGGGGGGATTTCATGTCATGGTGTTGGTGGCCTGGTCTACCAGTGGGGCAGCACTATTAAGTCACCATGAGTGTGCACTGTCACAAGTCGGAACCCATCCTGATATGACCTTGGATGTTGCCAGGACGTAAAACTCAAACAACCAACCATCAAGACGGGTACCGACTTGTGCTTGCGAGAGTGATCACATAACTGCGACTTTATATTGCTGGGAGATAGTATTGGTTGGGGTTTTACATCCTAGCAATCTCTATGGTCACATCAGGACGGGTAACAACTTGTTGTAGCGTGCACTAATGGTGGATGTATAGTGCTGGGTTGTCATGATTACGGTGTCACCATAACACCGCATTTCACTCAACCACATTATCCTAAAACTGTGCGAACCCTTCTTTGCCCTATCCTAGTAATGCCATCCTGCCCGGTTCACAGAACACAATGTAATTAAGTGAATGCATTGCTATCAGTCAGAACCAGTTGGTTCGGTGCTTTTTTCTTCTTTAAGTTTTCTTTAAATTTTTCTTGGTTTGAATAGGCTCACATTTTCCTGATTTCACATTCAGGGTTAAATAAGTATTTTCAGTCCCAATCAATAGTTGATTAAACGTGATTCGATTGACTTTGCATGACTCCATCATGGTGCGTCTAAACTAACCCATAGAAAACACGATTAAAAAAAGTTCAACAATGTAAACATGAAATTAAAATTCAATTTGCAATATTCAATATTCAAAAGATTAATTTCGCAGGGCAATAATACCACAAGGTAAAACAGATTGAATTGATTTCACAGCCCACTAGGAAACCATTAGTGATAATCAAAATAATAACACACAAATAATAACACACATTGCACACAAGATAAATATAAACTATACAATCTTCCATAAAGTTTATTAAATTTGTAGCTGAGCTTCTGCTTTGACGTTTTTGTGGGGTTTTAGGTGTTTAAAAAAAGAAAATGTGCCACCATTATTTCTAGCAATTGGCTTTTGGTTTCCACATATCAGTGAGTATGAGAAGATGGAATAATTAAATTTCATATATAAGAAATTAACACCATCCATCAACGTGAGTGCACCTTGTACCACATGTTGTAATAGTTGTTGTTGAACTCTTCTGCACTATCTATCCATGTGAGTGCACCTTGTACCACAAGTTGTAATAGTTGTTGTTGAACTCTTCTGCACCATCTATCGATGTGAGTGCACCTTGTACCACAAGTTGTAATAGTTGTTGTTGAACTCTTCTGCACCATCTATCGATGTGAGTGCACCTTGTGCCACAAGTTGTAATAGTTGTTGTTGAACTCTTCTGCACCATCTATCGATGTGAGTGCACCTTGCGCCACAAGTTGTAATAGTTGTTGTTGAACTCTTCTGCACCATCTATCGATGTGAGTGCACCTTGCACCACAAGTTGTAATAGTTGTTGTTGAACTCTTCTGCACCATCTATCGATGTGAGTGCACCTTGTACCACAAGTTGTAATAGTTGTTCTTGAACTCTTCTGCACCATCTATCGATGTGAGTGCACCTTGTACCACAAGTTGTAATAGTTGTTGTTGAACTCTTCTGCACCATCTATCGATGTGAGTGCACCTTGCACCACAAGTTGTAATAGTTGTTGTTGAACTCTTCTGCACCATCTATCAATGTGAGTGCACCTTGCGCCACAAGTTGTAATAGTTGTTGTTGAACTCTTCTGCACCATCTATCGATGTGAGTGCACCTTGTACCACAAGTTGTAATAGTTGTTGTTGAACTCTTCTGCACCATCTATCGATGTGAGTGCACCTTGCGCCACAAGTTGTAATAGTTGCTGTTGAACTCTTCTGCACAATCTATCGATGTAAAGACTTTTATTCTAGATCATAGCATTTCCTCGTATGCCTTTCTAACAGTAACAGCATAAGGAAGGATTTACCCAGCTGTCTACCTTGTACATAAATTCTCATATTAATACTAATGGATCTGATTCGATATAAATTAGAATTGTCATTGCATTATTTGATCCTTATATTTATTTTATTAGATTAAATGTGCATAGCTTTCCCTTTCAAATACAAATCACTACGATCTACTTTGCCTTAGATCAAAATAATTTATTGTTTTAAAGGGTTAAATTTGGAGATTTTTTCAAGTGAAACATGCAAAATTAACATCCGGATGCATGTCGAAATGTTGGACACCAGATGGGGTTAACTGTGACAGGTTATATTACATTGACTTAGTAATTCGCTTCACTCAGCCAAAGAAAGAGACGAAAGAGGACATAAACATTGACAGTTTTAATCAAGTAAATAACAATTCGGAACCTGAAGCAGGCTAATCAAGTGGGTGACGAGGGACCTGTCAGTCCGAGTGCCGGCAGGGGCAGTGAATCAGGATCTGTAGGGAAGCATCATGTGTTCAGCTGGATGAGGTGAGAAGTCAATCAGCGCTCACCATCCCCAGGAAGAGGGTGGGAGGGTGGGGAAGCGAAGTGAAGTGAACAGGCAGAGTCACCAAGGTAGAGTGACTTGAGAGAGGGGAATGAAAAGCGAGGAAGACAAAAAGAGAACAGCCTCGTTCGCAAATTATGCATTTTAGCCTCGCCAACATGCTCATTCCTTCAATGCAGCAATACAAATTTAATGAGTGGACCAATATCTAAGTGTGATATTCACTACCAAATCCAGGCAAGTGTTTTGGTTTCGAAAATGTGATGCTTTGATCAAACGACGCAAGTTTAATTACTAAGGAGCCAATGGCTAGAGTTTGAACAAATTTAATTAGGTTATTAGACAACAGGCAGTCTACACAATAAGTGGCATATAGTAGATATACAATAATCAAGTAATTTCATTCCAAACACAAGTGTACAATCAATGTTTTGTTGATCTACGGTCATATCAGGACGGTACCGACTTGTGACAGTGTGCACTCATGGTGACTTTATAGTGCTGCCCCACTGGGAGACCAGGACACCAGCACCATGACCTGATATCCCACTCAGTCACATTATCCTGACACTGAGCCAACCAGTCATTGCCCTATCCTAATAATGCCGAGTGCCTGGGTTGGAAGCAACAAGTACCACTTTTTAAGTCATTGGGTTGACTCGACCAGGGTTCAAACCCACGATCCCATGATCTACCAACACGGGAGACGGACGCTCTAACTCATTCGGCCATCCCGTCTGGTCTACAATTAATGAATTAATGTGATCCTCTGATCTTGCAAGCAATGCGAATTGAGTGCTGTTTATGGTGCAAATAGATGGCTTTAATTTGAACCCACCCACCCGCCTCCCTTTTTGAGTTCGGGAACCTATCTATTGGTCCCCGCTACCAACCCCCCCCCCCCACACACACACACACCCTACCCCTCACCTCATTCCGTCTTACACACCGCACCACGCGGGATGCATTACCCCTGATGAAACAATTAATTCTAAAGAATAACAGAAAGAAAAGAAAATGACTTGAACAGTGAGTAGTCACTGACAAAAATAACCTATTCAACAGAATATTGGTGTAGACATCACTGATCTCTCAGTCAAGGAGCCATATAGACAGGTACGCATGGATGGGGTGATGAAACAGGGAGCCGGGGTAGTGTAATGGTTAACATGCTAGCCTCGGAATGGCAAGAAGGGTGGGTTCGAATCCAGCAATATTTGTCCCATTTCCACCACCTCATGACACTGGTGCTGTGACCAGGATCCCATAGAAGCTGTACACTGCATGGTTGCTGAATCTACTCTGTATATGCATTGCCTGTAATTTTAAAAAGATTTAGAATTCCAGAGGGACAAGTGTCCTCTCAGGCCAGGATCCACATAGGCTGGTATGTATGGATAGGGTGATGCAACAGGGAGTCTAGGTAGCATAACGGTTATCACGCTAGCTTCGAAATGGTAAGAAGTGTAGGTTCGAATCCTGCTCTAAGGGAAATACTTCCCATTTTCATCACCCGGGATAACAATATATTTACAAAATAAATTTCAAATTAATCCTAAAATGGTAAGCTGTTCATGGAACTTCTGAATGGCTTTGCTTCGAGACTATTCACATCTGCAAACAGGAGATGGGTGGAGTTGGGGAGGTTTATGTACAACACCGTGGGTTGTAATGAAAAGAGAGAGGCGACGAGCAGGATACAGTGTGATGCATGAGCTGTGTAATTGCACTTGACCGATTCAACTTAAAGCTGCATAGTCCGATGGAAACATAACATTTTCAAAACCAAAACAATTATCTAGATTTGATTCTACATATCTAACTTAGATGCTGGTGCACTTATTAAACATTTGTCTCCACATATAATGGGTTACTGAATCAAGTAATAGAACCCGTTACTGCAGAAGCATATGGTGATGGCATGGTGATGGTTTTGGCAAGCTTGCCCAAATTAATTTAGCATGTTTCCATTTCAAATATCTCAAAAGTTAGCGATTTAAAATAAAAGTTACTTCAAACTAAAGTAAGGTAGATTATAATCAACAACATAATATGTTTATCTCAGAAAATGACAGAAACTCAAAACCATCGGACTATGCAACTGTAATCAACGGCCATGTGAACCCCTTACTGTACCAGCACAGGATATTCATGGGTGAATGGGGTTTTGCCTGCTAGCAACATCTGAGATCATATTAGGTTTGTTTATTGGAATTTTACGTCCTGGTAACATCTGTGGATTCGAACTTGTAACCTTCCGCGCGGGAATCCTGCGCTCTACCGATTCGGCCATTGCATCCGGTGAGACATATTAGGATGGGAAGGGATTTTGTGACAGCGCACCAGTTCAGTGAGTGGGTTTGGGTTTTCTTACAGTTATATGGGTTGGTTGTTAGAGTTTTACGTCCTGGCAACATATATGGTCATATCAGGACGGGTACCGACTTCTGATGGTGTACATCCACTCTTGGTGACTTTGTAGTGCTACCCAACTGGGAGACCAGGCTACCAGCACCGTGACCCGATTTGCCACCGTGTCACATTATCCTGATATTGAGCTAACCAGTCCTTGCCCTGTCCTAGTGATGCCGAGAGCCAGGCTATTTTGTAAGTCATTGGGTTGACTCGACGGGAATTCGAACTCCAGACCTTCTGCACGCGAAGTCTGCGCTCTACCGATTCGGCCACCGCGTCCGGTGGGTCATATTAGGATGGGAACCGATTGTGGGACAGCGCACTAGACTAGTAAGTTGCTTTCGGTGTTTCTATGGTTACCTGGAGATAACATTATGGCACTGGCCTGCTAGCCGAGCCTAGTTCTTTGAGTGAACCGGGCGCGGTGGCCGAATCGATAGAGCGCAGGCCTCCCGTGCGGGAGATCGGGAGTTCGATTCCCAGTCGAGTCAAACCAATGACTTACAAAATTGACACTTACCGCTTCCTAGCCTGGTGCTTGGCATTAATAGGATAGGACAAGGACTGTGCTGTCACTGTGTGGGATATCGGGTCACGGGGCCAGCGGCCTGATTTCCCAGTGGGACAGCACTATAAAGTCACCATGAGTGCACACTGTCACAAGTCGGTGCCCATCCTGTTATGACTGTAGATGTTGCCAGGACGTAAAACTCCAACAACCAACCAACATTGGTGTCGGTCGTCTGCGGTGGTTGCGAGCAGGGATGGAATCATTCTCTTCGAAACAGATAGATAGAGCCAAGGCCAAAACTTCCGGAAGGCCCGAGGTGGGCGGTGTACATACCAGCCCGGTGGGCTGGTTCAGCACTGCACCAGGTAGTGGTCCAGAATCGATAATAAGGCACTCGTGGTGGCTTTATAGTGCTGCCTCACTGCGCTACAGTACACGTGATTCATGACACTGTTCCCGCCAGTCCTCGCATTGTCCTACTAATGCCGAACGCAATGCAAGTTAGTGATAAGTGTCAAGTTTGTGACTTTTGAGTTTGACTCGGCAGCGGATCGAACCTACCACCTCTCACACGGAAAGTGGTGAGTTCAAGAACATCCCACCAAGTGCCTAAGAATGCATTCGTGTTGATGGAATTTCACTCAGACGGGATGACTGAATGAGTTGAGCGTCCGTCTTCCGTGTTGGTAGAACCTGAGATTCGAACCCACGGGTTCAAACTCTGGTCGAGTCGACTTAATAATTGATACTTGTCACTTCCTAGCCAGGCGCTTGGCATTATTAGGATAGAGCAAGGACTGGTTGGATCAGTGGGATATCAGGTCATGGTGCTGGTGGCCTGGTCTCCCAGTGGGGCATCACTATAAAGGTGCCATAAGTGCACAATGTCACAAGTCGGTACCCATCCTGATATGACCATAGAAGTTGCCAAGACATAAAACTCCAACAACCAACCTGATGAGATCTCCATTGACTGCCCATCAACATGATATCTTTCTCAGGCTGAATAGCAGATAGCAAATAAAACCAGCCAGACAAAAGGGACTCTTGGGGACAGAGGTTAATCTAGTTACTGGAGGATATGCCGACTGCCAACTGATCACCCACCATCAGACAACATTCGTTCTTGGCTCGGTTTCTTCTCTCAATAACAACAGATGGCGCCGTCTGTAGAATGCCTCCCCCCCCGCACCCACCTACTCACCTGGTGAATAGTCCTGATATGTCCTTAGATGTTGTTAAGACATAACCCCCCCCCCCCAACAAACCATACCAAACACCCACACGCACCTGTAGGATGAATATAGCCGTTGCTGCCAACACAGTGCTAAACCACCACCAATCAATGAAGCTGTATACACAATAACACTAAATATAAACAGAAATAATCCCTTCAATGTGTGATGTAAAGTGCATGCATACATCCACACATCCGTACATCCATACATACATACACACACACATACACACACATACATACATACATGCATACATACATACATACATATATACATAAATACATGCATGCATACATGCATACACACATATACACATACATACGACCGGACGCGGTGATCGAATCGGTAGAACGCGGATTTTCCGTGCGGGAGGTCAGGAGTTCGATCCCCGGTCGAGTCAAACCAATGACTTACAAAATTGGTACATGTTGCTTCCTAGCCTCGCGCTCGGCATTAATAGGATAGGGAAATGGTTGCCTAGCACAGTATCAGGATAATGTGACTGAGTGGGTTATCGAGTCATGGTGCCTATGGCCTGATTTCCCAGTGGGGCAGCACTATAAAAGTCACAATGAGTGCGCACTGTCACAAGTCGCTACCCATCCTGATATGACCTTAGATGTTGTCAGGACGTAAAACTCCAACCACCAACCAACCTACATACACACACAATCATGCATGCATACATGCACATACACATACATACATACATACATACATACATACATACATACATACATTCATATATACACACAAATACACACACATACACACATAAGTACATACATGCATACACACACATACACACACTCACATACACACATGCATACATGCACACACGCACACACATACATACATACATACATACATACATACATGCATACATGCATACATGCATACATGCATACAGACAGACAAACATACGCATCGGCAACCAGCGCACATCGGGTGAGAGAGGGTGGCGCCACCTGGTGGGTGTGGGCTGTAACACAGTACAGGGAGCAATAAGCGGTGGGTAATTGGTGCTAGTGATTTATTACGTGGCGGCGCGCTACGTGTGTATCTCCACTCGTCCACCAGGCGGCACCCTGCTAATTACACACCGTGCAGGAGAGGATGGCAGGGAGGGGGGCGTGTCCGCGCGTTGTAGGGAGGGGGGGGGGGGGCTATGGGAGGGGGAAGGGAGGAGGAGGCGGGGAGGGGGAGAGAAACGCACAGGAGAGAGTGGAGTTGGGTGTTATTTACACCTATTCCCAACGACAGGGAGACTGGAATATAAACCCGACACGCCTAGGTTATCAGGTGCGTCACCCATTGCGGTGACGCACCTCACAACAGGTGTGTGACGCGGGTGTTGTTGGGTGTATTTTTTAGGTTGTTGTTTTTGTTTGTGGTGTTTTTGGTGTTTTTGTGTGTGGTGTTTTATTTACCCGAGACGCCCACATATCTGCCAGAGCGGAAGTTATGATGTGCGTGGAAGGGTGTGGATTGGGCGCCTGGTGTGTGTATAAGGTGTTGGTTCCCAGAGTGTGTAGTGGGTGGGGGTGGTTGGGGGGTGGTTGGGGGGGGGGGGGGGTAAGTAATATGATGGCCGTGTGAGAAGTGGGATCCAACAGATGCTTGATAGTGTAAGTACGTCATTGTATAGGCTTATATATCTGTGGATATCTGTATATATCTTTATATATATATGTAGGCATCTGTCTATTTCTCCCTATATGTATATACCTCTATTTATCTGCATATATTTGCATATATTTGTATATATCGATATCTGTATCTGTATGTCTTTTTACGTATCTTTATGTATCTGTATGTATCTGTATGTATCAGTATGTATCTGTATGTGTCGTTATGTATCTTCGTGTATCTGTATGTATCTGTATGTATCTGTATGTATCTATATTTATCTGTATGTATCTGTATGTATATGTATGTATATGTATGTATATGTATGTATATGTATGTATATGGATGTATCTGTATGTATATGTATGTATAGGTATGTATCAGATTTGTCTAGATCTAAATGCAGATGACCTACCAGCTGTTAGTTCCAGCGTTTTGATTGTTTTTACTATTGCTTCATGCTTGCTAACACCACCAGTGTTAGTTCCAGCGTTTTGCTTGTTTTGACTATTGCTTCATGCTTGATCACACCACCAGCTGTTAGTTCCAGCGTTCTGCTTGTTTTGACTATTGCTTCATGCTTGATCACACCCACCAGCTGTTAGTTCCAGCATTCTGCTTGTTTTGACTATTGCTTCATGCTTGATCACACCACCAGCTGTTAGTTCCAGCGTTCTGCTTGTTTTGACTATTGCTTCATGCTTGCTAACACCATCAGCTGTTAGTTCTAGCGTTCTGCTTGTTTGGACTATTGCTTCATGCTTGATCACACCACCAGCTGTTAGTTCCAGCATTCTGCTTGTTTTGACTATTGCTTCATGCTTGATCACACCCACCGGCTGTTAGCTCCAGCGTTCTGCTTGTTTTGACTATTGCTTCATGCTTAATCACACCACCAGCTGGTAGTTCCAGCATTCTGCTTGTTTTGACTATTGCTTCATGCTTGCTAACACCACCAGCTGGTAGTTCCAGCGTTCTGCTTGTTTGGACTATTGCTTCATGCTTGATCACACCCACCAGCTGTTAGTTCCAGCGTTCTGCTTGTTTGGACTATGTTCATCGTGGCGAATCGTCAATGTAAAATGCAGCTCTATTTATAGTCTTTTCTGCAGCCTTCCCTGAAGATCTCCCACACTGTAGCCGACCTTCAGATAACATTGTTTTACTAACAAGACCGTCAACACTTGAACACTTTGGGTAAATAACTTTGTGTAAGTACCACCTACGGCTGAAGACCAGTGCTACGAACTGAGAAATGACATTTGAATAAATGTAATTTAACAAAAGAAAAAAAAGACTTGTGGCTGGGTGAAGGCATTGTCAAGTCAGTTGCATTGGTACACACCGGACGTGGTGGCCGAATCGGTAGAGCGCAGGCTTCCCGTGCGGAAGGTCTGCTGTTTGATTCCCGGTCGAGTCAAACCCATGACTTATAACACTGATACTTGTTGCTTCCTAGCCTGGCACTCAACATTAATAGGATAAGACAAGAACTGGTCAGCCCAGTGTCAGGATAATGTGACTGGGTGGGATATCAGTTCATCAGTTAGGGGCAATGACTATGATGCCACACATCATGATTTGTTCATATTGTTGGTTATTTCTCATTAACTATGCCTAGGATTTTGATTCTAAGAAAAGTACTTTTTTAAATAGACCATGGTGGTTTACCAGTAAAAATTACTAATTCCAGAATGCAAGCAGCACAATTTTATAGGCAAAATAAGATTGTCCCTTTATTTTAATGTAGTTTTAATTGACGATTATGAACATACTATACAAAGGAGCATTTCCTTCATATAAACTTTGAAGAGCTACTTACATCCATTCTAATGATATATTTTGTTAGATTCCATCCTCAATATTAAAGTAGTAGCAGACTGTGACAGCTCACCCCTATTTGTTTCTATATGTAAACTGTCTTGGTTTTTCAATACGCCTTGAGACACCAGTCGTGATCCCTACCAGTTCATGGTGCTGGTGGCCCGATTTCTTGTGCAAGGGGTCGTTAACCAAACAACAACAAAAAGTGGCCCCCATTTCCCAGTGGAGTAGCACTATAAACAAATTCTCCACTACCACAAGTTGGTATCCATCCTGATATGACCTTAGATGTTTCCAGGACGTAAAGCTCCAACAGGCAGAGCCTACGAATACCACATCTTCTAGTTATTGTAACCACATGCCCCCTCTGGTGGAGGAATGGCATAACATCCAATGATCCATGGTAGTCATGGAGACGCGGACGTCAATTCCGGAGGGGATACAATCAATTCCTCATTCATGCACACCTTCTTGGAAAGGAAATGGTGGTCACAAACAATTAAATCAAGAAAGCTAATTTAATGGTTTGACTATGTAAGGCAGCTCACCCAATAAACCCAATAAACCTCGTCACCGCTAGGGGTGTGTGGAAAGTGTGACATTGCTTTGTGCTTGATCAACAGGTGGCGGGGCTCGCAAAGGCTGACGACAAACTGGCATGAATATTCCCGATAGGACACACACGTCCTGACCGATCGATAATGATGATTTCTGTGGATGCGAGCTTGGCTGTTATAAAGTTTATTTCTGCGTGTGTGTTTGGAAGTGGAATGCTTATTACGTTGTTTTCAAAATGAACATACTTCATACCGTGATGCCCACTCAGTGTCACATTGGGACGTAGATTGTTTGGTTGGTTGGCTATGTGTTGGAGTTTTACGTCCTGGCAACATCTAAGGTAATATCAGGACAGTGCGCATATGGAATCTTAGCTTAATGCTGGATAAACAAAGCGGATTTGTCGCGTTCTACTGCAGTGTGTGGACTGTAGAAGTAATTGGTGGTTTGTGTATGCTGAGTCAGCCGTGGTATACTGATGGGCAAACAGCTTGGGTGGCCAGACAAGCAGTTGGTAGGTGGGGACGTGAATGCGCGGCGGATACTACACATGTCATTGTCTGCATGCTTTGACTTCTGGGGGGTTCGTAACCTTACGATGGTTACCGGCTGCAAAACTACAGCAATATAGAGAGGCGCCGATAAATTGGTCCAATCTTTGGTTGAAGATTAATCTTCTGGTGGGACGGTTGTAGAAGTTGGGGATGTCTTTACAACAATTAAAACGACGAATCATTGGGGTGGCCCCGAATAACTCCTGTCCAGCGGTAGCGCTGCACTTGTATCCAGTCGACAGCAGCAAGGGTTTAGGAAGAAGGGATGGGTAAAGGTGGGTCCAGCGGTTCCAGCAACAAGAACAAAGTGAGAGAAACAATAAGACAAAGAGCCCCACCGAAGCAAACAACTCCCTTGATCAGGGGGAGAAGTAAGCCTGGGAGAAAAAAAGGGTAGAGTATAGGAAAGAGAAATGAGGAGAGTTGAGTCAAAGGACAGTGTCTATTTGCTCTATGGTGACCAGCCGGCAAGCCAAAGACACTGACAGAGTAAGAGTAGAAAGTGAAATGCTGGCGGGCTCCCCCTCCTGGAACTCTTTTCAGACATCATCAAGGAGGAGCATGGCCAGCAGAGAGGAGATAGAGAGAGGTGTGGACGAAGTGCTGTCTGGATAGCAAGTGTGCATGCTTTATACCCTCACCTCTCAGTGCCAGTCCTTGATGGTTATAACAATTCCAGCAGTCAGCCTTAGTGTGTATGTTCCATCAGCTTTATTATGTTAGTGACTCTGTCCTACCCCCCGACCCCAATAAAATAAAGTACTACAGTTACTGCCACAATAGTCTTAAATCAACGTTGCATGGTGTGAGCACAGTTGCTTTATTTTGTTTGTTATCCTTGATTAAGCAGTAGAAATTCTAATTGTAAACAATTGGTATTCCTCATTCCATTGATCCTTGCCCTATCCTGATAATGCAGAGCGCCAGGCTAGGTAGACTTCAAGTTGACTCGATCAGGGATCGAACTCACGACCTCTCCCATATGATACCAACCAGCAGTCCACAACTGGTTCATTAAAGGCTGTGGTATGTGCTGTCCTTTCTGTGGGAAAGTGCATATAAAAGACCCCTTGCTGCTTATCGGAAAGAGTAGCCTATGTGGTGGCAGCAGGTTTCCTCCAAAGAAATATGTCAGAATGACAATATGTTTGCTGTCCAATTACCGATGATAAAAATCAATGAGCCCTAGAGCCATCGTTAAATAAAACAAGCTTTACTTCACTCACATATGATAGAATGTTTGTTTCTTGTTGTTTTACGTCCTAGCAACATCTAAGGTCATATCAGGACGGGATATGATAGGAACATTCCACTTATCAGCCCCACCCCGTCCGGATTATATCATTTATACAATGGCATTGTGGGAAGGAGTAGCATATCTAAATGTCCATCTCAGTTCGTGGAGAAATGCCACCCTGAAGATTATTCTTTGTTTTGCTGAAAGATGTATTCCTTATGCCTACGTCACAAATGCTGCGGCCTCCGTATGGTGCTGCGGTCTGCGGTGTATCTTGTGGTTTATGCAAATGTTACGGTATTGCAGTCTGCGGTTTATCTATTCACAAATCGTACAGTCACCACAAGGTGCGTTGGGGTTTGTGTTTAACTTTATACACGTATTTACTATATAAAAACATCAAACATGAATATTTACCATATTGATATTCATTGATGTCAAAAAAGGTGACCGCACAGTGTTGTGGCATCTGATATTGCAAAGTTAAGATAACTTTTCTTTTATTATTTTTTTTTATTGAGGCTGTATTTATACTGTCCATAGCATATAAGCCTGGGTATTCAGGCTTGTTTTCAATGCTGGCCAGCTGTAGTGTTGGTGTTTGTCACATCACACAGTAGCTGCTGATAAGGTATTGATTGCCTGATTCAGTAGCAGATAGATAGTTGGTTGGTCTGGTTAGTACATAGTAGTCTATGTTTATTTTTTTGGATTTTCTTGGCATATATGTGCATTATTTTTTCTACTCTTATTTCTAGACAAGCCAACCCTATTTACATATCATAGGCTTGTAACGCAGCTGTGAGTGTGTTAACTGGGTGCTTTTTGTAAGGTTTACGCCTACCATTGGCGTCTCGCTGTGGGGCCGTGACATGTATCACCTTCCCTTTTGCGTGCAGCTTAGTAGGGGGATCCTAGCCTTATTTTGCATACAGATATTTTTGTATGTTTTTAGGTCAGGAATTTGTCGTTCCATTACTGTTTGGGCATTCCATCCACACCTTGGCAGCCATTTCTAGCGTGCATCTCTCGTGAGCTTTTATTTGGCTTCTGGTCTGCTTTAGTAGTGGCGCATTATTTTGCTCTAGTTGCCATTTGTGGAATTTGTAGAGTTTATTGTCTTACTATAGCTGTATGCTAATGTTTTTCAGATGAATTATTCTCCTATTTTCTAGCAATTTTACTTTGGTTCTTTTGTGATTTCATAGGAGGTGCAGCATGTCTAACTCTGAGGCAGATTTTCAGGCTCTGTTCTGTATGTTTGCAGTTTTTATTAGAAAGTTTTCTGTTCTTTGCACCCATGTAGTTTACATCTCCATATCAAAAAAGGTACACACATGCCCTGAAGATTTTTATTGACATTTTCTTGTGTCATGTAGACCTCTTAGCTTTGCAAATAAGCCACAAGTTTGTGGTTTACCTTTTGGACAATTTTTTAAACTATAGTTTGTAGTTAGTTGGTGCTGTCCAACTCAAGGCCCAAGTATTTGTAATTGGTCTAAACATTTTCTAGTGGTTTTGGCTTCCTACTTACAGTGTTATTTTCTTTTCTTTCTGGCAATTGTTTATGTGAGAAGAGAACTGTTTTTGACTTGCTTGTGTTGATGGTTATTTAGTTGGACTCACACCACTCATCCAGTTTTAGTAGAGCTTGTTTAGTTTTAGTTTATTACCCCCTCCCTCTTCTGTGGTGCCGTTTGCATATATGACAGTGTCAGTCTGCATATATTTGGAGGCATTCGGTTTGTAACCATTTTTCAAGATCGTTATGTAGAATATAAAGAGCAGTGGCCCTGCAACTGACCCTCTGGGGTACAACCACATGACAGGTTTGGTTGTCCTGATAGTGTTATTGTTTTATTTTTGTTCTCTGTTGCCTGTCGTTTCAGGTAGCATTTATCCAGTCCATAGTGTTGGATTTTATGCCCAATGGATTCTAGTTTTTTTTTTCCAATAGTATGTTATTGTCTACGTATCGAATGCTTTGCTTGAAGTCAATGAAGGCTGCTCCAACTAATTGTTTTTGTTCAATGACGCCCAATATGTCATTTGTTCAGATAGCTATGTTGTTAGATGTGGATGGCAGTTTTTTCCTCCAGAAACCACTTGTCTTTTCGTTTAGTATATTGTTTTTTTCGCAGTGTTCATTTATGTTCTATGTAGCACTTTCAATAGAGTCTTGCCTGGTGATTTGAAGAATCGATATTGCCTGTAGTTTTCCCATTTTTGTTTGTCTCCACTTTTGTGGATAGTGGTATAGGTTGCGCATTTTCCAGGCTGAGATAAAATCCCTGTTCAAAGAGATGTTGAAAGGTCGACTATAGTGGCTTGGGATGGGCTTGGAGTGCCTTTAAGCATTTTGGTTGGTATTTCTCTATTCCACTTGGTTTATTTGTGTCTATGTCATTTATTTAGTTTTTTACTTCTATTAATCTGTTTTGCAGGGGGTATTATCATTCTGGCACAGTTCCTGATCTATTTCCCCACCTTTTTTAAATTTTCCAGACAAGCGTTTGTCCTATTGTGGCAAAGGTGGCGTGTTCAGTTTGTTTGCTGCATCTTTGTCCTGAGAGTATTGTCCCCTTCGTTATCTTGGAACTGATGTGTGCTCTTCATTTGTTTATTTTTGGGGAATAAATAGGGTCTACATTCTTCCAGAATCTGTTGTATGCTTCCCCAGTCTCTGTCCCTGCCTTTATTATGTATTCTTTTTTGCTGTTCTCACACACTTTGAGATAAGTGGTTTCTGGCAATATAGTAGGCCAGTTTGTCTTCTAAATTGCTGGGGTGAGCTTTGCTTTATTTACCCAGTTTTACTTATGGCTATGATGAGGTCAGCAGGTCATTTGTCTACCCAGGGGTCCTGGTTTTTGTATTTTTATTTTCTTAATGGGGCACATCTCGTCAGCTGATTTTCTTATTTCTGCGATGATGTTGCCCCAATAGATATTAACATCATCTCTGTTTTGTGTGATGTTGTTTATGTTTTGGTGCAAAAAAAATGCAACCCGTTGCAGCGAGCAAAAAAACGTATGGTTACCGTATGGCAACCGCAACCCACCATACGGTCTGGCCGATGCGGCGACTTACGGCCGCCGCAAACATGCCGGAAGGCATTTGTGACCGAGGCAGTAGTGGGGGGGGGAGGGGGGGGGGGGGGGGGGGGGGGGGGGGGGGGGGGGGGGGGGGGGGCAATGAGCATAGGAGGAGAGCTTGCATGATAACGATTCAGGTATTAAAAATAGCAAGTCTATCGGGCGTAATGAGAAGATGGGTGTCCTTAGTTATTAGCGCCACACCCACCTGTTATATTTATTGTAAACAGCAAAGCAGTAAAGACCTAACACTGGACCCTGAGATGGGAGTACATTCTAGACGAGTTCGTAATTCCAACTGAAAACGCCGTCCAAAGCAAAACAAAGTCACACGTCCATTGGGTTTGCATGTATGCCCATATGCGCTGTGCAAAGCTTCTGTATTTCTATTAATTTTGAATAAAATCAAACAATTTTGGATAAACATGGATTCACTCATGCAATATAATAATATAATGAAACTATTTAAGACACAACTATCCATAATAAAGCGTTTTGAGCTTTAAAAAAAACCATTTAATGCTCCACAAAACAATTAGTCAATTTATTTAGGCTGATGTTCACATCACCATTTAAAAATCTTGTTCTAAATTTTAAAATGTGAAATGTGTCAACAGAAATGTGTTTCAAAGAAATATATAACCAATGTCTGACACGTTTCAGATATTAGATGAAATGTGCTGAAACTAACATATTCCATAGCTACACTCACTGCTTCAACATGTGCCATGTGCTTCGTGCGGGTTTGTTTTGCTTTACGCGCCGCGCGGCTGGAATTACGAACCCGTCTATTCCCTGCTATTCACCGGGGACCACCTTCTTCGGTGACGACAGAGGTGGCGCCCCCTTTGGTAGAAGCTGTGCACTACCAGCGTTGATCCCAATTAGAAGCGCTGCAAAGGAACCAGTTTGCATTCAGAGCCATGCTTTCCCATTTCCACTTCTGCCAGGCGTGTCAACAAACATAATGTTGTTGTGGGTGGTTTTGTTGTTTGTTTTATGTTGTCTTCTTTTTTAATTGTCAGTTACTTCGGAAATTACAATAGACGCTCGGCGGGTTGAACAAAAAAGCATCTCATATACATGATATAGGACAGGGCCATTTAGGGGGATCACAACAGTGGGGTTCTGATATTAAGCAGTTCTTTCCCGATATAGGGTTTTAGGTGCAAGGGACTCTGGATATGTATCGATCGAGGGGAATGTGGGGCCGATAGGCATTCTAAAGGCCCGAGAGACTCAAACCCCATATTAAACTTAAAACTGCATAGTCCGATGAAAGCATAACATTGATTGATTGATTGATTGGTGGTTGCTTTACGCCGTGTCGGCAGCATAGGCCATATTCACGGCGAGAAATTTTGTTTTTTGTTCAAATCATCGCTTTTACATGTAAAAGCAGACAATCAATTATGTGCCAATAGACACTCATTAAATTAGAAAGCTCACAATCATATATTTGTGGTCAAGGGAAACAAATTCCCATAGAAAAAGAAAAGTGTTATTAATAATTGATAGAATCTATTTAGTAAACTATATGAGGTGGTACAGTCCAGCTGTCCTCAAAAAGGCTAAAATGTTTTCCTGTTTTACCTTAGTAAAAACGTCATGCCCAGGGACAAAAAATCAACGCAGCTTAATAAAATGTGTTTGAGTGTCAGTGGGGACTGACACCCAATACATTCAGGGGGAGGTTCCCCCTTGAGCAGAAGAGCATGTGTAAGCCACGAGTGGCCAATACGGCAGCGGCTAAGGACCACTTGGTCCCGCCGACCTCCCGCATGAGTCTGTGGTGGCTTTCCCACAGATGGTTCAATTTCTTTAAGTTTATTAATGTTTTCATCCCACTCATGTTGCCATTTGGATTTTATGTGGGTGGCTATTAGTGGTTTCAGATCAGAGTGAGGGATCAGACACGGTTCAAGATCACAGTTCAGGGCCTTCTTCGCAGCCCGATCAGCTCGTTCATTTCCTTGTATGCCGGCATGGCCAGGCACCCAGCACAGGTGGATGTCATACCCATCCGTTGTCAGTTGGTTCATTTTATAAATGACTGTTGCTAGAATAGGGTGATTCGTTTTCAGTCCAGCAACAGCCAGGAGGAAAGAGAACGAATCACTGTATATAACATAGTTAGTGTGGTTGGATACCAAGCATAACAAGTTCAAAACCAAAACACTTACCTAGATTTTATTCTACATATCTTACTTAGATGTGACTGCACTTATTAAGCATTTATTGCTACATAGAAAGGGATGCCAATTCAATTTAATAATAATAAAAACACGATTACTGCTGAAGCCCATGGTGTCAGAATTTGTATGTGCTTGCCAATATTTATTTTTTACATGTTTTCACTTCAAATTAAATATCTTCAAAGTTAACCATTTGAAAGCAAAGTTATGCCATACTAAAGTAAAGTGGATCATAACAATCCACCTAATATATGGATTTCAGAAAATGGCTGGAACTAAAAACAATCAGACAATGGTGACTTTAGGGAAGTCAGACAGTATGGCTGAATGAGTTAAGCACCTGATTCCCGTATAGCAGGTCATGAGATTTCAACCCTTGGGGTTCACACCTGGCCGAGTCAAACCAATGCCGTAAACACTGATGCACAGCGTTCAGTATAATAATAATAATAATAATAGTAATAGGGAATGGTATACGTGGAACGAGGAGGACCAATGGTCCGCGAGTGAAATTCGCCCTTCTTCTATCAAGACCTGGTCACCTTATTTTAACATTTATATTTTATATTAATATTCTATATATTTTTTAACTGAATAGTCCGATGGAAACTAAATTTTCAAAAGCAAAACACTTACCTAAATTTGATCCTACATCCTCGATTTAGATATTGGTGCACTTATTGAGGGGTTGTTGCTCCATAGAAGGCAATAGGCATACTAAGTCAATTTAATATAACCTATTGTTGCTTAAGCCTACGGTGTTAGAATGTTGATGTGCTTGCCAATATTAATTTGGCATGTTTTCATTTCAAATATCTCCAAAGTTAGCGATTTAAGATTAAAGATATTTCAAACTAAAGTAAAGTAGATCATCACGATCAATCTGATGTATTCATTTCAGAAAATTGCAAAAACTCAAAAACCATTGGACAACTTTAGCCAAAAATTGAACTTCTAAGATATTAACTGTGGCATTGAACTTAAAACTACTACCAAAGATTCTAATATGCAATCAGTATAAAAGGAGTCTTTACTCCTAAAAATAGCTGTAACATTAGAAGACTTAGATGAATTAAATATGTGTTGCTGCATCGAACAAAATACCAAGAAAGTTTAATACAAATATGCTACTGCTGGAGTGTAGGGTTTCCAACATTTCTCTGCCAAAAGTAAGTTTGCTTGTTTAAACTTCAAATATCCCCAAATTTAGCGATTTATAATCAAACAATTACCTCAGAGTAACGTAGCCTAACGTTGATGTTAGCACTCTATCATCATCTCGTTTATACTATCTCATCATCTTAGAACTCATCAATCTAAAACACATATCTCAAAGATATGGCAGAAACTCAAAACCATCGAAGTGTGTAACTTTAATAAACTTGCCTCACATAAACGCTTAAATGCGCATTTCTTTTTCTTTCCTCGAAAATTAATATCCATAATGTGTTAATTTTCTATTCTCAATGCCACACAGTGTGAGTGAGGGGGGGGGGGATGAGTGAAGAAGAGGATCCTAATTTACTCACCCGGACAAGAGGAAGAACGAGAGGAAAGAGTTTTTTAAATAAATTTATTGGAGACCATAACCTGCAGGCAGGTCGAGGCATCATGTATCTGGAGAGCATTATCGGTAATGTATATCGCATCGTGAGAAGTGAGAGTCAGTCAATTCGTAACATATCAAGACATGTAATATCGAGCAATGAGTAATATCAAATCAGTGTAATCAAATCATCAGGGTATCAATCAATCAGAGTAATAGTAAGTAAACAAGTGAGTAAATGAGGTAAAAGTGAAATCAAGAGGTTAGATCGAAATCAAGCGGAGAACAGAGGAGGCTTTTCGAGAAAACCATCAGACATCAACCCAATGAGAATCGGGAGGGAGGGTAGGTGAAGCGACTGGCATGGAAGGCTGCGAGCAGGAAAGTGAAGTGAGGGATATAGTCATGTGAGGAAAGTAGTGCGTGGTGGGAAAAGTAGTGCGCATGGCCACGTTCGTAAATTATCTATGTTGACACACCAACATACGTAATGAATCCGAAACTTTAAATCCTTAGGACAACTAAATGTATTATAACTAATCTAATCAAATCACCTTATGATCACATTTATATAACCAGTCAGCAAAACAACACAGGCACAGCGGTCGAACCCGCTAAGCATACGTGTGGTATAACCACTGACAGCGCATGACATAAACATTGATAGTTGGCGCTTCCTAGCCAGGTGCTCGGCATTATTACGATAGAGCAAGGACTGGTTGGCTCAGTGTCGGGATAATGTGACTGAATGGGATATCAGGTCATGGTGTTGGTGTCCTGGTCTCCCAATGGGGCAGCACTATAAAGTTGCCATGAGTGTGTACTGTCACAAGTTGGTACCCATCCTGATATGACCTTAGATGTTTCCAGGACGTAAAACTCCAACAACCAACCAACAACTGGCAGGGAAGGTATCTCTATTGTGAAAATTCCAATTTTAAAATAACAAATTCGGTAGAGACGGGGTGGGGTGTAAAGGTTGACATCCACGCTGTTTTGCGCCTGGTTAACCGGACGCAGTGGCCTAGTCGGTGAGAGTGGTGGCTTCCTGTGTCTGGGATAAACGAGGTCTGGGATAAACAAGGTCTCAAGCTCCAAACTAAGCTTCAAGTATACAGGGCTGTGGTTCTCACACCATTGCTCTATATGCCTGTAAATCATGGACAACATACCGCCATCACACTTAGCAACTACACAATTTCCACCTTGGCTGTCTCAGGAAAATGATGAATATCGGTTGGCTGGATAAGATCGCAAAAAAAATGTATTATATTTAAAACTGAAATAAGGTAGATTATCACGATCAATTTGATATATTTATCTTTTTTTTTAAAGTCATCAAATGACAGAAACTCAAAACCATCGGACAATGCAACTTGGAAAAAAAACCCACAAAAACTCGATATGAATATGGTTTGATATGAATCCTTCAGCCTACATGCCCGGAAACTCCCAGTTAAGGCCCTGTCACACCTTACCGGACTGGAGAACCGGACACTGTCCGGTACTGTACGGCGATGTCCGGTACATGTCCGGTACCCATCCGGCAGTGTCTGGTGGTGTCCGGCGGTGTCCGGTACAAGTTTTGAACATGCACAAAACTTCTACCGGACACCGCCAGACTGACGTGTCCGGTTGGTGTCTGGTATGTCCGGTACCCATCCGGTACCCATCCGTACATGTCCGGTACCCATCCGTTCGTGTTCGGTTTGTCCGTTTTGTCCAGTACATGTCCGGTACCATCCATTATGTGTCCAGTTCTCATCCGGTACTCGTCCCGTACATGTATGGTACATGTACGGTACTTGTCTGGTCGCCCGGCGCCAATTGACCCAATTCCACTCCATTTCAATACATTTCGATACATTTTGTCACCGGAAAGCACCGGACTAGACAATTCTTTGTCCGGTGGTCTCCGGTGCTCAGTCCGGTGAGGTGTGACAATGGCTTTAACTATATGCACGCCGGTACATCATGACTCATATCCGGCTACTTTGAGGACAGGCACACTTTCTCTCTCGCCCCGGGTACTTATATTAATCTAAATTCATGTCAAGGGGTCAAGCTGTGTGCCTCTCAATAACATGCTATCAGGCCATCCCAAATGTGGTAAGAGACAAACACCTCCACGTCACTGAAAAGATCAATGGTGATTCTTTTCCTTCTTTCTTTTCTGACTGGAGCAGGACGTAGCTCATGCAGTAGAGTGTCCACTTGAAGGTGTGGGTTATCCGATCGATCCTGCTCAGTGGGCCCATTTGCACTTTGGCCTATTTTCCATTCCAACCAGTGGTTCACAACTGGTTCATCAAAGGCTGTGGTATGTGCAGTCCTGTCTCTGGAAAAGTGCATATAAAAGACCCCTTGCTGCTTATCGGAAAGAGTAGCCTATGTGGCGACAGTCGGTTTCCTCCAAAGAAATATGTCGGAATGACCATATGTTTGATGTTCAATAGCCGATGATAAAAAATCAATACGCTCTAGAGACGTCGTTAAATAAAACAAGCTTTCCCTTTTTTCAGCACCGCGGTGCTGCTCTGATGGTATTAACAGTTATGATGCATATGAACTTATTTATGAATGAGATGATAAAATGGTATCCATGGACAATGTATGGAATAGCAGGTAAAAACTATCAGGTTTTACTAATATTATGGGGGATCCTATTTTGGACAAGTAGAAGATGGTCATTTGACTTTACAATATTCCATTGATTTGTTCATGATATCTGTGAGAAGGCATTAATGTTATGGGTATGACTTGCTGCTAAGGTCTGTAATGGAGTTGAGATGGTGAGGTTTTTTTGTGAATTTTTGTTGTGTGGTGAATTTATTTACCCTTCCCATAACGGTGGGCACAAACACTTGTTTTCACTGCTGGGCAGCACTAGTTTAATTTTATTTAAGTCTTTCGGATTTTCTTTTACAGTATAACCTAGATAAAAGATTCACCCGGTACTTGTAGTACACGGGTGAAGATCAGCCTTATATAAATACGGGCGAAAATAGCGTTAGTATGGAAGTGAGGCTCCAGTATGTGGCTCCAGTATCAAATGGCTACCCATATAGGCACAGAGTTGGTGAAATGGGAGAGAATGCAAAAAGATAAGATGGTGGCCGTAGAACGCCGTCGATTTCACTTTTAAATCTTATTAAACTAGATATTATATTATATTTTTCAACTCAAAGGTAGCGGGCTCTTAATAATACATATGTAAAGAATAAATGTTGCTTCTTAGATTGTGAAATTAGGCTCTCAATTCTTTGACCCGCATTTTCGCCACCTTTTACATAGGGTTGGTTTGCACCCCTACTGCAGCAGTACGGGGTGAATCTTGTATCTAAGTTGACCCCGCTAAACGAAACTTGAAGGGACTTTGACTCCCCCCCCCCCCCACACACACACTACTGCCCACATACACACTCACTTTCCCTGCCCAGCTCGCCACCCTACTCCCCCCTCCCTCCCCCCCCCCCCCCACCCTGCACACACTACTGCCCCCCCCCCACACACACTCACTTCCGCTGTCTGGCTCGCCACCCTACTCCCCCCTCCCTCCCCCTCGTCCCCCACCCCCACCCCCACATACACTACTGCTAGCACTTATCCAATCAAGCGTGGTGTAAGAGGCGGTGGGGTCTCAGATGACCTCATAACCACATGAAAGTTTGGTTTAACAGTACCAGAAGTGGCCTGGGGTCCGACAATTTTGCTTGGATTAACCGATAATTTGGATTAACCAACTTTGGGTTAACCAACTTTTTATATGATAAATGGTAGTATTTTGCCGGGCCGCTAAAAAAAGTTTGGATTAACCGATCGTTTGGTTTAACCGAGCTTGGTTTAACGGGGTTATACTGTAGTAATAATTTTCGTGTCGTTGTTGTTTCTTGCTTATGGGTTGTAACTGTTTGTAGATTGCAAATAGCCCAAATCTGACTTTTACATGTTTACCATGCTTTGTGTTAGTCTATTTACTTATAATTGTGGGTGTTTTTGGTACATTTCTAGTGTAACTTTGCTAGTTGCACAGAGCTCACTGTCACTGGCAGTATCGATTGTGCTCTATCAATTCATAACTACGTGTAACAACGATGCACTTGACAGCATTTCTTGTGCAGATTTATTCGATGGAAAAGCAAAATAATGTTTCGTTAGCACATCTGTTAAGGTAGGATTCTATTCTTGTTTCGTTAGCACATCTGTTAAGGTGGGATTATATTCTTGTTTCGTTGGCACAGCTGTTAAGGTGGGATTCTATTCTTGTTTCGTTGGCACATCTGTTAAGGTGGGATTCTATTGTTTCGTTGGCACATCTGTTAAGGTGGGATTCTATTCCTGTTTCGATAGCACACCTGTTACGGTAAGATTATGCACAATGACTGGACGCGGTGGCCGATAGAGCACAGGCTTCCCGTGTAGAAGGTTGGAAGTTTGACTCCAAGGTGAGTCAAACCAATGACTCACAAAATTAATACAAGGTGGCGTTCTCTGTGGTGGAGTGGTTAGAGTGTCTGACTTTTTTCTAGGTCAGACTCCTAATCTGAGGGTCGGCGGTTCGATTCCCCATGCCCCCCAGCTCTGCCAATTTGGATTTCCACTGCTGTGTATAACTTACAGCATCATCAAAGGCCGGTTGCTCTCATACCATGTCTATGTGGTGTGGGAGGTTAAAAATCCCTTGGGTCAGTAAAAGTGTAGGCTCGGGCTTTCTATCGACCAGCAGTGGAATGAGGAAGACCAGTCGTCTATGACTGAAATTTCCCCTGCTTAAACAACTAATGGACCAAAAAAACAAAAAAAACTTGTCGTTACCTAGCCTGACACTCGGCATTAATACGATATGATATGGACTGGTTAGCACGGTATCAGGATAATATGACTGTGTGGGATATCGAGCCACGGGATATCGAGCCGGGTAGAGGTGAATATTTTATCTAAATGATTCTATGATATGACACTTAAGCCAACATCGCCTATTGCATGCCGCACATCAGGTACTGCATGTGGCATTGCACGGGAATAGAATCTCACCGTGACAGATGTGCTATCGAAACAAGAATATAATGTGTCAAATTTGAGTCTAACAGGTAGCGATCATGCGCCTTTCCAGAATCAAACTTGGATGGGAGGGGGCGGGGAGAGGGGGTGACTGGGATGTTATTGTTAATCAACCTAATAGAACAAGTGTCAAAAGGCTTGGTTTTTGTTGTTGAAGATTTATACTGCCTATCATGGATAAGCCTGAATAGGCTTGTTTTCACCATTAGACAGTTTGTCGATAGAAAGCCCGAGCCTACACTTTTACCGACCCTTGGGATTTTTAACCTCCCACACCACATAGAGATGGTATGAGAGCAACTGGCCTTTGATGACGCTGTAAGTTATACACAGCAGTGGAAATCCAAATAGGCAGAGGTGGGGGCACAGGGAATCGAACCACTGACCTTCCAATTAGGAGTTCGACCTAGAAAAAAGTCAGACACTCTAACCACTCCGCCACAGAGAACACATATGGTTATGGACATAACCATATGTGTTCACATCCTAATGGGCTAAACATATTATTCGATATGTGTATCTATCATAGCCCTCTCCTTTTGGAGGGAAGCATTTATTAAATCATGTAGATTAACCAATTTTAAAAGTCGAATCAAGAGCATCTGTTAATTCACAATGTAATATGCTAAATATATTGTTAAAATTTTGTCCATCACATTCTCTTATGTTTGGAGTCAAGAATTTATGACATCATGTAGATTCATCAACTTTAAAAGTCGAATCGAAAGCATCCAGTGGCTGCCATCTTGTTTGTTTTCTGTGGGTTTTTTTTCAATCTCTCCTAGTTCATCATTTCTATGCCAATACAGATAAACACAGTGCACTGGAACATGGACCTCCATAGCTTGTTTACAATTGATTCATACTAAGCAGTTTTGCAGGGCCGTCATTCAGCTCTGACTGACTGACTGACTGACTGACTGGGGCGTCCTCATGGGGCGACTGAAGTTTGCAAAAACTGCAACACTGTGACAGGCGCTCCTGGTGAAGCCCTATTTAGGTTGTGGCGTTGCTCTGTTTCTGTGGTGCGCAGGTTCTCAGTGAGGAAAGGAGCAGAGGCGTGCGAGATTCTAGACTGACAGAATGCTGACCGTGGTAGTGTGCAGAACTGCCAAAATCAGGTGTGGAGGTAGGTGTGCTGGCCGGCCCTATGGGGCAGCACTATTAAGTCACCATCAGTGATGTTGCTAGGACGAAAAGCAACAACAAAACAAACATGATATACGATACGGCCTCGTAAGCCCAAAGAGATGGTTCCATTTTGAATTCGTGTTGTGCATTTTGCATTATGAGCAAGTGTACTCACGCCTCAATTCACACTATTTACACGTGACCTAATTTGGCATCAGAATGAGTCTGAGCACGTGTTGATATTGGAAATGGCCATAAGACATTGCTGTGTGTTGATGTGTATGAACTACGACAGAAATTAATGGAGTAAAATTTGAAGATATTCACTTTTGAAACTACCATATTAATTTTTGCATACCTTTTTTCTATTTATTAGTTAATTTTCATGAAGATTGAGTGATGATCAGATGCATTTCAACAGGCAATGTCAACAAAGTCACTCACCTTGGCTGCCAATCTTTTCTTAAATTCAAAATTGCATAACTTTCTTAATATATATATATTAAACAAATATATTTTAACCCTTTTAAAGCTTTTATTAATTTGTAATTACTAAGACTAGTTGTTTAACTGTGATGCACAGATAACTACGCTGACGGTGCTGTATTACATGATACCACCATAACTATGCAGACTTGAAGTTGGCAGTCACATTGTAGTTAAAGAATGGGAAAATCACCATGCAAGGGTCACCCAATCTTCATGAAAATTGGCCAATATATAGGAAACAGGTATGCAAAGATGAATATGGTAGGGTACAAAATGAATACCCTCAAATTTGAGTGATTTCGAGAGGTATCGGTCAACAAAAAAGTATTTGCATGACTTTTCATACAGCAGCGCCTCACAGATGCGTACGTCGCCTCGGTCTGGTTTCAACATGGCCGCGGCATGAATAGTGTGAATGGAATTTCGGGTTTAGCTGCGGAGTGCGTCATTGTTACTTCCGGTAGATTATGCAAATTAGCAGTGCAAGATTCTGCAGCACGAGCGTCCTACTAGGAATCGTGTGCGACATGCAAAGTGTCTTGCAATAAATTAAATTAATAAATTCGAATTTTGTGTGACCTTTAAGTTGCCCTTTTCACTGATTTGAGTTCATGCTCTTCTTTTAAAACTACATGGATCGCAATTGAAAAGTGGTAAGCTTGACAACACCACAACATTATCTGACAATTCCCCCCTCCATAATATATACGTGACATAGTTAAGGTTACTTAAACGCTGAGTGGTTTATCAGCTTGCTGACTTTAATACCGCGACGATGTGCGTATAGATTGATGCATGTTCAATTCAATAAAAAAAAAGTATTGGTGGTATATTTACCATGTCCATAACATATAAGTTCATGATAGAACTTGTTTTTAAAAAATCAATACGCTCTAGAGACGTCGTTAAATAAAACAAGCTTTCCCTTTTTTTCAGCACCGCGGTGCTGCTCTGATGGTATTAACAGTTATGATGCATATGAACTTATTTATGAATGAGATGATAAAATGGTATCCATGGACAATGTATGGAATAGCAGGTAAAAACTATCAGGTTTTACTAATATTATGGGGGATCCTATTTTGGACAAGTAGAAGATGGTCATTTGACTTTACAATATTCCATTGATTTGTTCATGATATCTGTGAGAAGGCATTAATGTTATGGGTATGACTTGCTGCTAAGGTCTGTAATGGAGTTGAGATGGTGAGGTTTTTTTGTGAATTTTTGTTGTGTGGTGAATTTATTTACCCTTCCCATAACGGTGGGCACAAACACTTGTTTTCACTGCTGGGCAGCACTAGTTTAATTTTATTTAAGTCTTTCGGATTTTCTTTTACAGTATAACCTAGATAAAAGATTCACCCGGTACTTGTAGTACACGGGTGAAGATCAGCCTTATATAAATACGGGCGAGAAAATAGCGTTAGTATGGAAGTGAGGCTCCAGTATGTGGCTCCAGTATCAAATGGCTACCCATATAGGCACAGAGTTGGTGAAATGGGAGAGAATGCAAAAAGATAAGATGGTGGCCGTAGAACGCCGTCGATTTCACTTTTAAATCTTATTAAACTAGATATTATATTATATTTTTCAACTCAAAGGTAGCGGGCTCTTAATAATACATATGTAAAGAATAAATGTTGCTTCTTAGATTGTGAAATTAGGCTCTCAATTCTTTGACCCGCATTTTCGCCACCTTTTAC
Organism: Branchipolynoe longqiensis; assembly: GCA_030323885.1. Lineage (NCBI taxonomy): Eukaryota > Metazoa > Annelida > Polychaeta > Phyllodocida > Polynoidae > Branchipolynoe > Branchipolynoe longqiensis. The sequence goes on from CM059188.1 coordinate 47,815,937, forward strand.
ATAGGGTTGGTTTGCACCCCTACTGCAGCAGTACGGGGTGAATCTTGTATCTAAGTTGACCCCGCTAAACGAAACTTGAAGGGACTTTGACTCCCCCCCCCCCCCCACACACACACTACTGCCCACATACACACTCACTTTCCCTGCCCAGCTCGCCACCCTACTCCCCCCTCCCTCCCCCCCCCCCCCACCCTGCACACACACACTACTGCCCCCCCCCCACACACACTCACTTCCGCTGTCTGGCTCGCCACCCTACTCCCCCCTCCCTCCCCCTCGTCCCCCACCCCCACCCCCACATACACTACTGCTAGCACTTATCCAATCAAGCGTGGTGTAAGAGGCGGTGGGGTCTCAGATGACCTCATAACCACATGAAAGTTTGGTTTAACAGTACCAGAAGTGGCCTGGGGTCCGACAATTTTGCTTGGATTAACCGATAATTTGGATTAACCAACTTTGGGTTAACCAACTTTTTATATGATAAATGGTAGTATTTTGCCGGGCCGCTAAAAAAAGTTTGGATTAACCGATCGTTTGGTTTAACCGAGCTTGGTTTAACGGGGTTATACTGTAGTAATAATTTTCGTGTCGTTGTTGTTTCTTGCTTATGGGTTGTAACTGTTTGTAGATTGCAAATAGCCCAAATCTGACTTTTACATGTTTACCATGCTTTGTGTTAGTCTATTTACTTATAATTGTGGGTGTTTTTGGTACATTTCTAGTGTAACTTTGCTAGTTGCACAGAGCTCACTGTCACTGGCAGTATCGATTGTGCTCTATCAATTCATAACTACGTGTAACAACGATGCACTTGACAGCATTTCTTGTGCAGATTTATTCGATGGAAAAGCAAAATAATGTTTCGTTAGCACATCTGTTAAGGTAGGATTCTATTCTTGTTTCGTTAGCACATCTGTTAAGGTGGGATTATATTCTTGTTTCGTTGGCACAGCTGTTAAGGTGGGATTCTATTCTTGTTTCGTTGGCACATCTGTTAAGGTGGGATTCTATTGTTTCGTTGGCACATCTGTTAAGGTGGGATTCTATTCCTGTTTCGATAGCACACCTGTTACGGTAAGATTATGCACAATGACTGGACGCGGTGGCCGATAGAGCACAGGCTTCCCGTGTAGAAGGTTGGAAGTTTGACTCCAAGGTGAGTCAAACCAATGACTCACAAAATTAATACAAGGTGGCGTTCTCTGTGGTGGAGTGGTTAGAGTGTCTGACTTTTTTCTAGGTCAGACTCCTAATCTGAGGGTCGGCGGTTCGATTCCCCATGCCCCCCAGCTCTGCCAATTTGGATTTCCACTGCTGTGTATAACTTACAGCATCATCAAAGGCCGGTTGCTCTCATACCATGTCTATGTGGTGTGGGAGGTTAAAAATCCCTTGGGTCAGTAAAAGTGTAGGCTCGGGCTTTCTATCGACCAGCAGTGGAATGAGGAAGACCAGTCGTCTATGACTGAAATTTCCCCTGCTTAAACAACTAATGGACCAAAAAAAAAAAAAAAACTTGTCGTTACCTAGCCTGACACTCGGCATTAATACGATATGATATGGACTGGTTAGCACGGTATCAGGATAATATGACTGTGTGGGATATCGAGCCACGGGATATCGAGCCGGGTAGAGGTGAATATTTTATCTAAATGATTCTATGATATGACACTTAAGCCAACATCGCCTATTGCATGCCGCACATCAGGTACTGCATGTGGCATTGCACGGGAATAGAATCTCACCGTGACAGATGTGCTATCGAAACAAGAATATAATGTGTCAAATTTGAGTCTAACAGGTAGCGATCATGCGCCTTTCCAGAATCAAACTTGGATGGGAGGGGGCGGGGAGAGGGGTGACTGGGATGTTATTGTTAATCAACCTAATAGAACAAGTGTCAAAAGGCTTGGTTTTTGTTGTTGAAGATTTATACTGCCTATCATGGATAAGCCTGAATAGGCTTGTTTTCACCATTAGACAGTTTGTCGATAGAAAGCCCGAGCCTACACTTTTACCGACCCTTGGGATTTTTAACCTCCCACACCACATAGAGATGGTATGAGAGCAACTGGCCTTTGATGACGCTGTAAGTTATACACAGCAGTGGAAATCCAAATAGGCAGAGGTGGGGGCACAGGGAATCGAACCACTGACCTTCCAATTAGGAGTTCGACCTAGAAAAAAGTCAGACACTCTAACCACTCCGCCACAGAGAACACATATGGTTATGGACATAACCATATGTGTTCACATCCTAATGGGCTAAACATATTATTCGATATGTGTATCTATCATAGCCCTCTCCTTTTGGAGGGAAGCATTTATTAAATCATGTAGATTAACCAATTTTAAAAGTCGAATCAAGAGCATCTGTTAATTCACAATGTAATATGCTAAATATATTGTTAAAATTTTGTCCATCACATTCTCTTATGTTTGGAGTCAAGAATTTATGACATCATGTAGATTCATCAACTTTAAAAGTCGAATCGAAAGCATCCAGTGGCTGCCATCTTGTTTGTTTTCTGTGGGTTTTTTTTCAATCTCTCCTAGTTCATCATTTCTATGCCAATACAGATAAACACAGTGCACTGGAACATGGACCTCCATAGCTTGTTTACAATTGATTCATACTAAGCAGTTTTGCAGGGCCGTCATTCAGCTCTGACTGACTGACTGACTGACTGACTGGGGCGTCCTCATGGGGCGACTGAAGTTTGCAAAAACTGCAACACTGTGACAGGCGCTCCTGGTGAAGCCCTATTTAGGTTGTGGCGTTGCTCTGTTTCTGTGGTGCGCAGGTTCTCAGTGAGGAAAGGAGCAGAGGCGTGCGAGATTCTAGACTGACAGAATGCTGACCGTGGTAGTGTGCAGAACTGCCAAAATCAGGTGTGGAGGTAGGTGTGCTGGCCGGCCCTATGGGGCAGCACTATTAAGTCACCATCAGTGATGTTGCTAGGACGAAAAGCAACAACAAAACAAACATGATATACGATACGGCCTCGTAAGCCCAAAGAGATGGTTCCATTTTGAATTCGTGTTGTGCATTTTGCATTATGAGCAAGTGTACTCACGCCTCAATTCACACTATTTACACGTGACCTAATTTGGCATCAGAATGAGTCTGAGCACGTGTTGATATTGGAAATGGCCATAAGACATTGCTGTGTGTTGATGTGTATGAACTACGACAGAAATTAATGGAGTAAAATTTGAAGATATTCACTTTTGAAACTACCATATTAATTTTTGCATACCTTTTTTCTATTTATTAGTTAATTTTCATGAAGATTGAGTGATGATCAGATGCATTTCAACAGGCAATGTCAACAAAGTCACTCACCTTGGCTGCCAATCTTTTCTTAAATTCAAAATTGCATAACTTTCTTAATATATATATATTAAACAAATATATTTTAACCCTTTTAAAGCTTTTATTAATTTGTAATTACTAAGACTAGTTGTTTAACTGTGATGCACAGATAACTACGCTGACGGTGCTGTATTACATGATACCACCATAACTATGCAGACTTGAAGTTGGCAGTCACATTGTAGTTAAAGAATGGGAAAATCACCATGCAAGGGTCACCCAATCTTCATGAAAATTGGCCAATATATAGGAAACAGGTATGCAAAGATGAATATGGTAGGGTACAAAATGAATACCCTCAAATTTGAGTGATTTCGAGAGGTATCGGTCAACAAAAAAGTATTTGCATGACTTTTCATACAGCAGCGCCTCACAGATGCGTACGTCGCCTCGGTCTGGTTTCAACATGGCCGCGGCATGAATAGTGTGAATGGAATTTCGGGTTTAGCTGCGGAGTGCGTCATTGTTACTTCCGGTAGATTATGCAAATTAGCAGTGCAAGATTCTGCAGCACGAGCGTCCTACTAGGAATCGTGTGCGACATGCAAAGTGTCTTGCAATAAATTAAATTAATAAATTCGAATTTTGTGTGACCTTTAAGTTGCCCTTTTCACTGATTTGAGTTCATGCTCTTCTTTTAAAACTACATGGATCGCAATTGAAAAGTGGTAAGCTTGACAACACCACAACATTATCTGACAATTCCCCCCTCCATAATATATACGTGACATAGTTAAGGTTACTTAAACGCTGAGTGGTTTATCAGCTTGCTGACTTTAATACCGCGACGATGTGCGTATAGATTGATGCATGTTCAATTCAATAAAAAAAAAGTATTGGTGGTATATTTACCATGTCCATAACATATAAGTTCATGATAGAACTTGTTTTCAATGCTGAAAATAACCAGGTTGGGTAGCTTACCTGGTTTAAGATATGGTGGTTAAAGTGGCCAGTTATACCTCGTGGCGACGGGAACCATGCTCAGACAAATGCTCTCCAAGCACAACCTTGTTTAGTTTTTATGTTTATATAACCAAATATGTGTGTGGAGAGTAGTGGACCCACTTCTCCACCAGAAGTGGGTCAGTGCTGAGGTCAGGGTGGGGGGGGAGGGGGTCTGAGGCTGGGACTAGCTGGCAGCTGTTGTTTTTAAAATGGCTGGGTGAGTGGAGAGAAGGGACGGTAAAACTGGGGTATTTTAAATTTTCTTTAGAGTAGTTCAATCAGGAAATATATTTGCTTTAATGTACAATATATGTTAGAACTTACATTGCATAATTCAATGAGAAACACATATAGATGAAACACGTTTTTTTGTTGTTGAATGTAAAAAGGTTTTGGACTGTATGGGGTTTGAACACCATAGCAACAACAGCTGTCACATGACCGATCTAGGTCACTCTACACCACCAAGTGGAAAAGTTCAGTACTAAGCATGCACAACCCGGTTCAATTACCAAGGTCGAATTTTATACAGGATTACGGTGCAGGTTCACAAATATGGTTGTGGCACACTGAGTTTTGGGATGTTTTCATATTGGAATACATCACTAGAAAGCGAAATATTATATCTAATTTCCTGAATATTTCCAGGATATTTACTTGGTACCGGATTGAGTAAATTAACAGTGAATATTAGGAACTAATTCAATAGTTACAACACATGGCTACAGCCAGAACTGCCCATGATAGTACTGTGTTGGTATAACTATGAATCCCAAACAATAGAGGAACCTCCACCCAACCATGGGGGTATATGCTGGTATGTGGCTGACTCATATACTTCCACTTGCCACTGGGGGAGGTCCTGTGGGGACTGTTGCGCATCATTTAGATATATTTTTTGCATCCCAATATATATATGCATAATAAATAATTCACTGTGATTAAGCATCTGATGCATAATCACCACAAATATGGCTTGTCTTGCTGGTACAACATAAAGAAAAACTTACCTGAAATATTATTGTATTTGATTTATTTTTTATTGTTGGTTAACACTTGATTATTTCTATTCATATTATTTAAGGGAATGCCGGTGCTAAGACTCATATATTATACTAGAATATGTCTGGTGGAAGCTATAGCCATATAGCCGTCGTGTCCAGTGAGTCCAGTGTACCGGGAGTTGCGTCAGACGAAGTCAACAGCTGGGGCGCGTCAGGCGAAGTCGTGTACCGTGAGTCATGGTTCCGTGGAACAGGGGAGACGCCCCCCCCCCCCCCCCACCCCACCCCCCGGCCGCCGCGCGAAGTGGCGCGCCCCCTCGCCCCGCCGGTCGCCCCGTCAGAGTGCGGTGGGTGGATGCGCGGTGGGTTGGTGGGTAGTCTGTGGGTGTGTGGCTGGTGGGTGGGCAGTGGCTGGCCGCCTCGGCCATGTCCCGCCTTATTTCCCTCCATGCCTCCCTCACCTCCTCCCATGTCTCGTTGGGCGCGGTTGTGGGTGGTTGGGGATGGGTGGTTGGGGGGTGGCTCTCTGGTGGGTGGATGGGCGGGTGTCCCGCCTTACCTCCCTCCACGCCTCCCTCACCTCTCTCCACGCATCGCTGGTCGCGTCATTGACCGACGTGCAGGGGGATGGGGTGGGGGGGGGGCGTGGGGGGCGGGTACATCCGTGTGGTGGGTCGACATCCATTACCGAGCTGCGTTCCGGGTCGCGTTCCAGGTCGATGGTCACCACCGGATCGCGTTCCGGGTCGATGGTCACCACAGGATCGTGCCCGTCATGCCTCACCTCCTGGGTTGCTTGGGGAAGAAAGGAAGGACGAGACACACAAGTACCGCTAGGTGCACCCGTGTCAGTCACTCTGTTATTGCATTCTCCATTTATACCTTTATTACCCTCAACACCCTTGTCACCCCTTTTGACCTCATCTCTCTCCCTATTTACACCCATATTAACTTCACCTCCACCCCTAGGGTCCGGTGATTGCGCACCTGTGAACACACTTTCAACAGACCTGCACTGTCTTTTAGGGTCCCTATTGTCCTCTGCACTATCCTGGTCCCCATTGTGCTCTGCTTGTTCTTTGTTCCCAGGCCTTTTATGGTTTCCTTTATAGCTAATATGTTCTGTGCCTTCAGGCCTTCTGTTTTCGACCTGAAGCTGAGACTTGCCAGGAGTCACCATTGTATGCATGCATTTTGCCCATCTAAACTGCCAAAGCGCCTACAACAAAATTGACAGCATTAAACTACACTTAGATATCTGTAAATTTGATGTGTTAACACTATCAGAAACATGGTTTCATGAACTGCATAGTGACCAACTACTAGAAATTGGTGGGTACAGGCTTGTGAGAGAGGATAGAAAAACACTGACCAATGCACAAATACAAAAGAGGGGTGGAGGAGTTGCAATATACACCAAAAAATACCTAAACTCCGAACATAAGCCATTACAAGAAGCAACCAGATCAGACACAAATATTGAACTAGTATGGACACTCATAAAAAATGAAAAACAAGCTAATATAGCTGTAGGGAGTCTATATAGACCGCCAAATGGAAACATCGAAGACTTCATTGCACAACTGGAGGACATCCCTAGAAAGTGTGTCGAAACTGACGAAGGCGGAGATATTCTTACTAGGGGATTTCAACATAAACTACAAAACAAACAACAAAAACAAACACTCACTAGAGAACTTAATCAAAGGCAGAGGGTTAAAGCAAAAAATGAGTGAGCTAACAAGGCTTGGAGAAAACAGCTCGATAATAGACCTAATAATAACAGACTCAAATCATACCCACACCTCAGGAACAAGAAACTGGGGCATTAGTGATCATGAATTGATATATGTTACTAGAAAGAAAATAAAAACAAAAAACAAAACTACTCCCCGTATGGGTAGATCATACAAAAACTACACAAAAGAGGCACTAGAAACTCATCTGAAAGAGAAAATTAAATTGCCATTTCCAACTGAGATAGTTGTAAATGACCAATGGAACTATATCATTGGGGAAGTCAGAAAGCATCTGGACACTACCTGCCCAATAAAAAAACTTAAAATCAAAAACAACCAAGACCCATGGGTAACCCCAGAATTAATCAACCTAATTATGGACAAATATAAAGCAGGCAAATTAGCCAAAGCAAGCGAGCGACTACTAGACATAGAAAACTACCACAAAGCAAGAAATCGTAGCCAGAAATCAGTGAGAAAAGCCACAAGACGGTACATTGTCAAACAAGACCAGCAATGGGGAAAAAACTCGCACAAATTCTGGAACAATGTGAAAATACTAAGACCAAATAATAAAAATAAAGAATGGATTACCGTTTACAACAACGAGGGGGTGGAAATCAGCAACAATGATACTGCTAATATAATGAACAAACATTTTTCAACCATAGGCAATAAACTATCCAAACAATTCAACACAAACTGGACAACGAAAGCGCAACAATTAAACACAGACATTGGAGATTGCACAACCACAATAAAAGAGATAAGTGAGCTCATAAAATCAATTGATTGCATCAAGCCTTCGGGCATTGAAAATACCTCGAGTATAGTATTGAAAGATGCATTCGGATGCATCCCAGATGTTATATGTGAGCTATACAACAAATCGTTCACAGAAGGTACTTATGTGGACTGCTGGAAACTAGCCAAAGTAACACTGCTCCACAAAGGAGGGGATAAACAGGTACTGGGAAACTATAGACCGATCTCCATACTCCCATTGCCTGGTAAACTAATGGAAAAAATAATGCATAGACATAGTATGGACCATCTAAACGAACACAAAATATTAAACAGTAAACAGGGCGGTTTCAGAAAATACCACTCAACAATAAAAACAATTGCTAACTTAATAACTGATATTGCAAACAGTATCAATAAAAAGAACCTAGTGGGTGCAGCATTCATAGATTTCAGCAAAGCGTTTGACACGGTGGACCACCCTATCCTAAGGAGAAAACTAACCCAAATGGGAATAGCGGGAGTAACAGGAAAATGGCTAGCGAGCTATCTAGAAAACAGAAAGCAATGCACCACAGTAAATGGATCCATATCCAATGAGGAAAAGATAACTTGCGGAGTACCCCAAGGGTCAGTCCTGGGGCCACTTCTCTTTCATATATATTAACGATCTAAACAACTGGCTAGAAATTGAAAACATCCAACTATATGCAGATGACACCGTGGTATATGCTGCAGGCAAAACAACCGAAGAAATAGAAATGAAACTGAATCTAACACTAACAAAACTAATCGAGTGGTGCCAACTAAATAGGATAACCATAAACAATAGCAAGTCAAAAACAGTACTATTTGGTACCAGGCTAACAAGTAATGAGAAAATAAAGTGTCTTCTGGGAAACACCGAACTAGAACAAGTAGACAACTACCGATATCTGGGAGTGGATCTAGTCAGACACCTAAATTATGACCTCTGCATAACAAATACTATCAAAAAAGTAAACCATAAAATATGGCTACTGGCTAAACTGAGATACTACATGACTGAAAGCATGGCAATTAAAATATATAAAGGCATGATCCTCTACTTTGTACTATGGCGATTGTTAGTATTTACCAGGCGGAAGGAAATACAAACTATAAACAAACTACAGGTGCTACAAAATAAGAGCCCTCAAAGTATGGCCTTCAGGTTGAACAAAGAATCTTAAATCGAATTAACAAAAAAATAATGCAACATTACTAACTAGTTTAGAAGGGGAATCGCCACCTCAAAATTAACTAGACACCATTACACCACAAAACCAGGCTACACAGCAACCCCCCGTAGGGACACCAGCCAAATGGCAGCCCCAGTGCTACTGACAGCAATAAGTAACACCAAAATTTATGAGAGAAGTGTATTTGCCATGGCGGCACATGCCTGGAATAATCAACCCACACAACAACGGGCAATCAAAAGCATGGACCACTATAAAAGGTCCTTAAAGAAAACATAATACACAACCACCTACTGAAGAAACAATATCTCACCTGATCTTGGGTGCAGTCACTGCTTGCTGTGTTCTGGCACAAAAAGCAAAAGACCGGCCAGAAAAGATGGTAGATATCACAAATACAGAAACTAGCCCTACTAAGTACTAAGGAATTCGAAATGACTATCACCATAGGGCGCAGTCCGTCTGTGTATGTCTACTGGCACAAACCAAAGCAGAACCAGGCAGGCCACGGTCATGCATCCGAATCACCCTGAAATACGAAATGGCTAACCATACAACACAGCCATCCCACCTAGTCACAGTCCTGAAGGGTCCAGGGGAGTTCTGGCACACTGGTGTACTATCTAAGGACAGGGCATGGGTGAAAGGATGCTGTAATAAACCACAATGGGATGGGATCCTCTCCCACAGGCCTGTATGTCATCTGCGTAGATGTACATAGTAGGCTAAGTTATCATATACAGGTTAGGAAAAAACTTGAAAATTTAAAAAAAACTAATATAGAAACTACTAACACCCAAAACCGCAAAGGTTGGCCCGAGAAAGATCAGGTAAAGACTCCTGAGTGCGGGACCAGACCAATCTAGCACCACAGCTGTCCAGCGTTGAAAACAAGCACCCTCACGGGAGCTTATACGTTATGGGCAGAATTAAAAACTTGTCACAAAAAAAAAAAAAAAAATGTGTGTTTTGTAACCCAGCAGTCGTTACTGTATCTCTCCCTTGACCCTGGGGAGCCTGGCGGGGGGCGCGCCCCACTACCTGACGTGTCGCCCTCCTTATCTCACCTCCCTTATGATTAAAATTTGCGGGCAGTGCTGGTGCAGTCTGCACCACCACTGTTGATGGTGCTATAGCCAACTGCTATAGCCAACTGGGCAGCCTGTACTGGACGCTCAGTGTGCTCTGATATTAATTTCCGGAGGCTTTTTAACTCCCCCTCGATCATTTTAAATGCAGCCCTCTCTGCCCTGTCTTTTAGGGTATCTGATTTTTAGTTAGCTGTGTGGCTCCCTGTGTGGGCTTCTATAGCCCCTACCTCCATTGGTTCTTCCAGCCTATGAGCCCCTGTCAGCCTGCCCCCTGGCCCTGCCAAGCCTTCTTCATTCTGCCTGGCTACAGTCATTTCCGCTTCTAGGCTAACTGCCCTGGCCAGACGCACATTCAGCTTGACCACAGGTTCAATCAATGAGTCTTCAAACTTCTTGATCACCATATCATGTAGTGCGCCCAGCTTCACTAATCCCTTTTCTGGCCAAGCCCTCTGTACTGCCGTACAGTATCGCATACAGTACGCTGACATCAGCTCCCCTTTCTCCTGCTTTAGTGTGAACACTATATCAACTAGGGCGGTGGCTTCCCTGGCTGTTAGGAACAGTCCAACCAGGCGTCCCCGGACCTCCTCCCATGAGCTGTTTGCATCATCTTCATATACTGAGTATATGACCTCATGGAGGTTGCCCTTAGAGTGACTGAGTGCAAACTTTACTACATCCACCCCTCTTGCCCCAGACACTCTACCTGCTTGGCCAACCTGCTCTACCCAGCTCCTCAATACTCCCAGATCTGACCCATCCTCAGTGGCTATCAGTAGGTAATCTAAAGTGGGTGTATAGGGTGTCCGCAGCGTGACATTTGACATATTTTAACCTTTTTAAAACACTAAAATCTCCACTAATTCTGCTTCGTTTGAAATAAAAATTATATGAAATTAAAGCTTGTTATTTTGTCTTTTAGGGTATCTGATTTTTAGTTAGCATTATGAAATAAATTAGAGTCAATGGAAACTTGTTTGGGGGTACCATCGGCAGCTCTGTGCATGCTTGCCGAGTTTGTTTTCATCCAGTCTGAGCTACTCCCTTCCGTAAAATTGATACCTTGGTGAGCAAAGCGATCTGAGCTAAAAATAACCACCAATGAAAGACAGAGAAGAAACTAGGCTTCATTACCATATCAAGCATGGCTGTTTTTAAGTGGGAAATCTGATTGAACTGAAGGAGTGAAAATATTAAGACATCAATCCTCCTTGAAAATTGATCAGGATCATGCTGAAAATTATATCATCAGAAAGCTCAAGTCTTCCTCTACCTAACCAGAACAATAGTTGGTTGAGATTTATATCATGCTCATCAAGGTTGGTCTGAGAAGTGACTGGTGCAAGAATGTGGCTATTGTCAGCTTGCGATGCCTAAAAGTGAATTTTGTCTTTCTTTCTCTGATCAGTTAGAAAATTGTGTCATCATGTAGCGCTTTTAATTCTGGTTATTTTGGTATATAGATTGCAGTGATAGGACAATTAGAATGGGAGTTATGCTATTTTTCTTAATTTTACTGAATTTATTATTGGTGGTTGCTGGAAATTAAGGAATTTAACAAGTTTGACATGAAATTTCAGAAAGAACACTAACAGTGATAGTCTGTAAAAAATTGAGCTTCTTATTTGTACTATAGAGAATGAGGTTCTTTAATATTGGACATGGACAGATCATATGCAAAATAGCTTCCAGGTGGGACCCTAAAAACCAAGATTTGGCTAATTTGGAAATGTGCGCAAATCGGGGTAAAAAAATCTATTTTTAAACACTCATAACTTTGCAGCTATTCAATGGATCTAAATGATTTTTATATCATTGAGATCCGATTTAAAAGATCTGTACAGATATATAACTTGTAATACTGACCTGTTGAAAAAAGAAATCACTTTGGAGTACCTACTATCACTGTATCAGTCTTCTCTGATCCCTGAGATCCTTACAGCTCTCTTTTCTTCCTCAATTCGGTCCCTTCTTAGAGCTAGCTGTTCTTCACCCACCAGCCTATCTCTCAGGAGCTGTATCTTCTCTTGCTTGAGACCGACCCCAAACTCCCTTTGTCTCCCTGAGCACCTTAGACTGTGCTTCCAAATGTCCAGCTGCATATTTAGTCAAATATACTAATTGATCCCCATCTGCGGGTATCTCTCCTGCTGTTACCCCAGCTGTGAACCAGTCAGCAAACCCCCTACTTAATTCTGCTTCTGCCATCGTGCTGTCGGTGTTGTCACCCGGCACAATTCCCCTCCTGTTTAAGTCACTGGCCCTGGAAGCTCTAGAGTTGGTCCTGGAAGATCTAGACTTATCCAGTTTATCACTTTTATTCACTTAAAGTTACTTTAAGCCAAAGTAAGGTATACAACACAACCTCTGTGTGCATATATTCATACAATTCCCATCTATCTGTCGATATATATCAAAAACACAATATATATCGACGTACCGACGTACAACTCCCACCTACTATCAATATATATCAAAACAAATATATACCGACACAGTGTGGTTCGTCTCAGGTCAATTTCACCTCTACACACCCACAGCTTCCAGTTTACACTCCCCTTTCACACACACAGACCCCTATGTCGGCATCTACACAGCCGGTGGGTGGTGTAATTGCTGGGTACAGCCCCCCCCCCCCACACACACACACACAGCCCCCACTTACTCCACTGAAAACACACAATTTTCAAAACCAACACACTGTTTCTAGATCTAATTTGTCATATGTATGTTAGATACCTGTGCCCTTACCAAACATCCATCGTCCACTGGAATGAAATACCAAGCCAATCCAATAGAACCTATTCTCTGAACTGACAGAACTCCAAACCATTGGACTAGGCAACTTTAACTTACCGACACCAGTAACACTGTTGGCTGGATATAAAGGGTGGGTGGGGTCATTGATGCGTGCAGCCCCCAGCAGTCAGTCTGGCTGTTAAAATAGCCCAATTCCTTTAAGCCCCTGTCATATTATACCGAGCCCTCTGCAGTCGGTTTCTCCTGGTAAATAGCCTAGAAAAGGGAGTGCGATTACTAATATTCTATTAGCCAATGCCCCCTCGCCACTCCTACTGACTAGCTAATTTTTGGACAACTTTACCTAACCTCCCGTTATTTTCACTTAAATACGTTAATTTACCATTAAATACGTTATTTTACCCTTAAGATGCGTTACTTCACCGAGAACCGGACAACAAACGGACAACGAGGGTATATACACCGTACACTGCCGTATTTCACCGGACAAGAACCGGACAAGAAACGGACTGAGCACCGGACACACCATGGACTACCCGAATTTCTATATAAATTTATCTCAGTCTCACCGGGCTAGAAACCGGACTGAACTATCGTGTAGGTCTGGTGGCTTGGATGGACAAAACGCACACACACACAACGGACTACCCGACTTAATAATAAAAATATTTTTTTAAATACCTTTATCACAGTCTCACTGGGCACAGAACGCACCAGCCTGACACAGAACGTACTAGCCTGACACAGAACGCACTAGCACCAATCTTTCTTATATTTCTTCTCCCTTAGTTTTTCACCCACTATACATACACACCAAACAATCAACTCATATGTACCTTATGTTTGTATTATCTATTGTGTGAGTGCAGGCAGTGTGTATGCCATGTATTTGTGCAGACTCCTCCTCCTTATCTGTACCTGTTACCACATATATATACAAAACATATATACCAACCTTCACACATTCACCCTTAAATCAGTTACAAATAGCGGTACACAGTGTCAAACCCTGTCTCGGCCAGCGCCCAAAACAAGCGATATGAGCAAACTGGACCCTACCTGAACATCGGTGATGTCTGTCGTCATCACAGGCACGTCTCGCATCACCTCTCACGGCCGTCACGGCCACACGTCTCACGGGTGTCTTTGTGGCACTTCTCATGGCGGTCACCACCGCACGTCTCATGGGCGTCATCGCGGCACTTCTCACTCCCTCACAGGCGTTTTCGTCGTCGCCATCACCGCGAGCTCTTCTCTCATCTGTCTGAGTCTCAGACAATCGTCGTGGTCACCAATATAGTATTACTGGGTTACTCGGCTGCTCAGAGCCCCAGAGAATACCATAAAACTCTTCCCCTTCATATCACCTGTGATGCCTCCATTAATCAACCCTTAATCAAACCCATCAACAAACTCATAAGGAAGAAAGGTAAGACAAGTCACAGAAGATTAACAGTGAAGAAGTTGTGCTTTATTGGCATCAACTCCTGTGCACCTACTAGTGACCTATCACCTTCACCCCTTCCACAGTCTCAGGCATCTCAATATCGGCCAGCGATCAAATAGATATCGGGCGCTGGCCGATATTGAGATGCCTGAGACTGTGGAAACCCGCAGTCGAAGTCTCTCCCTCAAACCAAAGGCGAGGGGGAGAACACCTGTCACTGCTCCAAAATGACAGTGACAGGTGCATCTCTTATTCAATGGAACTGCCAAGGTTTTAGGAGCAACATCGAAGAGTTGTCTCTACTTTGTTGCAACCTCAATCCACTCGCTGTTTGCCTACAAGAAACTTATATAAAAGCTTCTGACAGTTGTAGTCTTAAAGGCTACTCCATTCATAACAAGCACGCACCAGATGGAGACCGAGCCACTGGCGGCTCCTCCATCTTGGTCAGACGTGATGTGGTGTGTACGCCAGTGGCGTTAGACACAACACTACAGGCTGTAGCTGTTCGTCTGATGCTGCATAAGACTGTAACTCTCTGTTCCATTTACATTCCTCCGAGCTCCGTTCTCACTTTACAAGAACTGGACGCCCTTGTGGACCAGTTACCGTCCCCATATTTACTTATGGGTGACTTTAACGGCCACAACCCATTATGGGGGAGGGGACAATAGGAACGCTAAAGGCAAGAGAATTGAGGACCTTGTGGCCGCTCATGCTCTGTGTGTATTGAACGATGGTTCATACACATATTTGCATCCCGGCTACGGAACATATTCCGCCATCGATCTCAGCATTGTAGAACCAAAACTGGCGCTGGACTTTTCATGGAGGGTCTGGGATGACCTCTGCGGGAGCGACCACTTCCCAATTATTCTTAATTGTGGGGGGGCATCTCCCATAGAGCGAGAGAGGAGCTGGCGGCTTTGTAAAGCCGACTGGCCCACCTTCCAGACCCTATGTTGCGAGAAGTTCACTCCAGACATCAGTGACATTGATGCCTTCACTGAGATGCTGGGATGGATCGCGGAGAAAACTGTTCCGAAGACCTCGGCAACTCCCAAGCGTTTGACGCCTTCATGGTTAGATGACGGCTGTAGGAGGGCTATTAAGGAACGAAAGAAAGCTCAGCGTAAATTCCACAGGAGACCGACTGCTGAAAATCTGGCGCTCTTTAAAATTCTGCGTGCTCGCGCTCGCAGAACAATCAATGAAGCGCGGAGGCAGTGTTGGAGACAATTTGTTTCTAGCATCACCATGCACACGCCGTTGGGCAAAGTATGGACAATGATCAGAAGAATCAAATGAAGGGGAGGTGATTCTTCTGTAGTCCAGCACTTGAAACACAATGGCACCATTCTTACATCACTCGACGAAATAAGTGAAGAATTGGCTTGCACCTTTGCTGGAAACTCGTCTTTGGCAAACTGCCTCCCGGGCTTTCGGGTGGTCAAGGAACGCCAAGAGCTAAAGCTCTTGGACTTTTCTTCCGATGGCGAGGAGCACTACAACTCCCCATTCAGTATGGATGAGTTGAGGTGTTCTTTGGAAAGCTCGCATGACACAGCAGTTGGACCTGATGGAATTCATTATCAATTTTTGAAACATCTCCCTGAACATGGACTGAGACTGTTGATTCAACTCTTCAACACATCTGGGGAGTCGGGTGTCGGTCCCGCATCTGGCGGGAGGCGACCAGTAATTACCGATTCCAACCTGGTATAAAGACAAGAGTGAAGCCCTCAACTTTCGACCCATAGCCCTTACCAAGCTGCATCTGTTAAACGTTGGAGCGCATGGTAAACAACCGCCTCGTTCGCTACTGGAAGTCAGGACACCACCTGTTCCAAACCTTCAATGTGGCTTTCAGACGGGGGGCCTCCAGCCCCTCGCACCATTTGGTGCGCATGGAGACCTTCTTAAGAGATCTTTTCTGAAAAAGACAGCCACGTTGTGGCTGTCTTTTTCGTCCTCGAAAAAAGCCTCCTATGACACAACGTGGCAGCATGGCATCATGGAGGATCTTCATGCGATTGGCCTTCGTGGCCACTTGCCAATTTTCATCAGGAACTTTCTAGCCTTCAGGCATTTCCGCGTCCGTGTCAAGACTACCTATTTCCGCCTGCACTCACAGGAACTAGGAGTACCTCAAGGCAGCATACTGGCAGTGACCCTTTTCGGGGTCAAGGTCAATGGTATTGCTGCTGCTGTAAAGCAGGGGGTCTCCTGTAGTCTTTTCGTGGACAACTTTGTTTTATATTACAGCGGTGCTAACATGAATGTCATTGAGAGACAGCTACAACCAAGCATAAATGGGATCCACCGATGGTCAGTTCTGAACGGTTTCAAATTTCCCAAGACCAAAACAGTCTGCATGCACTTCTGCCTGCTGCGTAGAATACATGCGGAACCGGAGCTGACCCTGGATGGGGATCCCATTAAAGTCGTTGAGAAAACCAAATTTCTGGGCCTCATTCTCGACGCAAAACTGTCTTTTGTGCCACATATAAAGTACCTGAAAACAAGATGCCTGAAAGCGCTGGATATTCTGAGGGTGCTGTCCAGCTGAGAGTGGGGAGCGGACAGAGATGTTCTGCTGTCCGTGTACAGAACCTTGGTTCAGTCACGAGTGGATTACGGCAGCATAGTATACGGTTCTGCAAGGAAATCATATATTGGGCTGCTAGACACGATCCACCACCAGGGACTGTGCCTGGCCCTTGGGGCCTTCCGCACCTCACCGGTTCAGAGCCTTTATGTCGAAGCCAATGAACCATCACTTAACAACAGGAGAATCAAACTGGCCATGCAATATGTAGTCAAGTTAAAAACTAATGCATTGAATCCTGCACACAATTGTCTATTCGAGCAACATGACGAATCCAGGTATGAAGCCAGGCCAAATTACATCCGGCCACTGAGGCTCCGAATGAAACCTCATTTGGAGGCCTTGGGCGTGGATTTGGAGGTGTTGGAGGATGCCGATTCGTTCTCTTGCCTCCTGGCTGTTGCTGGACTGAAAACGAATCACCCTATTCTAGCAACGGTCATTTATAAAATGAACCAACTGACAACAGATGGGTATGATATCCACCTGTGCTGGGTGCCTGGCCATGCTGGCATACAAGGAAACGAACGAGCTGATCGGGCTGCGAAGAAGGCCCTGAACTGTGATCTTGAACCGTGTCTGATCCCTCACTCTGATCTGAAACCACTAATAGCCACCCACATAAAATCCAAATGGCAACATGAGTGGGATGAAAACATTAATAAACTTAAAGAAATTGAACCATCTGTGGGAAAGCCACCACAGACTCATGCGGGAGGTCGGCGGGACCAAGTGGTCCTTAGCCGCTGCCGTGTTGGCCACTCGTGGCTTACACATGCTTTTCTGCTCAAGGGGGAACCTCCCCCTGAATGTATTGGGTGTCAGTCCCCACTGACACTCAAACACATTTTACTAAGTTGCGTTGATTTTTTGGCCCTGCGCCAACGGTTCTACACTGCAGACAGTATGCATGACCTTTTTACTAAGGTAAAACAGGAAAACATTTTAGCCTTTTTGAGGGCAGCTGGACTGTACCACCTTATATAGTTTACTAAATGGATTCTATTAATTATTAATGAAACTTTTCTTTTTCTATGGGAATTTGTTTCCCTTGACCACAGATATATGATTGTGAGCTTTCTAATTTAATTAGTGTCTATTGGCACATAATTGATTGTCTGCTTTTACATGTAAAGGCGATGGTTTGAACAAAAAACAAACATTTCTCGCCGTGAATATGGCCTATGCTGCCGACACGGCGTAAAGCAACCACCAATCAATCAAACTTACCTGTTGCCCACACAGTCTCATTACCTCTCTTGTATCTAGGAATCAGTGCCTACAGCCCATTGAACCGGAGTCCCTTGGTTGTTACACTCAACTAAATTTGGATATATGAATTTTGATAGCATTAGACAGAGTGTCTGGGGTCCTGCTCTAGAGTAGGTGTGTCTCACTCAAGAGCTAGGATTAGAGTGATCTCTCCAGTGTGCCTGGTGGAGAAGTTTCTTGAATAATTAATTAGAATGAGACTAGTGGGTTCATGATAGGCTAAGGGGGTCAGGTGACTGGACCTCCCACAGCCAGCCAATCAGCCACCCCCCTACAGACTGGTCAGTACAATGCCCTAATATGGGGAGTTGCCACCCAACCCAGCCTGCAGGGTGTGGCCCTAAGGAATGTGGTATGGCTGCTGTGCTTGGCCATAGGTCCAGTAGTAACACTAACAGGTAGTTGTAG
Organism: Branchipolynoe longqiensis; assembly: GCA_030323885.1. Lineage (NCBI taxonomy): Eukaryota > Metazoa > Annelida > Polychaeta > Phyllodocida > Polynoidae > Branchipolynoe > Branchipolynoe longqiensis. The sequence continues at coordinate 47,834,560 of CM059188.1, forward strand.
AGAGTTACAAATATATATATATATATTAAAAATGTCCCTTTTCTCCAATTGCATTCTTTATGAATGCATAGAGGAACATTTCACCAAGCATGAGCTGTCTCTTATATAAGAACATCTCTTCATTAATCTTAAGCGCCTGTCACACCATACCGGACTGAGTTCCGGAGACCACTGGACAAATTTTCTAGCCCGGTGCTCTCCGGTACACAAAATGTATCGAAATGGAGCGGAATTGGGTCAATTGCCGCCGGGCGACCGGACAAGTACTGTACATGTACCATACATGTACAGGACGAGAACCGGATGCAAACCGGATACATAATGGATGGGTACTGGACATTTACCGGACAAACAGGACACCAACGGATGGGTACCGGACATGTACAGATGGGTACTGGATGGGTACCGGACACCAACCGGACACATCAGTCCGGCGGTGTCCGGTAGAAGTTTTGTGCATGTTTAAAACTTGTACCGGACATCGCTGGATGGGTACCGGACATGTACCAGACATCGCCGTACAGTACGTGACAGTCTCCGGTTCTCGTCCAGTTCCCCAGTCCAGTAAGGTGTGTCTGGGCCTTTAGGCATCATGTATGAACATATATTTCACATAGCTTATATCATGTCATAATGTGAGTGGGGCACAATTGCTTTTAGATTACATAACTTTGTCCCCACTCCGTCGCCCAAGAATAATAATGCTCTCTGCCAATATATAATTACGAACCAAAGACCGGTATATTTTTACAGTATGTCGCCGTATGGCTCATACATTTCTCATATGCTCGGCATACTTCGGCGTATGTTATGCACACGTTAGGGGTAGGTCGGGATAGGTTGGAACACGTTAGCCGTACGTTCACCCATGCAGTCCGTGTACAGCCAACAGATGCATAACATACTCCTAACGTACTTCGAACATATGCCTGCCGTATCTCCAGTGTACTTAATGTATATGCTGTACTTCTAGCGATGCAATAGGTCAGAGATACGTTCTTCATACATTACCTATGTTGTGTGTACGTTGTGTGTACGTTTTGTTACATTGTGTGTATGCCCATTTTTATCCCCCGCCCCTGCAAAGTTTGACGAATGCCGACGTACTGGCAAATTGTCATACATTGGGCACATGCAAAAACCATACGTCATAGTGTGACAGGGCCTTTAGCAATGGGGTGGCGAGGGATAACCCACAATTCATTTGGATTAGCTCACATGATTCAAATGCACACGTTCGATTCCCGGTCGATTTAAACAAATGACTTACAAAATTGATACCTTTCGCTTGGCGCTCATCATTAATAGGACAGGAAAAGGACTGGTTAGCTCAGTGTCAGAATAGTGTGACTGAGTGGGATATCAGGTCATGATGCTGGTGGCCTGATTTCCTAGTGGGGCAGTACTATAAAGTCATCATGAGTGTGCACTGTCACAAGTTGCTACCTGTCCTGATATGACCTTAGATATATCCAGTATGTAAAACTGTAGCAACCAATGAACCAATCAAATGGACACGCTTCATTGCTCGTGATTGGCAGTCATGGTTGGGTTATCGCCTGTGTGGCGTGAATATGGTGAATAATAACTCATTCACAGAGCTAGAGCCGCACTGTCAATTCGCAACATGACTGCCGCTTTATGTTAGGTGTGTCGTGCATAAAGCTTCGCTGCTTGGCCTGCGAGTGGTGGCAATTCGTATTACACTTAAAGTGTCTGTCACACTATGCCGGATTGAGCAATGGGCATAATTTTCTAGTCGGGTGGTGTTCGGGTGTGATAAGTATCAAAATGTATTAAAATGTTGCTATATCGGGTCAAAGGCCGCCGGATGAACGGACATGAAACGGACATGAAACGGACATGAAACGGACATGAACAGATAGCCAACAGATGATAAGCGGCCTAAACAAACTCAAACCGGACAAGAACCATAGACGTAAATCCGGCGGCATCCATCCCAAGTTTTGTGCATGCTCAAAACTTGTAATGGAGCGGGCCTGATATCAACGGATATGCAATGGATATGCAATGGACACAAACCGGATTTTGCTGGATATCAACAGACTTTGTTTGGTTTCTTTCCATTTCCCCAATCCGGTGATGTGTGACAGATCCTTTCCAGACAGCAGAGGAAAAAATGTGTAAGCCACTGCAGTCGACGCATCAAAGTTTAGATTTGATTAAAGCACGGGTTGGTTGGTGGGTGGGTGGGTGGGTGGGCGAGATTAGGAGTGGATAGTATGTAGTGCACGTGTACCGAAATGTATATAATCACTATGGGCGGCAGTGAGGTAGTGATTGATTAAGTGAGTAAGTGGGTGGGAGAGTGCGCGAGTGAATAAGTCCGTAGGTGGGTGAGTGAGTAGGTGGGTGGGTGAGTGAGTGGGTGGGTGAGAGTAAGTGAGTGGGTGGGTGGGGGCGAGATTCGGAGTCTATAGTGTAGTGTGTAGTGCGCATGTACCGAAATGCATATCACTAATGGTGGTAGTGAGTTAGTCAGTGGTTCAGTGAGTGAGTGACTGAGTGAGAAAGAGGGTGACTGAGTGACTGAGTGAGAAATTGGGTGAGTGAGTGAGTGAGTGAATGCGTGAGTGAGAAAGTGAGTGAGTTGGGGATTGGAATACTGAGTATGTATGAGTAAGAGAGTGAGTTTGGGGTGAATGAGTGATTGGGTGACTGAATGACTGAATGAGTGTGAGTGAGTGTTCTCTGTGGCGGAGTGGTTAGATTGGTTAGAGTGTCTGACTTTTTTCAAGATCGGACTCCTAATCTGAAGGTCGGTGGTTCAATTCCCCATGCCCCCACCTTTGCAAATTTGGATTTCCACTGCTGTGGATAACTTACAGCATCATCAAAGGCATGTTGCTCTCATACCATGTCTATGTGGTGTGGGAGGTTAAAAGTCCCTTGGGTCGGTAAAAGTGTAGGCTCGGGCTTTCTATCGATAAACTGTCTAATGGTGAAAACAAGTCTATTCAGACTTATCCATAACAGGCAGTATAAATCTTCAAGAGTGAGTGAGTGAGTGAGTGGGTCACTGAGTGACTAAGTGAGTGAACCGATGAGTGATTGAGTGAGTCACAGAGGGAGGGAGTGAGCGACTGAGGTACTGAGTAACTGAGTGAATGAATTGTTGATTGATTGCTTGAATGATTGAAGGACTGAGTCACTGAGAGGGTGACTCATTGAGTGATTGACCGATTGATTGGTTGATTGAGTGCGTGAATGAGTAATCAGGTAAGTGTGGGAGGAAGGGAGGGAGGGAGGAAGAAAGGGAGCGAGGAAGGAAAGGATTGGGAAGGGATGGAAGGGAGGGAAGGAAGGAGTAATAGTCGGGGCGTGGGGGGAGGTTGACAGTACTAGCAACATCTAAGAGTAATATCAGAATTTGTAACAGTGCACCGGTGGCAACTTCATAGTGCTGCCTCACTGGGATAGATTGCTCCCAGCACCATGACAGAATACCCTACTCATTAACGAAATAGAAATGGAACGAACAACACGAAATTGACAACGGAAACAACAAAATTAATGGAAATGACTGCAAAACCAAACTACAAGCACTACAAGTAGCATATGACACGCTACAGATATAATGCGCATGGTACAAGGCAGAATATGAAAAAAAAAAAAAAAAGAACAGACCAATGAAAATGTAAGCAAAAATGTAAGCAAAAATGCCAACACCAGGACAGTGCCCACAGATAAGAAGAAGCCGCAATCAGAAGCAACCCAAAATCAGGCAATCAAACCAAAAACTGAGGAAAAAAACCTCAGTATTATAGTTCCTGGCATCCCCAAAAAAGAAAATGAAAGCATTCAGGAAACAATCAATGACATGCTAAAAGAAGTGGACTGTGAATTTGTCTGGACAGTAGTGACTAAGGCCTTCCGTCTAGGGGGGAAAAAAAAAAAAGAAACAACACCAAAAAAAAACCCAACAATAACGAACAGGCTGAAAACAAAAGCCAAGGGGAGGAAACAAAAGAAGAACAATTCCAGGACACTGAGAAAGTCAAAACCAGGCCGAGGAGTATAAAGATCTAGCTGGAGAAATAGTCACACAAAAAAGGACTCTTCCAGAAGAAAAAAAACACTCCAGGCCAAAAAAGAGTACAATAAAGTCACAATAAGACCAGTAAGGACAGAAATGGAAATGATGAGTGAAAAAACAGTACAACAAATATACACACTCGCACTTGAGACCAAAAATGACAAAATAAAATTGATCAAAATGAAAGGGTGTAACATAGAAATAAATGGGAAAACCTACACACCCAAGGAGTTCGGAGAGATCGAGATTCAAGAGATCACACCAGAAAAGGCTGCAACAAGGGAACACCCCTGGCGAGTGTCATTCCAAGGCCACAACTCCCCCTTTAGTAACCTGTAGAAGTGCAAAGTCACAGGAAAGGATGGAAAAAGCTACACCTCGGCCAAGCAAGACTACTGCTCAATAAATGCCAAATATCACGATAAACACGACATAATGAAAATGATTGAAAACACGGACAACCGGTACACAATAAAAGCAATGGCAAAAATAATATGGAGATCACCAGAATGGTGCAAAACAAATGAAAAAGTGCTGGAGGAGTGCACACAAAATTCACACAATATATAGAGCTAAAAGAAAAGGTAATAAATGCCCCTGGGAATGCACAAAGTGCCCGTACTCGGACTCAGGAAGTACCTGGACACCGCCAATGAAGGCAAAATGATAAAAAAAGGTTACAAAAATAAAATGTGGGACATCCTCCAAAAAGTCAAAGAAACCCTGACAAATGCCAACAAATAAAAAGGAAAAATATAAATAAACAAATAATATAAAAAGCAAAATGAACCAATGCGAATTATGACGACGACTTCCATAACTGCGAATTGAAGCGACGACAACAAATTGCACTGACGAGTACGAATTAGTAAGCAAATATATATCAAAATGCAGGAAACGACTGCGGATTACGGCACCAACAGTGAATTAGAAATGGGTCGTTTAAGCGAATGGATACCATCCACCAAAAAGCAGCCGAACCAAACAAATAAATAAAAATATAATAAAAATAAGTTTAAAAAAAAAGTAAAGCTAACAAAAAATCAAAAAATGATATACTAAACGAAAGACAAGGGGGCTTCAGGAAACTGCACTCCACATCAAAAACAATAGCTAACCTAACAAATGACATAGTGGCATCAATGAACCAAAAACAATTAGTTGGAGCAGCCTTCATTGACTTAAGCAAAGTATTCGATACAGTAGACCACAACATACTACTGGAAAACCTAAAAACCATGGGCATAAAATCCAACACTATGGACTGGATAAAATGCTACCTAAACAACAGGCAACAGACAACAAAAATAAACAATACACTGTCAAACAACCAACCTGTCACATGTGGTGTACCCCATGGATCAGTGTTAGGGCCACTGCTCTTTATAATCTACATAAACGATCTTGAAAAATGGTTGCAAACTGAATGCCTCCAACTATATGCAGATGACACAGTCATATATGCAAATGGCACCACAGAAGAGGAGGTAATAAATAAGCTAAATACACTCATCTACTAAAACTAGACGAGTGGTGTGAGTCCAACAAAATAACCATCAACACAAGCAAGTCAATAACAGTTCTCTTCTTGCATAAACAAATGCCAGAAAGAAAACTACACTGTAAGCTAGGAAACCAAACATTAGAAAATGTAGACCATTACAAATACCTAGGCATTGAGTTGGACAGCCAACTAAGCTACAACATATGTATAAACAGAATTGTCCAAAAGGTAAACTACAAACTGTGGCTATTTGCAAAGGTAAGAGACTACATGACACAAGAAATGTCAATAAAAATCTTCAAAGGCATGGTGCTCCCCTATTTTGACTATGGAGATGTAAACTACATGGGTGCGAAAACTTCTAAAAAAACTGCAAATACTGCAGAACAGAGCCCTAAAGATCTGCCTCAGAGTAGACAAGCTGCACCCCACCTATGACATACACAAAAGAGCCAAAGTAAAATTACTAGAAAATAGGAGAATAATTCATTTGAAAACATTAGCATATAGCTATAGTCAAAACAATAAAGGGCTACTAGAGCAAATAATGCGCAACTACTAAAGCAGACCAGAAGCCAAATAAAAGCTCACAAGAGAAGCACGCTGGAAATGGCTGCCAAGGTGTGGAATGCCCAAACAGTAAAGGAACAACAAATTCCTGACCTAAAAACATACAAAAATATGTGTGCAAAATAAGGCTAGGAAATCCCCACTAAGCTGCACCGCAAAGGGGCATGTGATATGTCACGGCCCACCAGCGGGACGCCCAATGGAAGGTAACCATGCCAAAAGTAGCCAGATAGCACACCGCACAGATACTTACAAGCCTATGATATGTAAATAGGAGTAGGCTAGTCTAGTAGTAAGAGTAGAAAAAATAAAACACATATATGCCCAAAATTTCTTTTAAAAATGAACTACTAACCATACCAACCAACTTTTTATTTGCTACTGAAATGCAGACAATCAAATACCCTATCAGCAGCTACTGTGTGATAAGATAACACCAACACTACAGCTGGCCAGCATTGAAAACAAGCCTGAATACCCAGGCTTATATGCTATGGACAGTATAAATACAGCCTCAATAAAAAAATTAACAGATTGTTGTAACTTTGTTTAAAGTGTAGCAGCGTTTGTAATCAGAGCTGGAAGCCAGTGCTTCAGCACTGACATATTATTCACAGGAACAATATAACAATTTGAACAAAATACACACAAAAAGCATACACAATGATCTGTGTGTGCAGACCAGTTGAAGGCAAATGCAGTATTACATTGTAACATTGTGGTCATGTTGACATGAATTCTCTACCTATGTTGCAGTTTACTTTGTGAGGTATCGGACGAAATAGACGAATCGGTAATACTAATGCCCGGGACACACCTCCCGTATAAAAGCTAACACTGCCCGTTTCGCGACAAAGTTTGAGTTTTAGTCGGTTTCAGTGTTTAAGTGTGTGACCCCTATCACACCAGAGCCTTCCGATTCGTGACTTAAAACTCAGTTTTAGGTTTTATACGGGAGGTGTGTACCGCGTTTTATAATGGTGCAGTCACACTACGACGCTTCTCCCGGCGACCCGTCAGCGTTGAAAATAAAATCTTGCGCGTCGAGAAACGTCCAACTTTTCGGCGGTTTGGGGAAAAAGTTCAGCATCAGCGCGGCGTGTTATTCGCGTGCGGCCAACGGGTGTCGACGCGTGAGGAAAAAAAAAAAAGGTTTGGCGCGACGTCTTCATATGGCCTTAGATGTTGCTAGGGCGTAAAACAAAAATGCCCCAGTTTGCCGCAACGTGTGAGCAACGACCCTCCCGTGCGCGCGCCGTCTTCCTAGCGTTCCCATAACGTTATTCCGGCGCGTCCAACGCATCGCGACGCGCGCCTAACGTCCTTACCCATATATTTGCGCGTGCTGCCGGTCGTTGGTTTTTTTTTTACACGCTTAAAACCTTGGGCGACCGGCAACGCCAGCCGACGTTCTCCGCCGACCATCAACGTCAAGGATAGTGTACCGACGTGTACCGACGCGCGCATAACGTGCCCCCAGCGTGTCTCGATATTTCACCCATTTTCGCCCCAAAACACCACACGTCGCCAGGTCGCCGGCGAGAAGCGTCGTAGTGTGACTCCACCATTAGATTCGAAAAATGAATCGGGCAGTTTTAGTCAGGAAACGGGACAGGTCGGGTTGTGACGGGTACCGTCACGCAGTCAGTTTTAGCACATACGGGAGGTGTGTACCAGGCTTTAGACTGTAAGAGTGCCGGTGTCACGAAATAGAATAGTCCCCTCAAAATTGTCTCCCCCAGGCGAATCTATTTCGAAATAAAATCTCCCTCTTGAAATAGAATCGCTCTGATCCATGAAAGTCAGTTTCATAAATATATATATATGTGATATATATATATGATATATATATAGGTAAATGTATACACATCGATATATATATATATATATATATGGTGTATAACGTAGTATGCGACTATAAAGATACGGAAGGGAATGTTACTTATTATTATTGTTATACTCAGTAAGACACAACACTACAAGTGATGCCACCTCACCTCCCCCAGATGTTGACCAGTGCCGGTCGCATCGGAGGATTTGTTATCATATACAATATATATACAAATATACCACCGGGTTTATTTCGAGGGGGGGGGGGGGGATAGAGCGAGGAGTGTGATGCAGGTTGGAGGAGAAGGGGCATGAGGGTGATGGCTATAGGGAAAGGAGAGAGGGAGGTGGAGGAGTGGGGTGGGGTTGGGAGGGGAGGGGGGTGGTGGTTTATAGGGAAGGAAGGGGGTAGAGGAGGTGGGAGAGGAGGTGGGAAGGGGAGGGGATGACGGGTGGGAGATGAGGACGGGAGATGGGAGGTGAGAGGAAGAGGGAGGTGGCGGGTGGAGGAGAAGTGGGATGTGAGGGGTGGGTAGGAGGAAGGAAGGGGAGAGGGGAGTTTTATTTGGAAATAAAATCTTCGGAAGCGATTTTATTTCGAAATAGAATAAGCGGGGAGACAATTTGGAAGGGGCGATTCTATTTCGTGACACCTGCTGTCTTCCCGTATGGCTGTTTTGGGTTCGAACCCCGATTGAGTAAGCTAATGACTTGTAAAATTGATACCTGTTCCTACCTAGCGTAGCACTCGACATTTATAGGATAGAACAAGGACCAGCTTATCAGGATAATGTGACTGATTGGGAAATCGGCTCACGGTGCCGGCATTCCAGTCTCCCAGTGCGGCAGCACTATAAAGTATCCATGAGTGCGCGCTGTCACAAGTCGTACCCGTCCTGATGCGACCTCAGATGTTGTTATGACATAAACCCCAGAAAACACCAAACAAACGACTTCTGAGCTATGGGTAAAGCACTCCACTACTAATCCTAACACCTCCGTACTTTTGTGATTTAAAGCGTTTTATTGACTCCAAGGAGTCGTGTGACATGACCCAGCCTACCCACCATTTAGTGCTTAGAACCTCTATTCTCAGAACCAAGTACCTGATCCAGCCAGTACATGACAGGAGTTGATTTGTGTGTGTGTTCAATGTTCTTTATTTTAGCAGTAACCATGGTAACGAAGGTGAACTATCACAATCTGCCAGACTGCTGACTGACACACCATCTAGCGCACAGCCATATATATTGACCGTTGTAAGCAGTATTTTAATCACTTCATCCTTAGCATCTGAACCAACCAGATGCATACGTCAGGTTCATCAAATTTACCATTCCACCCACCCCAGCTTACTTCTTAAGATCGTTAAAGCTGCATGGTCCGATAAAATAGTAATATTTCAAAACCAAAGCACTTATTTACATTTGATTCTATATATCCAACTTAGATATTGGTGCATTAACTAGTGATTTGGGACAGCATATGCAGAATAATCAGTGGAATTACTACCTCATTTCTGAGGATACCTATTTTGAGAAAGCCATTAGACACGGAAGTCATTAACCAACTAGGTCAATCTCATGACTTGAATAGTCTTGCCCTCATTCCCTGTGCTATATATGACTTTTGTCAGGTTCCAGGACATATGGTAGAAGTTTGATAGCATCCTACCCAACCACCCGCAGATGGGTCAATTACTCCCCCCCCCCTCCCTTCCCCCTTACCCCCACAGGGAATGTGCTAATCCGATATGCACCCCATGCAGTTAACTGCCAACCACCCACCCACCCTCACAATCAATGGGCACATTGTGTGTGTGGCCAGTAGAAATAGTAGGAGATCAGGGCCGCGTTCAGGGTCTGTCTCAGAGGCGCCTCGGAGGCGCCCGTGACGTCAGGCTAGTCTGAACGACAACAGCAGTTGGTCGCCTCAAAAATGGCCGCCCCCATAGGCGGTGGCCATTTGCAATCGAAATGCTGCGCTCTGATTGGATGAAACCACTGCATGCGGCGGCCATTTTCGAGGCGCTTTTCACCTCCAGTCTGGAAAGAGAGGCGTCTCCGAGACATCGCCGAGACGCACTCTGAATGGAAATAAGCCAAAGAGCATCGCCGAGACGTCGCCGAGGCGCCTCCGAGACGGACCCTGAACACGGCCCAGACTACTTCGTCTTCAGTAGGTCAGTCCACACCACATGACCATCGCGAGATTTCAATATGGGTCATAGCTAGAGGACTTTTGGAAAGCTTGTCGAAAGTATTTTGAGTTCTTTCAGCTCAAATTGACATACACAAAAGAACCAAAGTGAAACTACTAGAAAATAGGAGAATAATTCATTTGAAAACATTAGCATATACCTATAGTCAAAACAGTAAACTTCTAACAAAACCACAAAGGGCTACTAGAGCAAATAATGCACCACTACTAAAGCAGACCAGAAGCCGAATAAAAGCTCATGAGAGAAGCACGCTGGAAATGGCTGCCAAGTTGTGGAATGCCCAAACGGTAAAGGAACGACAAATTCCTGACCTAAAAACTTACAAAAAATATCTGTGCAAAATAAGGCTAGGAAACCCCCAGTAAGCTGCACTGCAAAGGGGCATGTGATATGTCACGGCCCACCAGCGGGATGCCCAATGGAAGGTAACCATGCCAAAAGTAGCCAGATAACACACCACACAGCTACGTACAAGCCTATGATATGTAAATAGGAGTAGGCTAGTCTAGTAATAAGAGTAGAAAAATAAAAACATATATACCAAGAAAATCCAAAAAAACTAACATAGGCTACTAACCATACCAACCAATTATCTATCTGCTACTGAAATGCAGGCAATCAAATACCTTATCAGCAGCCACTGTGTGGTAAGATAACACCAACACTACAACTGGCCAGCATTGAAAACAAGCCTGGGTACCCGGGCTTATATGCTATGGACAGTATAAATACAGCCTCAATAAAAAAAAAATTAAAAAAAAAAAAAAATTGCTTCAAAAGTAGCAATTTCTTCATCAACATGACTCTGGAATAGTGATTAGTAGGTTATAACGATTAATTTGATATAGTTATCTAAAAAATAAAATAAAAATTCAAACACCATCGGACTATACAACTTTAATCGTCTGTGAGCCTTGAACAGCAAATGTCTCAAACAATATACCCTGTAGCACATCAAAAGAAGAATAAATGCCAACATATGCATGTCGGTCTTGTGTGTCTTCAATTATACTGGTATCATCACCGATATTAATGACGATTAGTAAAACCTTGGGTAACTAATAACATGATTTATCAACAATTGTCTTCGCTAGACAAATTCTTTAAAAGGCGAAGTAAGGAAGCAAAACAAAAATATAAGCCACTTATTAATACCTCCCGAATATCAATTATAATCAAATAATGACATCCTGAAATGTGGGTTATGGACAATACGTTACTGCTATCAATTTTAAACAGTCCTTTTTCTATCAGAATCATTTATGAAAATACATGGAATATGATTATTATATTTATATGGTTAAATGTTAATGAAACATGTATTATGCTCATAGGGGACGTGTATGAGTGTACAGCTAGAGCAGTTTGATTAATATAGGTCTGCAGGCATTGAATAGCGTCCAGACAAACATCAGCTCAAGCATTCTTCCCAGTACCCTAACCACAATTCTGTCGCTCTTGGGTCTAAATTTTAATTTATTGTGATTATAATAAAGGGAGGGGCTTGTATATTCAGCCAGACAGTTGGTTGCGACATATGTAATTGTGTGTCCGTGTCAGTGTCAAAAGTCAGTGCATGCAATATATATATATAAGAGATGGCTACGCCCTAGTAGGAGAAAAGATACAAAGCGAGGAGTGGTGGAAGCTCCGATTTATTGACCGAGGCTCTTGTGCTCATACGTGCAGTCGCCCTCCTTTCTCGGGCAGCCTTGCTCGCTGTTGTAGGCGTAGCAAGCCGTGTTTTGTCTGCCTCCTCGCAAGCCGCGCTTCTTGTCGCTATAGCCCGTACTGGTAGTTTTCTGCTTACTACTAGCCTCATGGCCATAATGGAGTAGACTCTTTCCCGCATTAGCGCTCGAGAAAGCCTCAAATCCCTTTTTCTCCACCAATTTTCGTATGCCCAGATCATAATCTGCATGGGTGCTGTCCAGATATTCACCGTTTCACGCCCTATGTGTATATATGTTCCAGGAGAGCTCTGTGATCCTTTAACGACATGATAGGGATTTCCAGCGCCAAGGCTGCTGTTGCGCATACAATTTCGTGACAGTTAAGTTCTTTTACATCCTTTTTAGTTTCGAGGAAACGTTTCAGGGACCCCTTACTTTGCAATTTCCGTTCGGCGCTCGTACTGGAACTACTACTCGTTGAGCGCCATTGTCTCCTGCCATCCCGTGAGCGTCTTCACGACCGTCCATATGTCGAATGTCCTGATTCCAGGATGGTGTCTTGATGCTCTGTCACTGGTTCCTTTCCCGATTTCTCCTTGGTGATTTCCACTGCGCCAGCATCCCGGTCCCAGTGCCCAAGCGAATCCGCCATTTCCTTTCGTTGTCCTATCTTCCTTTTCTCCCTCAATGATAGCAGCCTGTCGCGCTCCTCCTGCAAGCAGCGTACTTCCTCCTCTAATCTTAGCTCCTCGATTTTGCACATCGTGTCTCGCCATAACTCCTCGAGTGACATCTTATTCGAAGCCTCTATCTCCGTAACACCGTCAACCAATCCAGATTTGGCCATCTTAGCTGTAGAACTACTTGTTGTTCTCCCGACCTCAGTAGCCTTTTTCTTATTTTTACATGAGTCCTCCGCAGTATCGTGGCTATTACCACACGCGCCACAGAATTCAATTGGCATCCTCCAGGATAAGCACCGAATTCATGGATATATATATATTCATTCACAGGTGAATAGCTCAAAACCCCCGAATCTTGTGAAGCAATTAAAAGTTAGACCTCAATAAAATCAGTATAAATAAAGTAATGTCAACCGTAGTGTGACCGCGCCTCCACCGTTCCTGGTAACGGTCGTCTGCACCGGTGTCACGGGTAAATACCTCCAAACACTCGATTCTTGTAACACAATTCCAAGTTATGCCTAGATAAAATAAGTGTAAATAAATACCAGGCGTACTGTCACCCATAGTGTAACCGCGGCTCCACCATTCCCGGTAACGGTCATCTGAACCGGTGTCATTCGCGGGTGAATACCTCCAACCACTCGATTTTTGTGACACAATTCCACGTTATGCCTAGATATATGTGTACCAAGCTATTTGTTAATAGGTGGTGTAGTTTTAGAGATATTTCACTTTTTCTGTATTTTCTGTATGAAGATTGCTCACGACCATTGACAATGCCTTGAGTTTGAGTCTATGCGCATGGCTGAAACTGACAGTGAGCTGAAACCGCCACACCGGGAACCAGCGTGCATCAAGACATCAGAGGGGTGAACCAAGTGGCTCCGCCGCAGGAATGTCAATGTATGTCCGCCTCCCTGAACTCCTCCTCTATTTCGCCAGGTAGGTAAGCCAGGGAGTATGGGGAGGCCGTTCTGGCGTGGGGGCGGCGTCGGTGGTCCTCCCTGGGAGCCAGTGTTGGCCACCTCTGGGGCTGGGCCTGTTGGTTGTCGGTCGGGGGGGGGGGGGGGGGGGCGGCTGCGGCCACACTGCCTGCAGCCACCTCCGCGAATGCCTTCTCCTGCCGGAGGACGTGCTGCTCCATGCGCTACCAGCACATCTCCATCACCTCTATTGTCTCTTGCATTTTTTTCATTAGGTCTTCTTGCATTTTTGTTGTTTTTGTCGTGTTTGTAGTTTGCTGGGAGAGGTCTCCTGGCCACGCATTTCGCGGGCCTACCGACCCGACGTGAGGTTTGTCTTGTCTTCTGCATCGTCTTTATCATGTGGATAATTTTTTACGGGGGGGGGGGGGGTGTTATCATGGGTGCAGTTGGTGGAGTCGGTTGTCGCTAGTTATTTGACAAGTTTATTGTCTAACGGCCAAACGAATCCGAATGGCTGGAGGTGGGGGGAGGTTTCTGGGTCAGTAATGTTCGTCCAGCTCGCTTGCGGCATGGTGGGTACCCGGCTTCCCTTATTGAATCAACCAAAATTCGGAATTTATGCGCCAATGCATCCACACAACAGGATGCCACCTGCATGTATGCATTTCCACAGCAGGACGCCACCTGCATTAATGAATCCTCACAACAGGATGCCACCTACATTCATGCATTCGCACAGCAGGACACCACCTGCATTAATGCATCCTCACAATAAGACACCACATGCATGCACGCATTCCCACAGCAGGATGCCACCTGCATTTATGCATCCTCACAGCAGGACACCACATGCATGCATACGTTCCCACAGCGAGGCGCCACCTGCATCTTCACAGCAGGATGCCACCTGCATTAATGCATCCTCACAGTAGGACACCCACAACAGGACGCCACCTGCATTCATGCATACTCACAGCAGGTACCACCTGCATTCATGCATTCCCACAGCAGGAAGCCACCTGCATTCATTCATCCCCACAGCTGGATACCACCTGCATTACTGCATCCCTACAGCAGGGTGTCACATGTATTAATGCAACCCCAAGCGAAGGCTTAGGGAATTGAAACTTCCTACCCTTTCCTACAGAAGGAAAACAAGTGACATAATTGAAGTATTTAAAATTATAAAGGGTTTTGATAAAATAGATATGAACAAATTTTTCACCGTGAATAAAAGAGAAGGCAGTCGGGGCCATACTCTCAAACTAGTAAAACCCAGAGCCATTTCAAAGTTAAGGCAACATAGTTTCTCAAACAGGATCATAAATATATGGAACAGTCTCCCACAAAATGTTATTGATGCCGAGTCAATTAATTAATTCAAGAATAGATTAGAAAAAGCATGGTCTGATGATCCAGGGAAATTTGACCCCTTATTCACCACATGCTACTAATTACTCCTTGTGTTGCTTATTTACTTGCACTCAAGCAAAAATGAGAGACAAATAAGTGTTCACACTTCCTGTCTACCGTTCGCTATATCGCTATAAAATGCCCGCTGCATTTATACAGACAAGAAGGCTATTTTTATACAGCATGTTAGTTCGATATAACCTTATATGTTGCTAGGACGTAAGACAACAAGAAGCATTTTAGCATCATTATCATTAAACCGCGCAATTCTTTTTTTTAAAATTTCTTTTACCCCCCTCAGTTTTACGAAAACTGGGAATCGATATAAAACATTAAAAATATATAACACTGATAAGCCAGCACCAGGAACTCTAGAGGATTATGTAAAATACATAGCGACCCTAATGTAGCGGTCACTTTGGAAAGTGGTCATGTGAATGTGTACAAAGTGCTTTTAGCAAGATTGGTGATAATGACTGCTAACGTGGACTTCAATACAATGGTGTAGGTAGTTGTCTATGATTAATATATATATATAAATATATATACAGTAAAACCTCTCAAACCAACCACCTCCACAGATCGACCACTGCCCTATATTCGATCGCGTTATTTGGGTTCCAAACGATCACCAAATACAATAACCATTGTAACGATATAAAGATTCTCTAAACCGACCACCTCCCTAAATGGACCATTTAAAGTCGGTCTCATGGTCGGTCGATTTAGAGAGGTTTTACTGATATGTATATATATATATATATATATATATATATATATATAGTATAGTTATACGCATCTTACCTGGGTACAGATGATGGATAACTCTTGTTTTCCCGAGGTACAAGCCTCGGGTAATCGTGGACTAGGCCGAGGGAGAAGGAAGCAACATCCGGGTTCAGCAATCTTCACCTAATTATTCAGGATAAAAATGAGCTTAATGATGGAAATCTGATGTTTTCGTTTTGGCACAAGCGAACGTGATAATCGTGGTAGGGTGTGGTGGGTGGGCCCTAGTCCATGATTACCCGAGGCTTGTACCTCGGGAAAACAAGAGTTATCCATCATCTGTACCCAGGTAAGATTCGTATAACTATACTATTTTACCTCGGTACAACGCCTCGGCTACTCGAGGCCGAGGGAGACATTTACGTAGCCTCATTTTTATCCCCCATTATCTGATGAACATAAAGTTGTGTCAGTAGTAAAATCAAAAGTTTGTACATCTCACCCGATCTTGTTAGTTGGTGAGTAGGCGGGTTGCCACCCCGCTTGGTTTCTCTAGCCGTTTGTTGTAGTGTTTAGCAAACGACTTGGCCGTCTTCCAGCCGCGAGTGTGTCCCGTGAGATGGCTTTATGTGGCTTGATAAAGCTCACTAAAAGCTGTTTGGAATTTCGTATTCCCTTAGTCTTGGATATGTATGTTCTAATAGCTGCAACTACACAAAGTTTCTTATCTTGTGGAAAGCTATCTAAATGGATAGAGGAGAGAGGATCTCCCGCCCTGTTTGACTTTAACAGTACGTCTAAATCAAACGTGGCCTCATTCTTGTCAATATCGAGGCCTTGTAAAGAGAGGGCTACAATTGTCTGTCCTCTATGTCCTGTAACTAATAATAATAGTACTGCTAATTTATAGCCTAACCGTTGGATAGTGAGGAATTTATTTTCAGGCCAGGATTTGAAAAGCCTAAACACTGTAGAAACATCCCAAAACCGGCTATATTTCGGTTTTGGGGGGTTTCTTTCATAGATTGATCTCATGATCCAATGAATGACTTCGTGTTTGCCAATGGTTTGTCCGTCTATTCTTGGTACAATAATAGAGAGTGCGCAGCGCGCCGCATTTATGGCCCCATAACCAAGTCCATCGTCTTCCAACATGCGCAGGAAGCAGCCTACTTGCGCGATAGCAGGGGCCATTGGTTTAACCTTATGTAACAGGCAATATACTCCCCATTTCTTAAGGTAAGTGGTATACATCTTAACAGTACCTGGCCTCCACGCATGCGAAATTAACCTTTCTTGTGTTATTTTATCCAGTCCGTATTTTTGTAAGTACGCTCTTAGAAAAGGAATGCCAGTAGGGGGGTTGTTGACACGTCCCCGTGTGTTGTCACTTTTCCTTGATGTTGTAGGTTTACTGGTCCTCTTGGGAATTTTAAAAACTGTTTGGCTTCCCACTCCACTATCGCTCGCCACGGCTGAGTGTTCCAGTCTGGTACTATCAGTACTGCATGAGTTTTGTCCAGCCTGATCTTTCTGGCTACCCTGCTTACCAGGCTGAATGGTGGAAAAATATAGTAAAATGCGTTATTCCAAGTAAGAGAAAAGGCATCCACTCGCCAAGCGTGTGGTTCTGGGTGCCAGGATACATATTTATCAAGTTTTTTGTTTTTACGTGAGGCAAAAAGGTCTATGTCTGGCAAACCCCATTCATGACAGATTGTTTGAAAAATTTCGGGACTCAGTGACCATTCTAAATGGTCATGGAAATGTCGGCTTTTGTTGTCGGCCAGTGTATTTAGTGTACCTGGGATGTGTGCTACTGTAATCCAAACGTGTTGTTTTTCTGCCCAATCCCAAATGAGTTTTGCGATGTCGTTGCAAGCTGAGGACTTTGTCCCTCCCATGTTACGGACGTAGGCCATTGCAGTAGTATTATCAGTTAACACTTGGATGCTAAGCTTATCTATTTTCACTAAGCTTGTAAGCCCTAGATAGATGGCTCTTAACTCTAGGACATTTATGTGGTCATCTATTTCATTATCTAGCCAGCGGCCCCCTGTAGCTTCATTATTTCTGTGGGCACCCCAACCTTCTAGAGACGCATCAGTCGTAACCGTTGTGTTAGGTTCATCCATGCGGATGGGATTATGGGAATTAATTAAATGTTTCATCCACCATTGGATGTTTTGATGTCCTGCTTTAGAAATTGTCATTAGGCATTCGAAATTTCCCTTAGCTCTGTTTAGGGCGATATTTTTATCTATTTCGAGAGATTTAATGTGTGCCTTGCCGTATAATACGGCTGGTGCATAAGCCACCATTAATCCGATTAGCACTGCGACTTGCCGTATTTTTGGTCTTTTTATGTTTAAAAGCTCTGTGGATGTAGTACTAAACTTTTCAATTTTGTCTGATGTTAGGGAGATTGTCATTTGTTGTGTATTTATAAAGAATCCCAAGAATTTTAACAGGGACGTCGGTTGTAGAACCGATTTGGTCTCATGAATGAAAAACCCCAAATGGGTCAAGGTATTACATAAATCTTTTATGGCTGAATGGCAATCTTCCTCAGTGCGTGCTACAATAAAGGAATCATCAATATAAGGGAACATGACATGGCCTTTCTTGGCCATTTCAGCAAAAACGGGTTCAAGTAACATTGTAAATAACCGTGGGGCGCAGGCCAGACCATTTGGCAAGCATGTGAATTGGTACAATTGGCCTTGCCACATGAACTAAGAAATTTCCTATGGGACTCAAAGATTGGTATTGTATAATAGGCATCTTTGAGGTCTACACTTGCAAGCCACGAACCCGGCATCACTAGGTCACGGGCTGTCTCTAACGAGAACATTTTGAAGTGTCTATATTCGACTAATTTATTTAGAATAGTTAAGTCGAGGATCACCCTGATGTCTCCATTAGGTTTGGGTCGAGAGAATATATTTGAGATATATTCTCCTTCTGTATGTTGAGCAGTGGTAATGATACCTTTCATTTTAAAATTGTTTACTTCTAGATCTAAGGCCAATTTCTCGTCTAGTGTTAAGCGGTAGGGGAAAGGGATTTTACTTTGTATCGGGGTTTCTATAAATGGAATGAAGACCCCTCTAACAATATCTAGGACTGTCTGATCTTGAGTGAGTTGTTCCCACTGTCTAATATGATTAGATACATTCCCTGCACAAAAAAGGCTTACACTGGGTTGTATGGTCGGCTCTATTTGTTCCCTGGCTTGGGGAACTGCTTCTGGGAGGGGTTTTCCCTCCTGAAGGGGCAGTTGCCGTCGTTCCAGCCGTACTGGTTCCGCTGGCCTCTTCCTCTCGGCTGATATTGGTTCCGGTTCCCGAATCGGTTGGATGAGAAGCCGGTCCTGCGGCCCCGAAAATCCGATCTGGATTTCTTGAATTTGGCAGTGTTAGTATCTTTCTTGCTGTCGAGATGTTTTGACTGCTTGGCGGCTGTTTCTACCTGTTTGAACAGATATTGGAGTTGACCCCCAAACATCTTGGTGTTGTCCAGTGGCTTCCTTTTATTGGCTTGGGAGCCAGGAAGAGTGTATACTCTTTACCGTCATTGTCGACCACTTTCTTCGAACGTGCGACCTCTTTGCCCACGTCGGTTGTGACCGATTTAAATACATTTTCGAACCTGCGGTACGATAGAAAGTTGCTAGTAGCAGTCAGAGCAGCAATGGCTGCGTTGATATCAGGAGTAACGGTTGTAAACTTGTTACTGACCATCATGCGGTTAGCAACTGGCATGATAGCCGAAAGGGCTATGAGCACTCCTTTGTGGACTGTGTGCAGGCAAGATTCGAATTTCTTGCGATCTTCACTCATCTTTACATCATCGTCCATCTCTTTGAAGGTCGCCTGAGGAATACCCTTTATCCCAGTGTACTGTTCGGCCAGTTTCGTGAGTGTTTCTGCCGGTTTAAAGGTATCGAAATGGCCCCTCAGGTTTGTGCGCATTAACGAACAGGTGTTAATGCGCTTCTTCTTGTCAGCCCTGATCTTTTTGGCTACTTTCACGGTAATTTCCGCGAATGCGCCTGGGTGAGGGTCATCAGACCCTGAGTCAGTTGATGTAGAGTCGTCGGACGAGTCTGACGAGGAAGATTTTGATTTCTTTTTCTTTTTAGACTTAGATTTCTTCTTAGTCCTTTTGACTTTGCGTGTTTTGTTACGGGCTTGGTAGTAGTCGTCTCCTTCTGACGACTTTTTATGTCGCCGCTTCTTCCCGATGACGATTTCTGAATCCGGTGTTTGGGGTTCAGAAAGGTCTTCCCAATCCGATTGATCGGAAGGTGAGCCCCGTTTAGTGGGCGTTTTGGGCGGCGGTGTTGGGAGCAGCTGGTGCAGCTGCTCGCGAATGAGCCTCACCATCTGCTCGTTGGTGTCAGGCTGGGAGGGTCCTGCCTCCGGAGAACGGTCACGTGATGTGCCCGATAAGAGACCAGGGGTCGCGTCCCCCTCGCTTAGCGTGTGTGGAGCACCCTTGCTACCCCGCTTCGCGGCCATCTTGAGTCGTCTGAAATAACCAAAGAGGGTATTTATTACGATCTCAAGGAATGACTGAACCAGTGGAAAAGTGTCAGAGGGCAGTACAACCCTTGTAAGGTAATGAAACTGTATTTACACCAGTTTTATACCAGGCGTGCGTAAGCTAAGGTATAACGAAAGTGTAACGGTCGGAGAACCGAACCGAAACCAATCGCGGGGTAGGGACCAGTGTAGTGTCCCACCCACACTCTCTGTATCATAGACTTCTCCCTTCTGTGGCTTCTACGCCAACAAATTGGAGAAAATATTATGACACTCGGAGGTACGCCTCAGAAAAAACTATCATAACGACGAAATGCTCCAGCCAACGTGTCTCTCCGTTGGGCAACGGGCGGCAATGTAATTCTATCTAAGCGACGAAATGACTCCGGTCAACATGTCTCTCCGTTCGGCAACGGGCGGCAAAAATAAACTGGATGCCTCAATCTACAGCACCGGATAAGCACAACGCTGTTAAAAATACATATACAGCCAGCCAGCTTTTGTAAAAAGCTGTTAAGCATGTGCTAGAGATATTCATAAACATGTATGCCAGTGTATGTTCCGGTACTTACAGTAGAACTGAGTAATCCGTGCTAAAAACTGCTGAGCTGCTCGTAACGTTCCTCCAGTTATGAGCGGAATATGCTAATTGCTGATTGCTAATTACTCGGCCTCGAGTAGCCGAGGCGTTGTACCGAGGTAAAATATATATATATATATATATATATATATATATATATATATATATATATGTACATTCATCAACTGGATGACCCATAGGACGAGACCGGGCCCGGTGGCCGAATCGGTAGAGCGTGTGCCTCGCATGCGGGAAATCGGGAGTTCCGTTCTTGGTCGAGTCAAACCAATGACTTGTCAAATTTATACTTGTTGCTTCCGAGCTTGATGCTCGACATTAACTGTATAGAGCAATGACTGGTTAGCTCAGTGTCAGGATAATGTGACTCACTGAGTGGGATATCGGGCCACGGTGCCAGCAGCCTGATTTCCCACTGTGGCAACACTATGAAGTCACCATGAGTGCACACTATCACAAGTTGGTACCCATCTTGATATGACATGGACGTAAAACTCCAACACCCAACGAACCCACAGGATGAGATAGCTTTCTACGGGAACAGAATGGTGTACCATGTTATTGGTTAGGCTTCGCTATTCAGGACTCTTAAATCATATTCACGATTGAAATGCCCTGAGCCAGAACAAGGCTGGCCCCGACAAACAAGTGGGCATGGCAATATATTTTATTCAGTTAAAATATAATTTGTTATTATCATACTACACCAATTGTACATAAACAAGCAAGGGTTCCTGCATATAATAAAGAGGAATACAGATATAATGAAGAATATTTTATCATACTGATAATATAATGGGGTATGCATTTACGTACTTCGTGTTAATACTAAAGTAATAATATTGTATATCAAAATAGCAGTATAATACATTAACAATATATTCAATTTAGAAAATAATAATATGAATATTTATTCAACTAAATATTAAGGTATACTATATATGTAAAATAGCAGAGTATGTCATTGTCAAGCTTTATCCACGTCCACAATTAAAATCTGAAATCTTGACAAGACAGGATGGCCGAATGAGTTAGAGCGTTCGTCTCCCATATTGGTAGGTCGTGGGGTCGTGGGGTCGAACCCTGGTCGAGTCAAACCAATGACTTAAAAATTTATACTTGTCGCTTCCTAGCCTGGCGTTCGGCATTATTAGGATAGGGCAAGGACTGGTTTGCTTAGTGTTGGGATAATGTGACTGAGTGGGATATCAGGTCATGGTGCTGGTGGCCTGGTCTTCCAGTGGGGCAGCACTATAAAGTCGTCATGAGTGCACACTGTCACAAGTCGGTACCCGTCCTGATATGACCTTAGATGTTGCTAAGACATAAAACAACAACAAACAAAATCAAATCTGAAATCCACGTGGTCAGTTGTCTTTGGGAATTCTGAATGTTTCTGATTTCAGAATAACAAGAGTAATCGAACATTAATACTGCAATAAAAACATAATTACTCAAACAAGGAGGGATAAATAAGATTACATATACTATTTCAGTTTATTTACAGAATAATATGCTGATAAATGAAATGACGAGATAATTATAAACCATAAATATTCTAGCACAGTTTTATTTTCAACAAAGATGTTCGCTAAAACATAACCATATACAGCTTCAAGCAAATCATAACCAAACACATGAATATTTCTCCAGAGAAACGTATGAATATTTACACTAAATATAGATTAAAGCTTTTTGATATGCTGTATTAAAAAAAATAGTTTTGTTGAGCTTCAGATAAGAATTGTGAACCTGTACTTGTTCGCACTGACAGCCTCGTCTGGTATTTAA
Source organism: Branchipolynoe longqiensis (assembly GCA_030323885.1). NCBI lineage: Eukaryota > Metazoa > Annelida > Polychaeta > Phyllodocida > Polynoidae > Branchipolynoe > Branchipolynoe longqiensis. Next base: position 47,857,105 of record CM059188.1, read on the forward strand.
GATAAAGTTGCATAATCCGCTGATTTTGAGTATCTGCCATATTTCTATTAGCTTAAACATTTTTTTTTAAACTTTCCATAATTCATTATGAAGTAGCCCTACCTGCTATGTCATGGGGTTAACTTTGCGGGTATTTGTAAGTGAAAAAATGCCAAATTACAGAGCGTCCGTCTCCCTGTTAGTAGATCGTGGGATCGTGGGTTCGAATCCTGGTCGAGTCAAACCAATGAATTAATAATTGATACTTGTCGATTCCTAGCCAGACGCTCGGCATTATTATGATAGGGCAAGGAGCAGTGGAATGAGGAAGAGCAATTGTCCATGATTGAAATTTCCCCTGCTTAAACAACTAATGTACCCCCAAAAGAAATGTATGTCAATGTGCACACTGAAATGCTGGACACAGCAAACTTTTAGTTTCACCCATATCTGACTGTAGCAGTATAGCACAGGAGCACCAAACTGCATTAAATGTTTAATAATGATTGTAGGGGTATTAAATGGATAGGCAGAATAGAATCTAGCTTGAATCTTATGACAATATGATGCTTTCATCGAACTATGCCGCTTTCAGAGTTCCGAATAATATATGCAGCTCAGAGTTCTGTCTGCATTGCCTGTTGGAAACACAAGGCTTGGTCAAATAGTACACAAATGAATGTGAGAAACTAGCATTGCATCTAGTGCAGGCAAAATAACTGCATGTACACCAACAAAATTCATGAACAGTTGAAGTTGCATATTCTGACGAAAACATAATTTTAAAACAAAAGGATTTCTAGGTTAGATACCACATATCCTATGCCACCAAGCGCATAGCGAAAGAAATGGCTCATGAAAGGTCCCCATTTAGTTGACACTAACCTGCCAGTTTTTTATGTTTTTTTTGGTGGGGGTTTTATTCAATATTTTAAAATTTCAGTTGAATAACATCTTTGGGGGGGCCGTCCTGATAGGACCATAGATGTTGCTAGGATGTAAAACAACAACAAACAAACAATCTGTGGTGGGTGTTTTTAACATTGAGGTGCTGGTCTTCCGGCCATCATGACGCATGTCAACTATTCATGGATGAGATGGTGATATAGTATGAACAAACATAGACAATATTAAGTAGCAATTAGGCATTACAAAATATTAATGGGGATCTTATTTTGCATTTCATGATGCTTATTTATTATGGTTGTTCCAGGAAGTGTGCATTACTGGTATAGCATTTCTATAGGGACCGTTATCTGGTACTCGGAAATACAGCCTAATGATGTGTTCCAGTTGCTACTGGAGAAGGATACTGGTCCCAGGGTCTGCCGACACTAGACACAGGGGGACCGCCGGCCTCAGCCAGCCTCCAGGGTAATTATTTATAAGCAATTATTATCCGATATGGGATTTCAGACCGAGGACCTCTGGGAATGATAATGATGATGATGAGGGAATGAGTGGAAGCTGAGGTATATGTGCATAGACCTCTTCCGGGGGGCATGCGCAGTGAACCACTCCTACCTACAAGCATTCATTAGTTCTTGCCACTGCCATCAGAGGGCAGGATTGTGGTGGCAATCCGATATAAAACCTTTTCCACAGAGCAGGCTACACACAGAGCTGTTACTCACAACATTTGTTCCTGCAATTGTCATCCATGGCAGTTGTGTCTGTTGTATGTTGGTGGTGGAAATTCGATATGAGACATTTTGTTTTTACTACAAAATCAATCAATCAATCAATAGTTCCGTCCTCTAGTCGAGGGTTGGATGCAATGGTTCTCCACTTGTCCCGATGGTGTGCTGTTCTGATAGACTGTGAATAATTCAAGCCTGTCCACTGTGAAATATTTGTAAACCATGATGTTCTTGGTCTCCCTCTCCCTCTGCTGCCATTCACCTTCCCTTCCAACAATGTACGGTATATTGAACTCTGACGAATGATGTGGCCAAAATAAATAAGTTTCTTTGTCTGTATAGTGGCAAACAAGCTTTTCTTATTTTTAATTTTTCTGAGAACTTCTTTGTTGGTGATCTTCTTTGTCCATGATATTTTCATCATCCTTCGATAAGTCCACATCTCAAATGCTGCTAAACGTTTGTACATTTTCTTAGAGATTGTCCATGTCTCAGCCCCATACATTAGAGTAGACCACACATAACACTGAAGAATACGCTTCCTTGTTTGTATTAATATCTTACTTGATGTTAACACTCTATACATTTTGGAGAATGTTGTTCGGGCTATTGTTATCCTTCTTTTAATTTCTTCCTCACATCTCCCATCATTTGTAATCTTTTGTCATGAGTGGAATTCGGATACTTGTTCTATGTTTGTGCCATCTATGGTTATATTGACATTTGGTTTATCTGTCTTTTTACTTATAACCATTGTTTTGGTCTTCCTGGCATTCATCTTCATGTTGAATAGTATTCCAGCTTTATTGATTCTATTCACAATATCTTGTAGGTTTTTCTCACTGTCTGCTAGTATTACACTGTCATCGGCATATCTAAGATTGTTGACGTTCATGCCACCTATTGTCACTTCCTTGCAATCTTCAATGTGTCTGAAAATCATCTCTGTGTACAGGTTAAAAAGAGATGGTGACAATACACACCCCTGTCAAACTCCTCGTTTAATCATAACTTCATCCGATAGGCCCTGCTCCATTTTTATAAATGCACGTTGTGTCCAGTATAAGTTCACAATTAGTTTAAAGTCTTTGCCATTGACACCAATATCTTGTAAACATTTGATTAACATTTCATGATTGACTCGGTCGAAGGCCTTCTCATAGTCAATAAAGCAGGCATAAACATCCTGGTTCATTTCACAATAACGTTCACAAATCATTCTCATATTGAAAATCCCTTCACGTGTACCTCTTCCAGATATAAACCCACTTTGTACGTTACTGATTTGTTCTTCAATTTTCTGTCTGTTTCTCAGTAAAATTATTTTCAGGATCATCTTCAACATATGACTCATCAGGCTTAGTGTTCTGTACTCAGCACACAATGTTGGTTTTGGCTTCTTTGGGCACCGTACAAATATGGATTCATTCATATTCAATGGTATAAATCCAGTCTCATAGATGTCATTTACTAGCTTATGAATGATTTGAATCCCCACTTCATCTAGTCCTTTTATCATTTCTGATGTTATCTGGTCACTTCCAGGAGCCTTACCTGACTTTAGATCATTGATAGCCTTCTGCTGTAAAAAAAGCTGCTCCCCTCAATAGTAGTTCTATTCACTGCCGTCAGAAGGCGGGTCTGTGGTGAAATCCGAAATAAGATATTTTTCCCAGCGGAGAATGCTGTAAAGTGAGGTGCTACCCGCAACATTAGTTCTTCCGCCAACCATCAGATGGCAGGTTGGTGGTAGAAATCCTATTAAGATCACAGAGCATGCGGCACACAACATTAGTTCTTCCTCCTACCGCCAGAGAGTGCGTTGGTGATGGACATCCTATATAAGACCTTTTCCCACAGAACATGCTTCACGGTGAGCTGCTACGCACAATATTAGTTCTTCTCGCTGCCGTCAGATGGCGGGCTGGTGGTGGAAATCCTATATAAGCCCTTTTCCACAGAGCATAATGAAGATGGACCTAGCTGCTACCCAGGATATCAGCTATTCCATTGTCGTCAGAAGGCCGGTTAATTGATGGTGGAAATCACCTATTCCAGAGGTTTGAGAATAACCTGAGCGATAAACTCACCATTGTAATTTGTAGAACTAACAAGCTCACAGAGGGTAGGCAGACATAGGAAAATACGTACAAACAGAGAAAGAATACATGCAGTATATAGCTACACAACAACTGAAAATAACAAAATAAGGGACACCATGAGATTATTACAGTCTAGTGGTGAAAATAACTCATAAATACACCATCACACACATAAAACTATTTTATTTTGCCCTGAATTAGCTATTTTAATCAAAAGCTAACAATTCACTAGATTTCAGCATATACTTGTCTAGAGCAATACACATAACATCTTAGTTATCATAGACCTGATTCAGTCCGATATTAGTTTTATCACATCATTAGCCATTTCCATACAGTATCCCTATAGAAACTCGGTCACTGCACCATATGTGCATTTAATATTATGTGCATTAATATGCATGCTATGTTAAGTTTTCTTTCTTTTGTCCACTATTGGGGAACTTTAGACACAAGAACCCAATATACATTTCTTTTAAGTGCCTGTCACACCTTACCGGATTGAGCAACCGACATAAACCAGACAAAGAATTTTCTAGTCCGGTGGTGTTCAGTATCAAAATGTACCGAAATGCGTCAAAATGTTGCAACGGCCACCGGACGAAACGGACGCTAAACAGACAAGGAACATACATTAACGAATATCCACCGGATGATAAATGTCAAATAGACGGACCAAACACCAAACAGACACGTACCTGACTGTTCATGGACGCGCCGGAAAAATTCCCCCAAAACCGTCAGGAAGCAAACTGGAGACTTAACGGATGGGTAACGGACATGAACCGGAGAAAACGGACTAAACGGACTTAAACCGGACACCAACCGTACACGTCAGTCCGGCGGTGTCCGGTACAAGTTTTGTGCATGTTCAAAACTTCCCACCGTACACAAAACGAAAACACCGGATGCCAACCGTATATAAACCGTACATTGCCGTATTTCACCGGACATTGTCCATTTTCTATCCGGTATCCCAATCCAATAGTAAGATGTGACTGAGACTTTAACAATTATCGTGTAATGAAAGCATCTTAATGGTTCTCTTTAACCAAAATGGTTATTTTTAATTTGGAAACTGTGCTGACCTCCTGTGTTTCTCCTATAAATATTTCTGCATAATAGTATTAACACAGTAAATATGTGTTTGGCTGACGATGTTAATTGGTAAGGTCAGAACCAATGTCAGTTTAAAGCTAACTGGAGACTGATTTCTGAGTGGGGAATTGGGTCATGGTGCCAGTGGCCTGGTCTCCCAGTGATACAACACTATAAACTCGTCATGAGTGTGCACTGTCGCGAGTCGGTACCCGTCATGATATGACCTTAGATGTTGCTAATATATAAAATACCGACAAAAAAACTTCAGACAAACAACACGTTTTCTAACCTCTCCCCAGATATCTGATGAGTATAGCCTCCACAGAAGGCTTAATGCTGCTTTATCAAGCGTACCATTAGTGGCCTTATGTAGCAGTCACACTACGACGACAAGGGGATGACGACAGCCCGGCGACTGGGATTTTGTGAAATCACGATGACAGATGCAAATTCAGGCTAAGTTGGACGACAATCGGACGACATCCGGACGACATCGGGTCGACAAACGGGACGACAGCGGCGCGACAGTGTCTGTGTCTGTGTGACTGTGTCTCTGTGTGTGTCTCTATGTGTGTTTCTGTGTCTGTGTCTGTGTGTGTGTCTCTGTGTGTGTCTCTGTGTGTGTGAATCTGTCTCTGTGTGTCTCTATGTGTGTGTCTGTGTCTCTGTGTGTGTATCTGTGTGTCTCTGTGTTTCTGTGTGTCTGTGTGTGTCTCTGTGTGTGTCTCTGTGTGTGTGACTATGTGTCTCTGTGTGTCTCTGTGTGTCTCTGTTTGTCTCTGTGTGTCTCTGTGTGTGTCTCTATGTGTGTGTCTGTGTCTGTGTCTCTGTGTCTGTGTGTGTCTCTGTGTGTGTCTCCATGTGTGTGTCTGTGTCTCTGTGTGTGTCTCTGTGTGTGTCTGTGTGTGTGTGAATCTGTCTCTGTGTGTCTCTATGTGTGTGTCTGTGTCTCTGTGTGTGTCTCTGTGTGTGTGACTCCGTGTCTCTGTGTGTGTCTCTACACAGACACAGATACACACACAGAGACACACACAGAGACACACACAGAGACACAACACAGAGACACACACAGAGACTCACAGAGACACACACAGAGACACAGACACACACATAGAGACACACAGAGACAGATTCACACACAAAGATACACACACAGAGACACATATACACACACAGAGACACAGATACACACACACAGACATACACACAGACACACACAGAGACACAGATACACACACAGAGACATACACACAGACACACACACAGACACAGATACACACACACAGACACACACAGAGACACACACAGAGACACAACACAGAGACACACACAGAGACACACACACAGAGACACACGCACAGACACACACAGAGACACAAACAGAGACACAAATACACACACAGAGACACACACAGAGACACATAGACACACATAGACACACACACATAGACACAGACACACACATAGACACAGACACATAGACACATACATGGAGAGAGAAGCAACTACAGCTTAACGACAAGACGACAGTGCCGCGACAGTGCCGCAACAGTGCGACAGTGCCGCGACAGTGCCACGACAGTGCCGCGACAGTGCCGCGACAGTGCCGCAACATCGGCTGTCGTCGAAGTTTTTCAACATGTCCAAAACGCCCACGACAACCCGGCGACAGTGGAGAAACTGGAGGTGCCGCGGAGGTGCCGCGGCGACACCTGCGCGACACCTGCGCGACACCGGAAGTCGCTGTCGCAGAGCTGTCGTCGCCGCTTGTTGTCGTAGTGTGACTGCTACATTACTGCTGTCGGACCTGTACTACCTCTCACTAAAAAAAGTCTCAGCCCAACACACACACACCCTACACACACCACACACACACACACACACACACACACGACCACCCTGTTCCTCAACTGCATACAGCCACAACGCCCAGCCAACTGACTGCCACTAATCGACCGGGAAGATCACTCCCCCGCCCGCCCCCACCCACACCCCGGCAAATCTTCATACCGAAAAAGTCAAATATCTCTCAAATTACACCACCTAGAAACAAATCGCTTGGTACACATATAGAAAACATCTTTACCATAAAGATTATATTAAATTTATAAGGTTAGGGTTCTTGATTTCTAGAAATGAGGTAGGTAGGGGGATACCCCATCGATGTTTGCCGCGTGGACGGTGAGTCAGCAGGTCAGGCGGCAAGGACATAGCTCCAACACTCTCCAGGCGCACCTTTCGGGTAGCTAAATGTAGCCATGTATGGGTCTGTACCAACAAGTCAAGGCTGGCAGAGTGATGCCCCAGCCAAAGGGAAGTGGAGTGGGGGTAGGGGGTTTCCCGCTCCCATCAGCGGGAATCCCATGTGTATACGTCACGCAGGCAGGTGGGTTTGTTTGTGTTGGGATGTGTCGGCCAGGGGGCCCGGGGGGGGGGGGGGGGGGGGGCTGGGGCCATATGCATGGAACGGTGTTAGCGGCGTGTGGTGTTAACCATCTAACGCAGGGTAGCTGTCACCGGTTATCAGGGGCGTCGTGAAGTATGTCACGCCGTATGCATGGGCACCTAAATGCTTTGTGTTAGCTAAACATGAATTTATTTATAGATTTGGGAAATCCCTCTGAGCCTGTTGCCGGCGAGCACTGCTATTTGCCAATGTCGCAGCCGATTTGGCGGCGGCAGCGATTTGTTTTGCTTACATTCGTCAATTCGACAATATTAATACCGCTAAATCGGTGGTGTTAATATCGCTTCGAATTTAGGGTTAATTTGCTGAAATTTCACTTATTGAGTATGTATTTCTGTTAAATATGATAGCATTGAATAGATTTGGGCCTAATATAGTGCCGCCGATGCGGCAGTTGCCTTCTCCACACACTGGGAACCGGCAACCCTTGTTACTGGTGAGCCTGTTCCCGGCGAGCACCGCATTCTGACAATATCGCCGCTGATTCGGTGATGGTGGCGATTTGCTTAGTTTACATTTGTCGATTCGACAATATTAATATCGCCGCCGATTTAGCTGCGGCGTTAATATGGGTTCGATCTTAGGGTTAATTTGATAAAATTTCACTTATTGTGTATGTAATTCTGTTAAATATGATAGCATTGAATAGATTTGACCCTAACCTAACACTAACACCGCCTGTAAACCTGCTATGAGCAGGGGCCATATGCATGGAGCGGTGTTAGTGGCATGTGGTGTTAACCCTCTAACACCGGCTAGGTATCACCGGTTATCAGGGGCTCGCGAAGTATGTCACGCCATATGCATGGTAGCCTAAATGGTTTGTGTTAGTTATACGTGAATTAATTTATACATTATGGAAATCTCTCTGATCCTCTTGCCGGCGAGCACCGGTATTGCACAATATCACCGCCGATTCATCGGCGGCGGCAATTTGTTTTGTTTACATTCGTCGATTCGACAATATGAATATCGCCGCCAATGCAGCGGCGGCGTTAATGTCGCTTCGATTTTGTGGTTAATTTCATGAAATTTCACTTATTGCGTATGTAATTCTGCTAAATATGATAACATTTAATAGATTTTGGCCTAATATATTGCCGACAATGCGGCGGTTGCCTTCTCCACACACCGGGAAGCAGCAAGCCTTGTTACTGTGTGAGCCTGTTCCCGGCGATGATGTCAGCAGCGATTTGTTTAGTTTACAGTCGTCGATTCAACAATATTAATATCGCCGCCCACGCGGCGCTAGCGTTAATATCGCTTCGATTTTAGGGTTAATTTGATAAAATTTCACTTTTTGATTATGTACTTCTGTTAAATATGATAGCATTGAATAGATTTGGCCCTAACCTAACACTAACACCGCTGTAAACCTGCTATGGGCTGGTGTTAGAATCTCTGACTTTAAACTCGCGGTGTTGGCCTAACACTGCTCAATGCATAGCAACTTTTCGGCGCTAAACCAGAAATCCCGCCCTAACTGCGGTTTGGCTCACTAACACTGCTCCATGCATATGGGCCCAGGTGTTAGGATCTCCGCCTTTAAACTCACGGTGTTGGCCTAACACTGCTCCATGGATAGCGACTTTTCGGCGCTAAACCAGAAATCCTGCGCTAAATGCATATGGCCCCAGGGCCGCATTCAGGGTCCGTCTCCAAGATGTCTCCGCGATGCTTTTTGGCTTATTTCTGTTCAAGGTGCATCTCCGAGGCGTCTCCGAAACGTCTCCCTTTTCAGATAGGAGACAAAAAGCGCCTCGAAAATGGCCACCGTATTCAGTGGTTTGAGCCAATCAGAGCACTTCTTTTTCATTGCAAATGGCTGCCACCTATGGGGGTGGCCATTTTCGAGGTGACCAACTGCTTTTGCCATTCAGACTAGCATGAAGTCAGGGATTTCCCCCGAGACGTCTCGGAGGCATACTCTGAACGCGGCCTGGGGCCGTATGCATGACGTGGGGGTAGCGCTCTACCTCTCGGGGTAGTGGGGATATCCGGGGTAGCGTCGAAAAGTTGGTATGCATGTGAGCAGGGTAGGCCAACCCCGGGGGGATAAAAGTCGGGTAAGCTACCCCTACTACGTAGCAGGTATAAGGGTGGGGGTAGGGACCGACTCGGACCAAATCTATTGAATGCGATCATATTTAACAGAATTACATACCCAATAAGTGAAATTTTATCAATTTAACCCTAAATTCGAATCGTTATTAAGGCCACCGCCACATTGGCCGCGATATTAATAGTGTCGAATCGACGAATGTAAAGTAAACAAATCCCCGCAGCCGTCGCCGCGACGTCGATATCCATACTGTCCATCGCTGCCGCCGCCGCCGCCGCCGCCGAATCGGCGGCTATATATTAGGCCCAAATCTACTGAATGCGATCATATTTAACAGAAATACATACTCAAATCGTGAAATTTCATTAAATTAACCCTAAATTCGAACGTTATTAAGGCTACCGCCGCATTGGCGGCGATATTAATAGTGTCGAATCGACGAATGTAAAGTAAACAAATCGCCGCCGCCGCCTTGACGTTGCGTTCCATATACCCCTGTCAGACTATGACGTTTCTCTCCAACGCGCGGCGATGTGTGTCCTTTTTTGGCGAAACGTCTCTGTCTTTGTGTCTGTGTCTCTCTCTGTGTCTCTGTGTCTGTCTCTGTATGTGTCTCTGTCTGTGTCTCTCTGTCTGTGTCTCTGTCTGTGTCTCTGTCTGTGTCTGTGTCTCTCTCTGTGTCTCTGTGTCTGTGTCTCTGTGTCTGTGTCTCTGTATGTGTCTCTGTGTGTGTGTCTCTGAGTGTCTGTGTCTCTGGCTGTGTATCTGTCTGTGTATCTGTCTGTGTCTGTGTCTCTGTCTGTGTCTGTGTCTATGTATGTGTCTCTGTGTCTCTTTGTCTCTGTGTATGTCTCTGTGTCTCAGAGAGAGAGAGACAGAGGCACAGCCACAGACAGACAGAGACACCGACAGAGACACAGAGACACAGACAGAGACACATACAGAGACAGACACAGAGACACAGACAGAGACACAGACAGAAACACATACAGAGACACATACAGAGACACATACAGAGACAGACACAGACACAGACATAGACAAACAGACAGAGACACAGACAGAGACACAGACAGAGACACAGACACGGACAGAGACACAGACAGAGACACATACAGAGACAGACACAGAGACACAGACACAGAAACACATACAGAGACACATACAGAGACAGACACAGAGACACAGACAGAAACACATACAGAGACACATACAGAGACACATACAGAGACAGACACAGACACAGACATAGACAAACAGACAGAGACAGAGACAGACACAGAGACACAGACACGGACAGAGACACAGACAGAGACACATACAGAGACAGACACAGTGACACAGACACAGAGACACAGACAGAAACACATAGAGAGACACATACAGAGACAGACACAGAGACACAGACACAGAGACACAGACAGAAACACATACAGAGACACATACAGAGACAGACACAGACACAGACACAGACAGACAGAGAGACACAGACAGAGACACAGAGACACAGAGACACAGACAGAAACACATACAGAGACAGACACACAGACAGAGACACAGACAGAGACACAGACACATACAGAGACAGACACAGAGACAGAGACACAGACACAGACTCGACGCTTTAATTTTATTTTCAACGCTGACGGGTCGCCGGTGAGAAACGTCGTAGTGTGACAGGGCCATAACTGGCGACGGCGGCGGTTTGTTTACTGTACGTTCGTCGATTCGAAAATATAACTATTAATATCGCCGCCAATGCGGCAGTAGCCTTAATAACGCTTCGAATTTAGGGTTAAATTGATAAAATTTCACTTATTGGGTATGTAATTCTGTTAAATATGATCGCATTTAATATATTTGAGCCTAATATATGGCTACAAATGCAGAGGGATTTCCCAAATCTATAAATAAACACAGGGGTAGATACCTCCTCGCCGATTTAGCTTCATGCATACCCCGTGACCCATTTCTTACCCAAGGCGATAGCTACCCCGAACTCGGTCCTTACCACCAAGGGCGATAAATAATTCTTCATGCATACGGGCCCAGGAGGGTAGCAGGGTTAGTAGGAATCAGACCAAGACGACTGTGGCCACCTTTAAAGTTGCATAGTCCGATGCTTTTGAGTTTTTGCTATTTTCTGAGATAAATATATTATACTAATCGTTATAATCTACTTTACTTTGAAGTAACTTTAATTTTAAATGGCTAAGTTTGGAGATATTTGACATCAAAACATGCCAAAATAATGTTGGCAAGCACGCCAAAACTCTGACGCCATAGACTTCAGTAGTAACAGGTTCTATTACTTGACATATTATGCCCTTCTATGCAGCAACAAATGCTTAATAAGTGCACCAGTGTCTAAGTTGAATATGTAGAATCAAATCTAGATAAGAGTTTTGGTTTTGAAAATTTTATGTTTTCATCAGACTGCAACTTTAATACTCATGTGATAGACATGGGGTGGGTGGGTGGGTGGGTGGGGGCCCTCCTGAAAGCTTGGAGAGCTACACTGGCACATCAGCGCCGAGGTGAGAGGCTACGCTAAAGTGTGCCGTGGAGCGGGATGTGGGGCGGGGCCCACACAATCAGGCGATGTCTGCTAGACTGTAGTGAATGGCTAACGGCACTCCTATCACACCATGTCAGAATGATTCATGCACGGAACGCCCACAGACGAGCAAACACGTGGATCCTTCTACATCACACATACACATATGTATGCCTACATACATACATCCACATACACACGCACACACCTAGCAGCACACCCTGACAGCGCCAACCTATCAACCCAACCACCCATCCCCTCCCTACCTACACGCACACACACAGTCCCAGTCCCAGCCACTCCTTCCACCAAACACTGCCTTTCTCTGTAAACACACATACATAGGCCCTACGTATACACCACTCCTTCCTACCCAGGGTGCATCAGGACTTCCAGATCAAAAGACACTGGCGTTGGGGGGTAATTGACTGACCAGTGTGGACTGTGTTAGTTAGTGGGTGCTGATGCGGATGTGAGGTGCCGTGTGCCCTATCGCTAGCTGCCCGCCTACCGGCCTTCCCGCCCGGCCGCCCGCCCGCCTGCTGCCGCCGCCACTGCTTCCACCGCGACGACGACAACGACGACACTGCACCGGATCTAGGCGACACCGCATCACCACACCACAACCAAAGGTCAGAGCGGGTCAGGGATATGTAGGTCAAGTTGCCGCTCCACCCGCTACAAGTGCACAGCACTCACACACAGGCACACAAACACAGACACACAGAGACACACGCACACAGAGACGCAGACACGCCTCTCCCTACACCGCTGCTTCCCTGAGAACGGCAGCCGGATCGGGTGTGTGCTAGCTACTCTATATATAATATAGCGAGCATGGAGGCCCAGTTGGTTCAGCAGATCGTCCAGTATTGAGCTACACGGCAGAGACTCTGCCTCCCACAGGTATGTCCAAGGTGGGAAAGGTGATTTCGATGGCTGGTTGGCTGGCTGGCTGGACGGGCGCGGAGGGGAGGGGAGGTGGAGTGGGGGAAGATGCCGGCTTTAAGGGGGGCGAGGGCGAGGGCGGGGGGGGGGGGGGTCCGATCTGGGCCGGACACGTGCGTTTACGACATGCCGAAAATGGGAGGTTTTAAAGCTATTTCATATGACGTCAGCATAGGTATTTAGGTCAGTGCACGCGCTGCTTGGCTGCAGGACGACACACCGGGGGCATTCGACTGGGCCCTTTCTATCTGCAAGATTTACGGATGGAGCCACATACACACATCCGAATCATCGTTATATGAACCCACTTCCGGTCCCAGTCGAATAGGAATTTGTTAGGAAATATTCTGATATTCGGACAGAGAGGCCCAGTCGAATGCCCCCAATGTCACACTGCAAACTCAATGGCTATGAGCAAGCTTCATACAGAAAAAGTGAAAAATCTCTAAAACAACATCACCTAGAAATAAATTGCTTGGAACACATATAGAAGACATATTCAATGAACAGATTATATAAAATTTATACGGTTAGGCTTCTGCATTTCTATCAATTTTGAATAAAATAGACGTTTTGCACTGCGCATACCGGCAAACTCAATGCATTGTCAAAGGTCGTGAGCAATCTTCATACAGAAAAAGTGAAATATCTCTAAAACCACACCACCTAGAAACAAACTGATTGAACACATATAGAAAACATATTCAACGAACAGATTATATTAAATTTATACGGTTAGGGTTCTGCATTTCTATTAATTTTGAATAAAATAAACGTTTTGCACTGCGCATACCGGCCAACTCAATGGCACTGTGCCTTCGTTCTGCAGCCAAGCTGCACGCGCATACACAATGTTTATAAACATTGAAAGGGGTCTATAGATGAGATCATCATTCCGACTACATATGCGTGAAAACAGCATTGGCAGCAAAGCAAATGCGTATGGCCATTCAGTTTGCTGATAGGCATAGGGGAAAACTTCCCTTTTATTCTAAATTAATAGAAATACATAACAAATTTGGCATAAACATTCATGCACACATGCAATATAATGATGTGATGAATATAACTAAGACCAAACTAGCCATAGTTAAACATTTTGAGCTTAGAAACATACAATTCCACACAAAACAATCAGTCACTTTAAGGCTGATATCCACATCACCATTATTAATTATTGTTCTAAATATTCAAATGCCAAATGTGTCAACAGAAACTTGTTTCAGAGAAATATATAATCAATATATAATTAACTCTACGAATTTTCTAGTTCTACATATGTCATTAACCAGAGGATGTAAATAAAAACATGAATAAAAATGAATAAAATAAGTAAAACTGACTCTGGCTATGGCTCTAACATAACAGTAACACTAGTCTGAGTGCCAGATTTCTCTCAATCTAAATCACATGGCATAAGATGTGCTGATTAAATTGATGTAAATGCAATGCCGGATAAAAGATTAATATCTTAATTTATTATATATATATTTTTAGTTGGTATTCTATGTATTAAACAAGAGCTGAGATGAGCTGAAACTAGCACGTTTCATAGCTGCCCCCAGTGTATTAGCATGTGCCATGTGCTTCTCGCGGGTTTGTTTTTCTTCCACGCATCCCACAATGCACTGCGCCGCTAGAATGGTGATGTAGTCTATTAAAAGAGGGGGGGAGCTGCTGTAACTAGGTCATGATCCCAAATGACAGGTCAGATGTACTGAGACTGTTCCTTGTAGAGGTGTAATTGTTATTAGCCGGCAGACAGTGAATGTGAATGTCTTCAGTGTGTATAGAAGTTTCTAGCGGTAGTGTTCATTTCTAACACTGGAGGGGAGATACCCCATCGATGTTTGCTGCGTGCACCAGTGTTAGTTAGACACTTGGGTGTGTCAACCAACAAACAACCGGATGTGGTGGCCGAATCGGTAGAGCGCAGACTTCCCGTGCGGAAGGCCAGGAGTTTGAATCCCGGTCAAGTGAAACCAATAAATTATAAAAAATTGATATTTGTTGCTATCTAGCCTGGTGCTTGGCATTACTATGACATAACAAGGACTGGTTAACACAGTGTGAGGATAATGTGACTGTGTTGGTCATGGTGCCAGTGACCTGGTCTCCCAAATATGGCACCACTATAAAGTTAGCATGAGCGGGCATTGTGACAAGTCGGTACCCATTATGATATTACCATAGATGTCCCTAGAATGTAAAATAAACAAACATTCAACCGACAAATAGATTGGGGAGGAGTACCCTAACTGGGGGACCGGGACATAGCACAGGCAGTAGAGTGTCCACCTGTGAAGGTGTGGGTCATCTGATCGATCCTGCTCAGTGGACACATTTGCAGTTTGGGTTATTTTCTGTTCCAACCAGTGGTCCACAACTGGTTCATCAAAGGATGTGGTATGTGCTGTCCTGTCTGTGGGAAAGTGCATACATAAAAGACTCATTGCTGCTTATCGGAAAGAGTAGCCTATGTGGTGGCAGCAGGTTTCCTTTAAAAGAAATGTGTCAGAATGACCAAATGTTTGACGTCCAATAGCCAATGATAAAAATCCATGTGCTGTAGAGGAGTCATTAAATAAAACAAACTTTTTTTAGTTCCCTAACTGGATACTATTTCACTAACATGGTTGGCATCGCATGTTTTGTGAACTAGCAAAATACAGTGCCCTATGTTTTTGACTTGGGAAAAATGGGAATTTATTACCTTCAAGAATTTCTCCAACGAATAGAAAGAGATCGCTATGCATAAACAAGCAGTAATTAAAGTTTCACGAACGGACTTCGGAGATGTAGGTTCGTTTTATTTTAAACTACACAGTTTGATGACAGTAAACAATATTCGAAAGCAAAATATTTAACTAGATTTAATCCTACATTTCCAATATACCCTATGTATTTATTGCTGAATAGAAAGAAGACTAGGTTATTTTAATAGAACCCGTCACTGTTGAAGCCTGTAATGATTCATAGTATAGTATTGTAAAATATTCCGATTTACGGCATTAGTAGGGGAATGCAATGTTCTATTACTGATCGGGTATACGTGACCAGGTGCATGTATGTGTATATGTAGGTGCTGGTGGTGCCTGAGTGAGATGTAAATATACATAGTTTTTCTGGCAGGGATGTGTGTAAAGCTACGGACAGACAGGATGCGTGCGTCACGCGGGCGTCTAGTACAAGCGGGCGTCATGCGGTTCTCACCCGCCAAGAGCGAACACACTGGATGCGCCTGCCACGCATCTGCAAGCGGCAAATAATGCCATTTGTGGTACACACATAACACATTGTGTGGTACACACACATAACACACTGTGTGGTACACAAATACGACACTGTGTGTTACACGCACATAACAGTTAACACACTGTGTAGTACACACATAACACTGTGTGGTACACACATAACACACTGTGTGGTACACACATAACACACTGTGTGTTACACACACATAACACACTGTGTGGTACACCCATAATATGATGTGTGTTACACACACATAACACACTGTGTGGTACACACATAACACACTGTGTGGTACACACATGTAACACACTGTGTGGTACACACATAACACACTGTGTGGTACACACACATACCACACTGTGTGGTACACACATAACACATTGTCTGGTACACACATAGCACACTGTGTGTTACACACACATAACACACTGTGTGGTAGACACGCATAACACACTGTGTGGTACACACATAACACAATGTGTGGTACACACACATAACACACTGTGTGGTACACACATAACACATTGTCTGGTACACACATAACACCCTGTGTGTTACACACACATAACACACTGTGTGGTACATACACATAACACACTGTGTGTTACACACACATAGCACACTGTGTGGTACACTCGAGCTGCATTGGTTTTCCGAGGATTAAGATTTGGAAAACATATATATATATCACTCCTTACTCTTCCTACTGTGTATGGGTAATGCAAACTAAGGACAACTAATCGTTTATTAAGCTACATTCCTTGATGAATTTGCATTGCATCTGGACTGTTGGTATGTATAGATAGATGGAATAGTCATTGCACTTTGCTTGTTTAATTGTATTATCGCTCAGCACAGTTCCTTGAGTCCAGGAGATTGAGACGATTTTGTACACTTTCGGGTAGAAAAGTGGCACAATATCGGCTCTGGTGACTAGTGCCACGTCCTGAATTTGCCGATTTTTACATGCGCACAAACGATCGAGAGGTTAGAAAAGCAACAGCATAACAAACTGTGGGGTACACACACATAACAATCTGTGTGGTACACACACATAACACACGGTGTGGTACGCACATATAACACACTGTGTGGTACACACACATAACACACTGTATGGTACACACACATAACACACTGTGTGCTACACACATAACACACTGTGTGGTGCACACACATAACACACTATGTGTACACACAGATAACACACTGTGGTGCACACAGATAACACACTGTGTGGTACACACACATAACACGCTGTGTGGTACACACATAACACACTGTGTGCTACACACACATAACACACTGTGTGCTACACACATAACACACTGTGTGCTACACACACATAACACACTGTGTTACACACACATAGCACACCGTCTGTTACACACACATAACATGCTGTGTGGTACACACACATAACACGCTGTGTGGTACACACACATAACACGCTGTGTGGTACAAACACATAACACACTGTGTGGTACACACACATAACACACTGTGTGATACACACACATAACAGTTTAACACAATGCATGGTACACACACATAACACACTGTGTGGTACACACACATAACACATGGTGTGGTACACATGCATAACACACTGTGTTACACACACATAACACACTGTGTGGTACACACACATACCACACTGTGTGTTACACACACATAGCACACTATCTGTTACACACACATAACACGCTGTGTGGTAGACACACATAACATGCTGTGTGGTACACACACATAACACACTGTGTGGTACACACACATAAGACAGAGGGTAGAGTCGAGCTGCATTGGGCAAAGTCGGGTAAAGTCAGGCAAAGTCGGGCAAATTCAGTCAAAAGGCCACGCGTCAAGCGTACAAAATCGCTCCAAAAGCGATTTGTGGCGCTCGTGTGACACCCGCACGAGAAACACCCACGCCAGTGTGTTTGTCTTCTCTTTATTACATATATTTTGATTTTTGACACACATGCGACACTTGATGCCCGGCCAGATACACGTCCAGAATGTTCACAGCTTAAGGGGCACTCAGAGCCTACCCCCTCCCTTCTGCGAGGTAGGATCACCACACTCAGGCTCAAGGCAGGTGGTGGCCAGGGGAGCCACACAGTTTGGTGGTGGTGGACAGATCACTGGTAACCATGGGGACCATGAATGCTGGATCCCTATTGCTAGAGCTAAGAATGCTTGTTTCGCATTGGGGGAAAAGGGTGGGGTGATAATCTACAATGAATCCATGTACCATGTAAATAATAAACCAGAGGGCTTGACTCTCTCTCTTCTTTCACACTTTATACTCTTCCCTTCTCTTTGTCTGTATTGATTTCACTATAGCCTGCCTACACAACCACAGATTTGAGCTTTAGCCATTCTACAAAACTGGTGACCACGACGAGACTCAAACTCGCAATCTTCTGATTCGAAGTCATGTCATGTCTGATTTGATGTCTAGCATTTCGATGTGCATGCCAAAATTAATTTGATACGTTTTCACTTCAAATATCTTCGATGTAAACTAAAATAATGTAGATCACATTGAACAACCTAGTATGTATATATGAAAGAATTATGGCAGAATCACAAACCCAGTAGATTATTACAGAATCAGTTCCTAATTTATTGCTTAGACACCGACTTGCTGACCTATATTTGGCTCTAATGAGAACAAACAAACTAGGAAGGAATGGCCTTGTTTTAGAAGTCTAAGCGGTACATGACCGCTGCTCTTACAGCTCTGTCGCTCTCCCGACATATATTTAGATAAAGAAACGGTTTGTTTTTATGGGCTTTACATTCTGGCAACATCTAATGTAATATCATGATGGGTTCTGACTTGAGCCAGTGCACACTCATGGCAACTTATAGTACTGCCCCACTGTGAGACCGGGCTGCCAGCACCTGATTTCCCACTTATCCTTTAACTGAGCTAACCAGTCCTTGCCCTATCCTGGTAATGCTGAGTGCCAGGCTAGATAGCGACAAGTATCAATTGTGTACGGCATTGGTTTGACTTGGCTGGGATTCAAATTTCTGCATTTGAAGTAAATAAACGAATAATTTATGCAGTGTTCTAATGAAGAGCGTTTGCTCGAAAACAGTTCTGGTCCTGCTAGTTAATGCAAGTTCCTTTTCTTCCCTTCTCTCCCTAGCTTCTCGCTGGCTTCGGAGAATATTGATATAAAAGGACTCAGATTTGATTGCTTTAATTGGGAGACAGGTGTTCCACATTTGTAGTCTTGTCGCGTCAAGATATGACGATAAGTATTCCTTGGGGAGCTTCCCTGGCAGGTAATTTGGCTGTTTGTAAAGAGTTAGTACAGTGGGGTTAAGCCATCGATTATGTTGTTGTACAGCGGGGCCAGCCGCCATGGCGGGCACAGAAGAGAAACTGGAGCCGCAGTGCCCCGCCCGGCCACCCGTGTCAGTATTAATAGCCCTTCAGGTGTCAGGTGAGGGGGGACATCACAGATCAGCAAATTGTCTTACCTGTAGTGAACCCCTTCCAGTCCGAGTAGGTCACTGGGTCAAGCTAAAGAAGATGGTCAAAATGGGAATTTAAGAACCTTCGATAGCCACCTAGACTGGATGACCGAATGAGTTGAGCGTTCGTCTCCCGCTTTGGTAGATCATAGGATTTGATCGAACCATGGTCGAATCGAACCAATTACTTAAAAATGTATACTTGTCACTTCCTAGTCAGGCGCTCCACATTATTAGGATAGGGCAAGGACTGGTTGGTTCCGTATAAGGATAATGTTTAAGGTACTATCCCCATAACACTATCAGCATATGTCAATACTGTAACAATACTGTAACAATACCACTATTGACAATACTGTACTGACCAGCCCCCAAGTACTATCACTCAGTGTATGCCAATATTTTACTTCCAACCCCACAGTACTACTTGTTGTGTGGGGTTGCTTATAATTCGCATCACATCAAATTGCTTTAGAGTTAGGATTTTGTTAATTTAATCCTGTTTTCGTTAATAAAGATAAACACTGGACTGTACTGGTTCTGGATGCTATAATTAGGAGTCTAGAACGACACTCCTGTGTGTGACCCAACATTTCGCTTTGCGAAGCGGAGTTGGGGGTCCCTCTCCATTTTGGTAGATCGTGGGATTCGAACCCTGGTCGAGTCAAACCAATGACTTAAAAATTGATACTTGTCACTTCCTAGCCTGGCGCTCGGCATTATTAGGATAGGGCAAGGGCTGGTTGGCTCAGTGTCAGGATAATGTGACTGAGTGGGATATCAGGTCATGGTGCTGGTGGCCTGGTCTTCCAGTGGGGCAGCACTATAAAGTCACCATGAGTGCGCACTGTCACAAGTTGGTACCCGTCCTGATATGACCTTAGATGTTACTAGGACATAAAACAACAACAAACAAATAAAACCTGATACTAGTCGCTTCCTAGTCATGTGCTCAGCATTATTAGGATAGAGCAAGGACTGGTTGGCTCAGTGACAGGATAAATGGGAAATCAGGTCATGGTGCTAGTGGCCTGGTCTCCCAGTGGGGCAGCACTATAAAGTCACCATGAGTGCGCACTGTCACAAGTCAGTACCCATCCTGATATAACATTAGATGTTGCCAGGACGTAAAACTCCACCAACCAACATTGCGAAGTGCAACTGGAACACACTTTGTGTGTCGTTCCAGTAATAAGAGGCAAGACAGTCAATTTCCAAACCCCTAAGTAGACAAATTCAGAGCGAGTGAAGCGTGGCGGCATAACCCTTTGCAGGGTAAATGGAAACCCCGCAATCCTGCACTCAACCCCTACTCCAACTTGTACGCATGCGGGGGGGGGGGGGGGGGGGGCGGTGGATGGAATAGCCACTAACATCCCCTATTTTTTAAAGCGATAAAAGACTTATCGCCGCCCATATATATGTATATATATATTATATGTTATATATATATATATACATGTATAGTAAAACCTATTTAGATATATAATATAATATGTATATGCAGTAAAACTGTATATATACATATGTATATATATGTATATAATATGTATATACAGTAAACCCTCGCTGTACAACAACATAATCGATGGCTAACCCCACTGTATATTATTATATTATTATATGTGTATATATATGTATATAATATGTATATACAGTAAAACCTCTCTAAATCGATCGACCATGGGACCGACTTTTACTAAACACATAAAGAGCGGGAGGGTTTTACGGTACATGTATATATAAATATGAGATATATATATATATTAGTATATAATACATGTACATACACTAAAATATATATAGAGATGTCTCACTTATATATTTATATATATATGAAAGTGGGATATTTATAAGCTCATCAGGAAGAAAACAAATGTATTTTGGTTTGTGTGCCGTCTAATGGACGTAAATCAGAAGCACAAATGAAAACACATGCGTGTTTGCACGAAACATAGATATATTCTATTATTTTAATATTCTAATAAAATGTTAATATTCTAAATATTACAGTATATACTGTATACTGTATACTATATAGATTATTACTATATAGACTCTTAGAGCGAATCTGTTCTTTTTTGTATTTCTTTTTTGTACACAAAGCGTATGTCTGGGATGATATATTATATTATTATATAATACACTGTAGACGGATGAGAGGTGTACTGGAAAGGCGGAATGCGGGATAGAATTACGAAATATTAATCAATAAAGTTTCAATAGCGCCCCATAATATCAATAAAGTTGCAATGGCATCGCATAACATCAGGAAAGTTGCCATGGTGCCCCATAAAATCAGTAAAGTTGCCATGACACCCCATAATATCAATAAAGTTGCAATGGCGCCCCATAATATCAAAAAAGTTTAAATGGCGCCCCATCATATCAATAAAGTTCCAATAGCGCCCCATGCAGAACCCCTCGAGATCCATGGCTGGTTTCAGTTGATTGCCTCGTGACCTTTAATTATAAATGCATGCTGCTTCATAAATCAGTGCTCTCCTCGACCATGCCAGACAAATCTCTCGGTCTCAAATCCCCGCTACAATTTCATTCTCCCTCAGATGCCTCATACTCATAGTGAACTCCCCTGATATAGGCCCAGTGGCGTACTTGTTGCATTTTTACCTGACCCCATCTTCCCAGATGGCATATGTTCGCAACCTTCACTTCGCTTCGCCATGTCGGCAACACAGGCCATATTCAGAGAAGGGTCCACAGCGACGAAAGGGGCAAAAACGGCTGACCACTGGGTCATATTGAGCATACCCTTGCAGGATGAGTTTCCCATTCTTTAAGTCCTGATATTGTGTGATTTAAACAGAAGTCGATGTTGATAAATTTAAAATATACTTCAAGCACTTTAATTTGTGCAAAAGATACATATATATGTGTAAATATGTCTGAACAACAAACTACTAAAATAATAATGTGATCTTTCCATAATTTTAGCCAATCAGAGCTGTTCTTTTCAATTGCAAATGGCCGCCCCTTATGGGGGCCGCCATTTGCAATATGTTTTACGACCATCGTTTCGGTGGAATAAAGTAATAATAAAGTAATAATATTGCATTTGTGCACCATGTTTATGCCAAATTGTTCTTTATTTCTATTAATTTTGAGTAAAAATTCTATGGCAGCGAGCATTTGTTTTGATATATTATTAACCAATCGCTAACCCTGAATACCTTTGTAGCGGAAACAAGTTCAAACGAGTTCAACCGTGGCTGGTTGGGTCACAGCCGTGGCTGGTAGGGTCGCAGCCGTGGCTGGTTGGGTCACTCCGTAGAGCACTGAATATGCTTATGCATATTCACGGCGAGACTGCTGACTCATGGTGTAGAGGGGGCGGGGAGCAGAGAATGTTCGCTCCACAGTGAATACCATGGAAGTTAGTATGGTTAGAGAGACACATTAAGGGGCCGCCGATATTTATATCCAAATAATAAAGTATACAGTCCATATATTAGGTTGATTATTATCATCTGCTTCATTTTAGTTCGAAGTAACCTTTATATTAAAGTTGCATAGTCCGATGGTTTTAAGTTTCTGACGTTTTCTGAGATAAATACATTAGGTTGATCATTATAATGTACCTTACTTTCGCTTGACGTAGCTCAGAAACTTGCAGAAATGACTTTAAAATGTATACTTGTCACTTCCTAGCCAGGCGCTCGTCATTAGTAGAATAGGGCAAGAACTGGTTGGCTCAGTGTCAGAAAAATGTGACTTGAGTTGGATATGATGAGTTCCTGTGTATGTCAGTGAGACGCGTTTCCCTTCTCCATTAATTCGCTTCTATCATCATGTCGGCCTTGTGTGTGTACTGTATGTACATAGTTTCGAAGGATCTCTTTTGGCGCTTTAGCCTTTTTTTTCTGGTGCAAAGTCAACATGGTTATTTTTTGTGAACATATATTGCAACACCGGGTAGAAATAGTAATTGCTCGTTGTGTCAAGGGGATGGCCGGGTTGGAAGAACCGGTGTTGGGAGGGGGGGCGGGGGCTGTGTGATGGGGGGAGGTGTATGGAACTGTGATAATGAGGATGTAATAACAAGATTTTAATATATATGAATGTATTATAATAGAAAAAGGATCGTTTGACAGACGCGTATGTATATGGAAGAGGCCGAGTGGTGGATGGAGTGAGTTCAAATGGTTTGAAGTTTAAGTCGAAGGCCTATTGTGAAAACACTCCACTAACGAGGACTACTAAATAAGTATGAGCACCTGCCTTCAATAACGCGTGGTGGCCGAAATATATGTGTGATTATATGTGTCGTGAAAATGAGAAATATCTCTTGCATTCCGAGCCATGTGCTTGCTAACCATTACACCACCTAGGCTCCATGGTGTCATCACTCTACCCACGCCCACCCGTATATGTGGCTCCTTGCCTGAGAGGTCATTGCAGAGTAGTACTATACACGTGTATATATGTGTGCATATATATTTATATATGGTTATGTATGTACATATATGTGTATATATGCACATATGTCTATACATGTGTATGTATATGCATCCATGTTCATGTACGTGTGGATATGCACATATATGTATACATGTGTATGTCTATGCATCCATATTCATATATGTGTGGATATGCACCTATGTGTACACATGTGTATGTATGCATCCATGTTCATGTATGTGTGGATATGCACCTATGTGTATACATGTGTATGTATGCATCCATATTCATGTATGTATGGATATGCACATATGTGTACATATGTGTATGTATGCATCCATATTCATGTGTGTGTGGATATGCACATATGTGTGCACATGTGTATGAATATGT
This sequence comes from Branchipolynoe longqiensis, assembly GCA_030323885.1. Lineage (NCBI taxonomy): Eukaryota > Metazoa > Annelida > Polychaeta > Phyllodocida > Polynoidae > Branchipolynoe > Branchipolynoe longqiensis. Next base: position 47,881,520 of record CM059188.1, read on the forward strand.
ATCCATATTCATGTATGTGTGGATATGCACATATGTGTATACATGTGTATGTATATGCATCCATATTCATGTATGTCTGGATATGCACCTATGTGTATGCATGTGTATGTATATGCATCCATATTCATGCATGTGTGGATATGCACATATGTGAATACATGTGTATGTATATGCATCCATATCCATGTATGTGTGGATATGCACATATATGTATACATGTGTATGTATATGGATGCATATACATGTATGTGTGGATATGCATCCATATTCATGCATGTGTGGATATGCACATATGTGTGCACATGTGTATGAATATGTGTCCATATTCATGTATGTGTGGATATGCACATATGTGTATACATGTGTATGTATATGCATCCATATTCATGTATGTGTGGATATACACATATATGTATACATGTGTATGTATATGCATCCATATTCATGTATGTCTGGATATGCACATGTGTACACATGTGTATGTATGCATCCATATTCATGTATGTGTGGATATGCACATATGTGTATACATGTGTATGTATGCATCCATTTTCATGTATGTGTGGATCTGCACATATACATATGTGTGCATATATATACATATATACATACATACATGCAGATATGTATCCATATGCGTATATGTGTGTATATATGCATGTATATGTTTGTATAAGTATACACATATATAGTTATGTGTGGAAATATAACAGAAACTCTAAGGTATCGGAATGTAAAATTAAATGAAAGACACGCGGGTATTTCTTTTTCTTTTTTCTTTTTAAGTTTAGATAAGTGAGTCCAACCTAAAAAGACATGCGATATGTTTATCATGGCGGGGGCATGTATGTGGGGTGATGCTCTAAGTACACTCACACACGTTTACCTACTTCTCAGTGGCCATTGTCTATGTAATAATTAATTCTACTCCTCACGACAACCATTCCACACATAGTGAGTAACCTGGGCCACTTTCAGGGTCCGTCTCGGAGGCGTCTCGGCGATGCTTTTTGGCCTATTTCCATTCAGGGTGCGTCTCGGCGACGTCTCCGAGACGCCTCCCTTTTCAGACTGGAGATGAAAAGCGCCTCGAAAATGGCCGCCGCGTTCAGTGCTTTCAGCCAATTACAGCACAGCTTGTCCATTGCAAATGGCTGCCGCCTATGGGAGTGGCCATTTTCAAGGCGACCAACTGCTGTTGTCGTTCAGACTAGCCTGACGTCACGGGCGCCTCCGAGACGGAGCCTGAACACGGCCCTGACATTGTCCCTCTCGTCTTGGTCACCTGATGTTTAAAAAAAAAAAAGTAAAAATGAGATTCTTTTCTCCGTCGCTTCTTTTCTTTTCGCCGTGTTTCTTCTCTTGCCAGCGAACTCCCCCCCCCCCCACACACACACAGACCCTCAGATGCACGACTATAGAGATGCTGACTAAAGATAGCGGGTCCTTTTTTTTAATCAGTTCCATGTGGAGTGCGAGTGTAATATGGTAGATAAGGCGGTTCCCACTTCCACATCTCATCTTGGTGCAGGAAAGGAAATGTGACCAATGTAGATTTACTGAGGGGATACCTGGATAATATCACCACGTGACCTGACAGTGGGATGTGTAGTGCATTCGTGGTGACAATGGTTCTTAATCACTGCGTGCTAGGACTTTGCCATGCCCCCCCCCCCCACACCCACCTCCTCCAAGGTTGGGAAGATCCAAACTTGCTCATGGATCCTAATGAATTAAGTAGTTGACCTTCTTGCCTCACCCTCCTACCTTCCCCCCCCCCCCCACCCCACTTCACGCACACACACACCTCCCTGTTGAGATAATCACAGCAGCAGCCAATCACCTGTAGTAGTGCACTGATAATTGTCACCAACAACTTTCACTCGCCATAATTACCATCTCCACCTTCACACCAATATTCCAAGAGGTACACAATACAATGTGTTTGAGATTCTGGACACTTTTTTGTCTAGATAAATATATTACTTTGATCATTATTATCTGTGTTGAGTATACATGTAAATATGTGCATAATGAGTCAGCCTCACGAAAATGGGCCAATTGGTGTTTTATTTATGATGTCGGCGTTACAATTCTTAAAGTATAGTGCATTTCTTTGTTTTCTATTAAATTATCCTAGAAACAAATAAGGTTGTTGTATTTTCTCTACCTTTACATTCAGGATAAATTTAAGGACTTTCCAATATCTTTGTCAATGCTAAACTATAATTATGCTGTTCGACGCCGACATCCAATGCTCGACGCCGACAACTTTCCCCAATTGGCCTATTTTCGTGATCCTGACTCATATATATATTATTCATTTTCCATGATCAGGATTTTACTTGAGGCTTCCCATTGAGCAAACTCTGTGGCGGAGTGGGCAGATAGCAAATGGGGTGAGGAGCCACCTGGAGGGCAGGAGAGGAATTAGGGGAGCTGCTTGGATGCAGACCTCCCGCTCTCCAGGTCGCACGCCAGCCTCTAGTAACCCAAATTACAAATGGGCATTCCAAAGGAGGTTACAGGAGCAGTAGTAGAAGACAATATTACTACTACTACTACTACTAATAATAATAATAATAATAATAATAAGCAGAATAACAATAATAAGCAGAATAATTACATACATGAATAATATTTGCATTTATGTTCTTTATACAACACTTTTTTTACTTGCATGTTTCTCTTCTAAAAGCTAGACACAATGCACCCACATTGTTTCATTTAATATATCTTTGTTTAGTAACTTGTATTCTAAAAGTTTTTCTTCAGTGCTTTTAAAAATTTATATTTTAACTTTAGATATTTGAGGTGAAAACATGGAAATTAAATTTTGGCATGCACATTGAAATGCCGAACATCTTAGTCTTCAGCAGTGATAGGGTCTATTAAGGCTCAATAGTCCGATCAAGCATCACTTTTTCAAAACTAAAATAATTATCTAGATTTGACTTTACATATCTAAGTTAGATACTGATGCGCTTATTAAGCATTTGGTGCCACATAGAAGGGAACATTGAGAATCAATTTAATAGAAGCTGTTATTCAGAAGCCTGTGGTGTCAGAGTTTTGGTGTGCCTGCCAAAATTAATGTTTATGTTTTCACTTCAAATATATCAAAGGTTAGCTATTTAAAATAAAAATTACTTCAAAAGAAAGTAAGGTAGATTATAACAATCAATTTAGTATAATTTTCTCAGTAAAATCACAGAAACTCAAAACCATCGGACTATGCAACTTTAACATTTTCAGGGGGGCGGGGGCTTTCAGATTTAAACAATGACAAAGTAAAAAAAATTCATGGTTATTTTTCTATATTCAGAGATCAACAAGAAAGTACGATTTTCGGGTTTTATTTTATTGTATATATTTCACAGTTCAACAACGACGAAGGAAAATTGTCACGATAATTGTGTTCTTTATTTCAGAGTTCAACAACAAGAGCAGACAATTGACAACATCCGGCAATACCCACATAGTGAACGTGACCTGTCGATACAACAACAACAACAACGATAACAACACCAAACAACAACGCCAACACGATGGCCACACCATCAACATCAACACCCACGTCGACCATGTCGCCGCTGACCCCGGTGGCGGCCGTCGACGTGTTGACGCACGTCACTGAGGTGCACCACCCGTTCCTACTCCGCTTCGAGCAGGACTTCGACCCAGCGCCCTACCGCGCCTGGTTCGAAGACAACTGGGCCTCGTCCATCGCCATCGCCGTCGCCTACGTGGTTGCCGTGTTCAGCCTGAGGCGCTACATGGTTGGCCGGGAGCGGTTCGGGCTGCGGCCGCTGCTGGGGATGTGGAGCGCCGTGCTGGCCGGCTTCAGTATGCTCGGCATGTTGCGCATGACACTAGAAATGTACACGGTCATCGCCCGGCACGGCTTCATGTACTCAGTGTGCAACCCGGGCGTCTACAAGGGCGTCACCGGCTTCTGGGTGCTCGTCTACACGCTCAGCAAGGTCTACGAGCTCGGCGACACCATCTTTATAGTGCTGCGCAAGCAGAAGCTCATCTTCCTGCACTGGTACCACCACATGGTGACGCTCATCTACATGTTCTTCGCCTACAAGGACCTGGTGGCGCTGGCTCGCTGGGGCATCACCCAGAACTACGTCGTGCATTCGTTCATGTACACGTACTACGCGCTGAAGGCGTTCAAGCTGAAGGTGCCGCGGGTTGTGAACCTCTTCATCACCTCCATCCAAATACTGCAAATGGTGGTGGGTGTCGGGCTGACGACACTGTCCTTTGTCCTCTTGTACCAGGGCGTGCCGTGCCAACAGACTCTGGCCAACAACGTCGCCAGTTCCATCATGTACGCCAGCTATCTCATCCTCTTCGCCAATTTCTTCTACCAAACATATATATCAAAGTCTAAAACCGCATGAGGATTTCTTTTTTAATTAAAAAATATATATATGTGACTGTTGGTAGGGAGGGAAGTGGAGGGGAAGGGAATGAGGGGATGGGGGGGGGAGAAACTAGGAAATTTACATCATATTATAATTATTATAAGTTATCATTATTATAATTATTATAGTTATTATTATAATTATTATACTTTATAATTTTGTGTCTAAAACGCAACACATTCCGACATGCCAAATTCCCTCTGTGATTATCATGGAGGACAAGAATGGAGTGTGTGGGGGCAGGGTGGGAGTCGGGGGGGGATGGTAAATATAGCTCTAATTCTCGAAATGGTAATGACGTTGGTATCATTTAGCAGCGAGTGGCATCTACCAATTAGTGCAGTTTTGTTGTTGTTGTTGTTAGAAAAAAAAAGAGGATTAAGTAGGTAACATTTTGAAGGAAATATGAGGATGATGTTATACATATATGGTATCCCCGGTTCTGATATGGACTTAGATGTTGCTAGGACGTAAAACCTCCAAAAGCAATAATTACCTGAATTTTGATTCAAATGAATAATTACCGATGGCACCTTGTTGTTCTGAACCAATGTGAGATCAGTGCCTTTGTGAGGTGCCTTTGTGAGGTTAATGATTACCATAATTATCCGTGGGCACCAAATATCATCAATGTGTCAAAATAAACCCCCACAATATGATCATAATCTTACACAGGCTAAGAGGACCTCGGTACTACTTGAAACTGATGGTTTTCATGCTATTCCTCACGGTAACATACCCTTTCTTTCGCAAAAACTAATTATGTGCGCACCGCTGCTATATATGATCTTTTAAGAGATGAAAATGTGTTAATGATTGGCTATATATTACACATAGTATATCCTCTAAATAATTGGGGCTGTTTATTTGTGACGTGAAGTAAAATATTTGACATTTGACATTCCTTCAATGTTAGAAATGTACACAGAAGTGAGGATGTAAAGAATGAGTTTGATTTATTATCTCCTTTGAATGTCTTTAAAAGCCCTGTCACATTACGGCTTTTGGCGGGAGCGTATTGAAAACCTATGTAAGTCCTGCTCGTGCCGGCCTATCATGACCTTTGGTGACCTATCGGGTGTTTTTGAGCATATGCGTAACCTATGAGGAGCGTACGAGGAGCGTATGAGAGCGTACTGTGACATTTGTTGACGGTTTTGATTGGCATATGGAACCTATGCGTAGCATATGCATAGCGTATGCATAGCGTATGCATAGCATATGCATAGCATATGCGTAGCGTATGCATAGCGTATGAGTCAAGATCGATGTCGAGACCTATGGCATACGCTTGGAATATGCTGTGCATATGCTAGGAGTACGCTCCCATACGTAACTCATAGGTTATGCGTACGCTACATACACCGGTGACGCAAGTTGAGCGTATGCGTAACCTACGCCGGCGCACCCCTAGCATACGAGGAGCGTACACCAGCGTATGAGTAGTGTATGACCCATATGCTCCCATAGGTCGAGATTTTTTTAGCATGCACAAAACAATTTGGACGGACGGGAGAAAGCGTATGGTGGCATACAGCGGCATAGGCCGGCATAAGCCGGCGTATGCGTAGTGTATGGCGGCGTATGATGACGTATGCCAACGTATATGACGTAACGCGCCTACGCCGCCGTACGCTCCCCCAAAAAACCCTAATGTGACAGCCCCTTATGAAGGGTTGCTGTTCATACGGCATCTCAATGAATAAAGATATTCTTAATTTGTTAAATGTTTAAAGTTGCATTGTCCGATGGTTTTGAATTTCAGAAATTTACTGAGATAAATACATGAGATTAGTTGTTAATGTTATAATCTACCTTTGCTTGAAGTAACTTACATATTAAATTACTAAGTTTTGGAGATATTTGAAATATAAACATTCAAAATTAATTTTGCCAAGCACGTCAACATTCTGACAACATAGGTTTCAGCAGTAACATGTTTGATTAGATTGGCTTAGTACCATTTTTATGCAGAAATGCATGCTTAATAAATATACCAATAGCTAACTTTGATATGTAGAATCAAATTTAGGTAAGGGTTTTGGTGATCAGAATCTGATGATTTCATCGGAGTATGCAGCTTTAAGGAAGACACGTTAATTCCGGTGTCTCGCGTGTAACTGAACACCCCTTTAAAAGTTAGTTCATGGGAAACTTGTGTCATTCTTGAAATGTGGTTGTCACGTAGGAATTGTAGCCTGGCATTTTTATTACATGATATAAGTTAACCTTGGTCATGATTGTTATTTGTTCCATGACAAACAATCGTCAAATAATATAGTTGACCCCGATCATTGTTATTATTGGTTTTATGTCCACCAATTGTCGATAATACAGATGTTGAAAAAAAACATCCGTTCAGTGGTCGAGTAATTGGTTGAGTTTGCTGTGTAAATTGTGAATAGAATTGTGCTCATTTTGATTTCACTAATTGAAAAAGTTAGCCAGTTGTTTTCATCGATCTACAAAGAACCCATTAATTGCGATTAAATGGGATCACTTGATGTGCAGCTAGGGTTAAGAAACTCCTTTTGCAAGGTAGCTTCACCCCTCGTGCTTATGCTGAATATATTCTGGTTCTAATTTCATGTCCCACCTATTGTTTTAGGCATTTTGATGCGTTGTCTTTGCCGACATTAAGCCTTCGCCGAAAGTGCAATTGTTGTAAACAAAAACCGAATTAAATTTAGAAAGAAACTTGAATTTGATCAGTAATAGTAAGATTTGTAATTTCAAGATTTGTTCATTACATACTTTAAAAAAAAATCTAATAAAAAAAGAAATGATTAAATTTTGGTTTGATACAGGGTACATAAAACATAAATACATGTATATGTTATACATGGGTTTTCTAGCATGATCTGTATAAATGTTACATGAAATAGTTGTGATCCTATCTATGTACCTCATGAGAATTGTTTATTAACTCTGTTAATTAATAAACTATATTTTCTCGAACTGAGAATCCGGTGACAATTTCACTTGCTTAGTGTTGTGTTTTATTCTTTCAAATTTACGCGTGTGCGTAGCAACCTGTAATATACCTTTTCCGCGGCGCATTCGCACTCAGCTGTAACTCTGGTTATGGGTCAACCTTAGATGCGAGCATCCCTCCCACCATTCCCAGACCAGACGGGATAACCGACTGAGTTGGGCGTCGGGTCTCCCGTTTTGGTAGATCGCGAGATGGTTCGAACTCTGGTCGAGTCAAACCAATGCCTTAAAAAGTGATACTTGTTGCTTCCTAGCCAGGCACTTGGCATTACTAGGATAGGGAAAGGACTGCTTAGCTTAGTGTCAGGATTAATATGAGTGGGCTATCAAGTCATGGTGCTGGTGGCCTGGTCTCCCAGTGGAGCACGGTCAAAAGTCGGTACCCATCCTGATATGACCTTAGATGTTGCCAGGAGGTACAACCAACCAAACAATCCACCATCCTCACCCCCACACTCCCACTGTGTGCCTGTCATCAACCATTCCAAGGATCCTTCAAACTGAATCTGATCTGAGGCTACCTGTTCCCAAGTCTATCAATTCAAGTTGATTAACATCCCACACCAGATGCGGTGGCCAAATTGGCAGAGTGCAGGCTTCATGTGCAGAAGGTCAGGAATTCAAATCCTGACTGAGCCAAATCAATGACTTACAAAATTGTAGCCTGGCGCTCGGCATTAATATGATAGGGCAAGTACTGGTTAGCTCAGTGTCAGGATAATGTGAATGAGTGGGAAATGAGGTCATGTGACCTGGTATCCCAGTGGGACAGCACTATAAAGTTGCCATGAGTGTGCACTGTCACAAGTCGGTACCTCTCTTGGTATGACCATAGATGTTTCCAGGACTTACAACCCCAACAAACATCATCCCTTTCATTGAATAACCACTGCGGCATCGTGATGGGCGTCAGCTCCTCACTCGTTCCCCCTGTGGCGTTTTCAGCCGTGTACCGTGTTCAGCCGTGTGATTAGACTCAAACTCAAGGCATTGTCAATGGTCATGAGCAATCTTCATACAGAAAATAGAAAACAAGTGAAATATCTCTAAAACCACACCACCTATTAACAAATCGCTTGGTACACATATAGAAAACATCTTCACCAAAAAGATTATATTAAATTTATAAGGTTAGGGTTCTTGATTTCTATTAATTTTGATTAAAACTAATGTTTTGCACTGCGCATACCTTCAAACTCAAGGCATTGTCAATGGTGGTGAGCAATCTTCATACAGAAAATCCAGGAAAAGTGAAATATCTCTAAAACCACACCACCTAGAAACAAATCGCTTGGTACACATATAGAAAACATCTTTACCAAAAACATTATATTAAATTTATAAGGTTAGTGACTCACGACCATTGACAATGCCTTGAGTTTGAGTCTATGCACATGGCTGAACACGGTACACGGCTGAAAACGGCACACCGCATTGGCCACTCTTGGCTGACTCATACATTTTTACTCAAGGGAGAAGCACTTCCCAAATACATTGGGTGCCAGTGTCCACTGACATTCACAATGATTCAGACACATTCTACTTGAGTGTTTAGATTTCATGGCCTGGTGCCAACAATGCTTTAATGTAAATAACATGTGAGACCTCTTTACCAACGTAAAGCACAAACATGTTTTAAAGTTCCAAAAACCAACTGGGTTGTATCGTCTTTTGTAATTTTAATGTTTTGTGAGTTGAATTTTCCTATTATTTGACACAAATCTGACCATTTCCGATTTTCCTGCAAATTTCACTGTAAACATATGAACGTGGTTACCAAATCTGGATATGGGGTTGGCCGCTATACACGGGTTAGCAGGATTCAGGCTAGTAGCGGTAAATTAGTGTGAAATATAATTGGATTCGGCTGTATAGCGGGGGTGGCCGTTGCGGGCATTCAGAAATTGGTCCCTTAATGAGGTGACCACACCGAAGCATTGGCCACACACCCACCGATCCAAAGGATAAATAAAAGAAAAAAACTAAATATGCACCCCCACACAGGAATATTGCACATGGGGTTTGTCGTCCCTAAGCACTCTACCTGAACGCTAGCTAATTTCGATGAATGCTTACATCTAAACCCGATCGTACACAATTCATCCACAATATTAATGGATACATTCGTTCTATGTTATTGTGACAGTGCCCGCTTATTATCCTATATGTTGCTAGCACATAAAACCCCAACAAACATAACTATTTATGTCATGTTATATGCTATGATATATCGCTGCATATTTAAGAATGCACTTACAGTGCTAACCGAGGTAACCTCTCTAACCAACCACTTCCACAGATCGACCACTCCCTTATATTGATCGCTATATTTGGGTCCCAAACGATCGCCGATACAATACTGTCATGGGGGTGATGAAAATGGGAAATATTGCGCCTAGAGCGGGACTAGAACCCACATCTCTTTGCATTCCAGGCCAGTGTGCTAACAATTACACCACCTAGACTCCCTGATATCAACACACTACCCACGCCTACCTGTCTATGTGGCTCCTTGCCTGAGAGATCAGTGCAGACTACTACACTCGTCCCATGGAATTGTAAATCTTTTAATGCTTACAATTACATACATACAGGCAATGCACTTACACAGGGTAGGTTCAACAACCATACAGGGCATAGCTTGTAGAGGCTCCTGGTCATGGGACCAGTGTCATGGGGGTGATGAAAATGGGAAATATTGCGCCTAGAGCAGGATTCGAACCCACATCTCTTTGCATTCTACCGGGTGCGGTGGCCTAATCGGTAGAGCGTGGGCCTCGTGTGTGGAAGGTCGGGAGTTCGGTTCCCGGTCGAGTCAAACCAATGACTTTAAAATTGGTATTTGTCGCTTCCTAGCCTGGCGCTTGGCATTAATAGGATAGGGCAAGGACTGGTTAGCTCAGTGTCAGGATAATGTGACTGAGTGGGACATCGGGTCATGGTGCCGGCGGCCTGATTTACCAGTGGGGCAGCACTATAAAGTCACCATGAGTGTGCACTGTCACAAGTCGGTACCCGTCCTGATATGACCTTAGATGTTGCTAGGACTTAAAACAACAACAAACAAACAAACAAAATCTTTGCATTCTGGGCCAGTGTGTTAACCATTACACCACCTAGGCTCCCTGATATCAACACACTACGCACGCCTACCTGTCTATGTGGCTCCTTGCCTGAGAGGGCAGTGTAGACTACTACGATACCATTGCAATGATTACAAAAAAACTTTCTAAACTGATCACATCCCTAAATGGACCATTTAAAGTCGGTCCCATGGTCGGTCGATTTAGAGAGGTTTTATATATATATATATATATTACTATGTATATGCCTACTTCCCATTCCATGACGATAATGGAATTCTCCTCCACTTACACCTACCTAGGCTACAAGATGCCACCTGGTGGCTCTTGGGAGTAACTACCACGTAGTATCCGGCCAATTGATTAACATAGCCGCCCAATTAAGTGCCTTTCCGGATCCGGCGGCCTGCGCTGGTCCCCAAGTGTCTCTTACGTGATCGGGTAGCTCTCCCCGGTAACCAGCTATAGGGGCCTACTGACATGCCCAGTACGTGTATTCCGAGATACCAAAGTCGATGGCGGCCCAGTCCTAATCAAGAATCTGGCTGTGTGGTTGGTTGTTGAAGTTTTACGTCCTGGCTACATCTAAGGTCACATCAGGACGGGTACCAACTTGTGACAGTGCACACTCATTGTGACTTTATAGTGCTGCCCCACTGGGAAATCAGGCCGCCGGCTCCATGACCCAATATCCCACTCAGTCACATTATCCTGACACTGAGCAAACCAGTCCTTGCCCACTCCTATTAATGCTGAGCGCCAGGCTAGGATGTGGCAAGTATCAATTTTATAAGTCATTGGTTTGAGTCAAGTGGGAACCGAACTCCCGACCTTCTGCACGCGAGGCCTGCACTCTACCGATTTGGCCACCGCATCCGGTGTCTGGCTGTGTAAGGGTGTGGGGGAAGCACCCTGCAGCGCTACATGCTACACCCACATACAGGAAGTTTTTTTTTTAATGTAAGATATTTATTTACTAGCGCAACTTCACTGCAATCCACACCAGAAACAAATGAATTGCATGGCAATTACCCTACCGAGTTTGGTCATCGCGAACAATGTGTTTATGGGCTAAAATTAAGTTAGAAGGTGTATAGTCCAATAAAAGTATCAAATGCTTATCTAGATTTGAAACTACATATCCAAAATAGATACTGGTGCACTTATTAAGTGTTTGTTGCTACATAGAAGGGCATACTAAGTCAAGTTGATAGAATCTGTTAGTACTGAAGCCTATGCAGAGATTTGACAAGCACACCAAAATGAATTTAGTTTATTTTCACTTCAAATATCTTTGAAATCATTTAAAAAGTTACTTCAAACTAAAGTAAGATCAATTATAGCAATCAACCTACTATATTTATCTCAGAAAATGATAGAAACTCAAAAACCATAGGACTAGGCAACTTTAAAGCCCAAGGCTTATATTGAAGGACAGGGTTGAACCGGAAATAATCCTACTTCCGGTAGAATAGACCAGTCCCTCGGTGGGAACCAGCGGAGTGTATCTCAGAAGAAGCATATTATGGGCGGCCCTACACTGTGGCTACTTAATTTCCTACGTTGGACACTTGGGATAATGATCCTATCTATGCTCTATACCGATACGACCTGTTAATTATACCTGGTGTCAAATGTGATGGAAACAATGCAGTATGCGTAGGATGCATGATCCAATGTTGGCTCGAAGATCATATCTTGCCTCGTTTTACTGTAGTTTGGGTATTATTTAGCCCTTAATTGTATATCAGTTAGCATATTGATTAAAGTCTTCTTTTTATAATGAAATAAAATAACAATCTCAGTATATGAACTAATAATGTGGTGCATGTTATTTCAAACTAATAAAGTGACCCACCCCTGTAAGAAAACCAACCGCTTAGAGCCGTTAATACTCAGAAGCAGAGACTTAAAATATGTGGATGTGTTGGGGTACATTATTTGGCTACCAAATAATTGTATTTATAATCTAGCAGTCCACTGTCCTATGTTCTCTAAAGGAGAAACGCAATAGTCCAAACTTATTATTATTATTACTTCACGATCATGAATTGAAGGACCACCAAAAGAAAGTATTCTCACTAAAGCTTCTGGGTCTAATGAAAGCAAAACATTTTCTAAATTAGAACATCCATCTAGATTTGATCCAACTTAAATACTGGGTCACCCATTAAGCACTCACCGGACGCGGTGGCCGAATCGGTAGAGCGCAGGCCTCACATGCGCGAGACCGGGAGTTCGGTTCCCGGTGAAGTCAAACCAATGACTTATAAAATTGATATTTGTCGCTTCCTAGCCTGGTGCTCTGCATTAATAGGATAGGGTTAGCTCAGTGTCAGAATAATGTGACTAATTAGGATACCAGGTCATGGTGCCAGCGGCCTAAATTCCCAGTGGGGTAGCACTATAAAGTCACCATGAGTGTGCACTGTCACAAGTTGGTACCGGTCCCGATATTGCCAGGACGTAAAAGTCCGACAACCAACCAACATTAAGTACATATTGTTTGCATTGAAGCAAGACCAAGTCAATTTACGAGAACGTGTATAATATATGTATATATATATATCACAGTATATATATATATATATATGTACCTATAGTGTGTGTATATATATATATATATACATATACACACTATGTACCTATAGTGTGTGTGTATATATACACACACTATAGGTACATATATATATATATGTATATATATATATATATGTACATGTACATCTATATATGTACATCCATATATATGAACATCCATATATATATGTACATCTTCAACAGACCCCCTCACCATATCGACCACTCCCAAACGATTGCCCATACAATACCATTCTAACGATTAAAAAAACTCCCGAAGCGACCACCACCCTAAATGGACCATTTAAAGTCGGTCCCATGATCGCTCAATTTAGAGAGGTTTTACTATATATATATAGTCAAACCTTTCTATTCCGACCGCTCCACAGATCGACCACTCCGCTATATCGCTATATTTAGGTCCCAACAATAACATTGTAAGGATATTCTAACTCTCTAAGCCTTCTACCTCCCTAAATGGACCACTGATCGGTCGATTTTGAGATGTTTTACTATATATATATATATATATATATATATATATATATATATATAGATTAGTTAGACGAATCTTACCTGGATATAGATGATGGATACCTGTTGTTTTACCGAGGTATAAGCCTCGGATGGTATATGCCCTCGGATAGACGTGGGCTAGGGAGAGGGAAGCACATCCGGTCCAGCAATCTTTACCTACTTATTCAGGATAAATGATCAAATAAACAATCTAAAATAACAATAATAATGACAATGGTATTAAAACTGTGAAGTTTACTTGGTATAAGCAAACAAATAGACGTGGAAGGGTGTGGTGGGTGGGCCCTAGCCCACGTCTATCCGAGGCTTATACCTCGGTAAAACAACAGTTATCCATCATCTATACCCAGGTAAGATTAGTCTAACTAATCTATTTTACCTCGGTATACAGCCTCAGGCTAGCCTCAGGCTAGGGAGAGGTTTACGTAAAATCATTTATCCTGTATCTCATGTTAAGTATTAATAACAATTTTAACATACATTTATCATCACTTGACAAGATAATTGGTGAAAACAAAGTGTATTCTCACCTCTTGCAGATCTAGTCTTTCAGTAGCTGTCGGGCCAGTGTGCTCGACTTTTCCAATCGTTTGTTATAGTGTGTTGCAAATGATCATGCTGTTTTCCATCCTGCATGAGCTAGGATCCGTTTGACGGAAATGCCCAGCAGTCGTGCTTTAGAAACCATAGCACCTCGTGTTGAGTGTGAGGCATATTTGTCCGTACCTATGCCTGCCAGTTTCAGCATCGTAATTGTCCACCTAGCGAGTGTATCTCGCGAAATGCCCTTGTGTGGCTTAATAAAGCTTACTAATAATTGTCTTGAAGTTCTCAAGTCCTTGGTCTTGGATATATAAGCCCTAATGGCTGAAACTACACAAAGCTTTGGGTCTTCTGCGAAACTAGTAACATTAATTGTAGACAATGGGTGTCCTAACCTGTTTGATTTTAACAGTTTTGATAAATCAAATGTGGCCTCTTTCTTATCAATTTCTAGGCCATCTAGTGACAGGGCGACAATAGTTTGTCCTCTATGTCCTGTTACTAATAACAAAAACAATGCTACCTTAAACCCTAATTTCTTGAGATCTAAAAGCCTGTTATGAGGCCATTGTTTAAGGAGATCAAAAACAACTGACACATCCCAAAACCGACTATACTTCAGTTTGGGTGGATTTCTTTCATAGATTGATCTCAAGATCCAATGAATAACATGGTGTTTCCCTATTGTTTCATTATATATCCTTGGAAGGATGACGGACAAAGCACAGCGAGCAGCATTAATTGATCCAAACCCCAACCCTTCATCTTCTAACATGCGTAGAAATCTGCCGACCTGGGAAATGATGGGCTTCATGGGTTTGACCTTCTTGATTAGGCAATAAACGCCCCACTTTTTCAAATATGTAGTATACATTTTAACCATGCCTTTTCGCCAAGTATGGGAAACTATTCTCTGCTGTGTAATTTTGTCTAAGCCAAATTGTTCTAAATATTTATTTAAAAAAGGAATGCCAGCAACAGTGTCGTGGACACGTCCCCTCGTTGTTTTAAGGGCCCTTGGTGTGTCAGATTCCCTGGTGTTCTTCGGAATCGGAGGCAATCGGTGGCGGTCGCCACTATGCCCGGTAGCCAAGGCTGTGTGTCCCAGTCGGGAACGATTAATATTGCGTGTGCTTTCTCCATCTTTAGCTTTTGGGTTATTCGGCTGATCATGCTGAATGGAGGGAAAATATAGTAAAACTTATTGCCCCAAGTCAAAGAAAATGCATCTATTTGCCAGGCATCTGGCTGTGGATGCCATGACACATACTTGTCTATCTTAAAATTATTACGTGAAGCAAATAAATCCACTTCAGGTTGGCCCCATTTATGACACACTGTGTTAAATATTCGCAGACTGAGGGACCATTCTAAATGATCATGGAAATTCCTGCTTTTATGATCAGCTAATGTATTTTGTGTGCCTGGGATGTATGCCACCGTTAACCATACTTTATTTAGTTCGGCCCAATCCCAAATTTGTCTTGCTATTTCATTGCATGGTTTGGACTTTGTCCCACCCATATTCCTAACATACACCATCGCGGTCGTATTGTCCGTTAAAATACAAACGTGTTTACGTGGTACCTTAATAAGGCTAGCAAGGCCTAAGTAAATGGCCCGTAGTTCTAAGACATTAATATGGTCTGAGCTTTCATCTTGCAACCATCGTCCTCCTGTTGCCACTGTATTGCAATGTGCTCCCCAGCCTTCTAGCGAAGCATCAGTAGTAATTACTGTGTTGGGTTCATTCATCCTTATGGGGTTAGGAGAATTTTGAATATTGTTAAACCACCAGTTAATATCATTCATTCCATCTTCCGAAATAAACATTTTCCTTTCGAAGTTGCCTTTAGTGCGAGCTAAGCCTAAATTCTTATCTATTTCCAAAGACTTTATGTGTGCTTTGCCGTATAGAATAGCCAGGGCATATGCTATCAGTATGCCAACTAGCACGGCGACCTGTCTTATCTTTGGCCTATTTAAGGTGTATCGCTGTATCGTGAAACTTTATAAGTTTGTTATCAGGAAGTGAAACAGTCATTAAACGTGTGTTAATAATAAAACCCAAACATTTAAGCTCGGTAGTCGGGACAAAAACCAACTTCTTATGATTTAAATAAAATCCTAGCTTTGTCAAAAGGGAACATAGGTCATCAACAGCTTGTTGACAGTCATTAAACGATTGTGAAACAATGAAAGAATCATCAATATAAGGGAACATACTATGACCCTTCTTAGCAATGGCCGAAAATATTGGCTTGAGTAGTTTTGTAAAAAGACGTGGAGCACACGCTAAACCATTTGGCATACACGTAAATTGGAAAAGTGTATCATTCCAAATAAATCTTAAGAATTTCCGGTGTTCTTTAAAAATCGGAACTGTATAATAAGCATCTTGTAAGTCTACACTGGCCATCCATGCATCAGGTGTAACTAAATCCCTGGCGGTGTCAAGGGAAAACATCTTAAAATGTTGATATTCTACAAGATCGTTTAACTTAGTTAAATCTAAAATCATGCGAATATCTCCATTAGGCTTAGGCCTGGAAAAAATATTAGAAATATATTCTCATGGAGTGTGAAGTACCTCCTCAATAATGCCTTTTGACTGAAAAATGGCAACTTGTTCAGATAACGCTTGTTTTTCTACCTCATTAAATTTATACGGGAAAGGTACTCGTTGTTGCACTGGGACTTCAATAAAGGGAATCTTAACACCAGATACTATGTCTAGAATGTTTACATCACTAGTAATTTTGGACCAAGTAGATAAACAGTTAAATATGTTTCCTGCACAAAAGTTTCTTACATCAGTTTGTGTAGATTCGGCCACCATGTCTGTTAACCCCGTTGTTTGAGTAGCCGTATTCGCTTGTTGCCTGGGCGTGGGAAGGGTTGTTTTGGGGCAAACTCCTTCCGGAACGGGCGGTTGCCGTCGTTCCAGCCTTGCCTGTCGCCCCGACCTCTGCCTCGTGGCACATAGCCGTAGGAGGGGCCGGACCTGCCAGCTCTGGCTCCGCGTCGGGGACGAAAATCCCCTCGTGGTCGACGATAACGGGAGGTGTCTGGTTTCCTGGCTGGTTCCAGGTTCCGCCCACTTTTCGATTCAGCCTCGACTTCTTTGAAGAGGTAAGGAAGTTGTCCACCGAACATCTTACCCTTATCTAAGGGTTTCCCTTTTATGGGCTTGGGGGGCAGGAAGAGTGTGTACTCTTTGCCATCGTTGTCCATGACTCTTTTGGATCTGGCCACTTCCTTTCCGGCCTGGGTGATTACTGCCTTGAAGACATTTTCATATCTCCTGTAACTCAGGAAATTACTGGCAGCTGTGAGTAAGGCCATGGCCTTATCCATGCCTCTGGCCAGAGACGAGAATTTATTCTCAGTCTGCATACGGTTAGCGACTGGGACGACCGTTGCTAAGACACCTAACACTGCCTTATGGACTGTCAACAGCGCCGCTTCAAATCTTTTCTTCTCCTCATTTAGGTGAATACCAGCGTCCATCTCTTTTACCACACTGTCCGGGATGCCTTTAATGCCGGAAATTTGTTCCGTAATCTTATTTATCACTTCTGCTGGCTTGAATGTATTGAAGTGACCCTTAATGGTCTCGCGCATCATGGTAGTTGGCCTTTTGGAGCGGACATCGCTTACGGACCTTGCTGCCAATCTTGGCATAAATGCCAGCCCTTTCAGTGTCAGAGTCCGACTCAGTCGAAGATGAGTCGGACGAAGAATCCGAAGACGAATCTTTCTTCTTCTTCTTACTTTTCTTCTTAGGTTTCTTGACCTTCTTGCCCTTAGTGGCTTTGGTGAATTCATCACCTGACGAGCTCACTGGGCGCTTGCGCTTCCTAGTCTTAGGGCGCGGGGCCTCAATTGCCGAGTCTGTCTCTTCAAAATCTGAGACATCCTGCCAATCGGAATCAACCGGCGGGAATTGATGGCTTGTGTCTTTAGCGTGGAGTTCTTTCATCTTTTGCTCCACCAACCTATTGACCTGCTGTGTGAGGTCTCCCGGGTAACCGATTCCATCCTCACTTTCTCTGTCTGAAAGTAGGTCGGCCCCCGGCTGTGGTGACGGGGGAGCTGTCCGATCAGGTGACGTATCGTAGCCGGTAGGCACGCATCCCTCCACAGCAGCGGGCGGTGGTTTGTTTCGTTTTGTAGCCATCGGTAGTCTGTAACCAAAAAAGGAAACTTAATAACCAGAATCAACTCAACTGAACACCGAAGTGACGCCAGATATACCTGGGTTGAGGATCTATGTGGTAATGAGTAACGTATTTACACCATTCTCAATACAGGCGTGGTAAGCTAAGTTTATCGTAGGTTTTTAGGTATCGAAACCAACCATAGGTGGGGTAGGCTTCTAGAACCTCCCATCTGTCTGTCCCGTACACTTCTCCCACCCGCGGCTTCTGTGCCAGCAAGTGAGAGAAAATGCTACGAAACTCGGAGAAACGCCTCATTTAAAAGGGGAATCTATAAAAGAAACCCAGGATCATCCCCAACAACACCCTCTATTAGGGTCCGAAGGAATCTCCACAGGAGATGTGACCGTGCCAACATCTCTACCCGTATCAAAGCGGGTTGATAGAACCATGGAACAAACACAAAGGAATCCTTTGTTCTATCCGATTCAACATTTAAAATGCTAATCTTGTCCAAAATGGACGTACGAAAGTTCTGAACTTTCCAATCTAGATGCTATATTGCATCCTACACAAGCTAAACCAAAATAATCACGATTACTTACAGTTATTAGCTTGTTGTAGATAAATCCAACTGGAGCAACTCACGAGCGTCCTCCGGTCGTGAGTTATTTATGCTAATTGCTGGACCGGATGTGCTTCCCTCTCTCTAGCCTGAGGCTAGCCTGAGGCTGTATACCGAGGTAAAATATATATATATATGTATGCTGTGTGTTATTCCAATGTTGTGTTATTTCCACTGAAATTGAAAACAATGGAGGTGTCCAGCTATCAGTATCAGTATCAGTGATTTACGACCATGTTGCCACATATTCACTGTGGCGTTGTCATAGTGACTTCATGGTCACGTGGCATTTTCCACGTGACCATCTAAGTTGTGTACGTCGACTGCTTTAAATAACCTCGGTATATGTCTTCAAAAGTTCCCTGGACAACTAAGACGCCGGTGCTCCAGCTTTGGTAGCTTTTCGCCATGACAGTTGTTGTAGATTCGTGGGAGGGGGCGGGGAGAGGGAGGATGGAGGATGGAAGGGGGGGGGGTAGCATTCCTGAAGTGATATATGGGTCGTTCTCTGAAACTGGGCACCAAAGTGTGACATGGGTCATCCAAAATTAAAATCTGAAAACCTTTCATTACTTTTTGTAATAATAGAGCTGAATACATGTCTGTTCACTTACCATGAAAAAATAGATAATTAGTTTCATTCCTAGGGTGTGAGGGGGATGTTAATTATTGGAAATGATATCATCACTCACATAACATGGAACCCAAAAAACACAAGAAACATTGATATTTTATCACTCCTAAGTGCAATTTTTCACTTTTCTACCTTTATTCTTTGTCATCTCGTACATTCTGATAGAAATCCAGAGAAAAAAGTGAATAGCTTTGGATTATTTGGGAGTTTGTTAACAACAGAATATTACAATTCATGTGGACAATTTGGTCATTTATATATTTGTGTTGACATTTGAATGAATGTACTATATTAGTGTAAAAATGAATACTCACTACTCAGAATACAGGTTAGACAACAAAAAGGACAAATAATATTAGAAGACTGTTTGGTTTTTAAAAAAAGATTTATACTGCCTATTATGGATAAGTCTGAATAGACTTGTTTTCACCATTAGACAGTTTGTCGGAAGAAAGCCCGAGCCTACACGGCAGAGGTGGAGGCACGGGGAATGGAACCAATGACCTTCAGATTAGGAGTCCGACTTAGAAAAAAGTCAGACACTCTAACCACTCCGCCACAGAGAACACCACAAAGAGAACACTGTGACTTAATCTAAGCTTTAGATTGTTTTATCACCATGGTAACATGGAAACCAAAACATTGAAACAGACAATCCAAATGTCAGAAACACATTCTATGGGGAAGTGACAGGCAGAGGAGTGGCAGTCTGAGGATCAGCATTTGGGGCACAGAGTTTCTCTTTTCCACAGGCTTCGACACCTGCTTGGCACTGGCTACAGAAGCAGGATAGTTCACGGGTTAAGAGCACATGTGGCTTAACACTATGATCATGACAGAAGGAAAGGTAGCGATGATACAGAAATAGAATGTACAGCGTGGCATGTGCACAATGTTGTCATCTCTGAGTGTGGTGACCATTATCAAATCAAATATATAATACTCATCAATAATTCTATGTCGCATGGTCTCGGTGAAGTTCAACTTAATCAGAATATAGAATATATTATAGTTGTTTCATAGTTTAAATAGTGAGTGTAATGTTATATATTTCTCACTGTACATATGGCCAGCTTTACCGCTGACATGACGTGGCACCACCAGCACTCATTAATTATTATTATTCAGATTTCTAAATGGGTTCCTTTAGTAGTGGTTGCCATCGGTGTAGCAGGAAGAGCTATTGTTTTACAGCAGTATGTGTTGTTTTTGGCGGGAGGGGGAAGGTTTTTGTTGTGGTTATTGTTGTTTGCTTCATGTGTATGTGGGGGGAGGGGGATATATGTGATATATAAATTATTATGTGAGTATAAAGGGGTGGAGCAGGTATGCCAGACTCATGAATTGTTACCTTCTGTCACAGTGACCCTTATGTGATATATAAATTATTATGTGAGTATAAAGGGGTGGAGCAGGCTTGTGATATTATTTTTTTGTGCATTCTATTTATTGTCCATGGCTGGTCGATTGAGCCATTTACTGCGGGCTGGATCCGCTAGGCGAGGCTGGCGCCACCAGGCTGTCCACCACTCCTAGCTTTCGTGTCTTCGCTTAAGGCCCTGTCACATTACGGCGTATGGCGGGAGTGTATTGAAAACCTACGTAAGTCCTGCGAATGCCAGCCTATGATGACCTTTGGTGACCTCTTGTGTGTTTTTGAGCGTATGTGTAACCTATGATGACCGTACGAGGACCGTACGAGGAGCGTATGAGAGCGTACTGTGACATTTTTTGACAGTTTTGATTGGCATATGGAACCTATGTGTAGCGTATGCGTAGCGTATGAGCGTATGAGTCAAGATCGATGTCGAGACCTATGGGATACGCTTTGAATACACTGTGCATACGCTAGGAGTATGCTCCCATACGTAACTCGTAGGTTATGCGTACGCTACATACGCTAGAGATATGCCGGTGACGCAAGTTGAGCGTATGCGTAACCTACGCCGGCGCACCCCTAGCGTACGAGGAGCGTACACCGGCGTACGAGGAGCGTACACTGGCGTATGAGTAGCGTATGAACCATACGCTCCCATAGGTCGAGATTTTTTTAGCATGCACAAACAAATTTGGACGAACAGACGGGAGAAAGCGTATGGCGGCATACAACGGCATATGCCGGCCTATGCGTAGCATATGCGTAGCGTATGGCGGCGTATGCCGACGTATATGACGTAATGCGCCTACGCCGCCATACGCTCCCGCAAAAAACCCTAATGTGACAGCCCCTTATACATATATATGGGTGCAGAGATTTCCTTTGAAGAGAAGTAGGCTTACTATTATATATATTATTATGTGAATTATACAACAGTTTTTGAATGGCAATTTGACAATTATTATTTCAACTATACAATAGTTGATGCAATGACAACTGGACAATGGTTTCTTGTCCACATTAGGCCTACTTACCTTATATAGAAATTATATAGGCTACCTATCAATATCAGGTAGGTAACCCGGACAAAGCAGTAACCAATAATAGTGAACAATGAATCATATATACCTATATATATATAGAGAGAGAGAGGTATTGGCTACAAATGAACGAGAAATCGCGAAACCCCTGGTTTTTAGCAAATATATAAATCTATCTCTGTCTCTCTATATATAGGCCTATACACATAGACCTATAATAGGCTATATGAGCGCCGTACACTGGTGCAGGTACGACAGGGGCAGGTGACTGGGTTAGCTCGGTCATCCCGGGCCGCGTTCAGGGTTCACCTCGGAGGCATCTTTGAGAAATTCTGGACGTCGTGCTAGTCTGAACGGCAAAAGCAGTAGTTTGCCTCATAGGAGACAGCCATTTGCTATTGAAAAGAACAGCTCTGATTGGCTGAAACCACTGAATTCGGAGGCCATTTTCGAGGCGTTTTTTGCCTTCTACCTGAAAAGCGAGATGTCTCCGAGGCGTACCATAAACGCAAATTAGCCAAAAAGACATTGTGGAGCCGACTCGGCGGCATACCCTTAGCTTGATGTTGTTTTGCGTCCTAGCAACATCTAAGGTCATATCAGGATGGGTACCGACTTGTGACAGTGCGCACTCATGGTGAATTTATAGTGCTGCCCCACTGGGAGACCAGGCAGACAGCACAATGACCTGATATCCCACTCAGTCACATTATCCTGACACTGAGCCAACCAGTCCTTGCCCTATGCTAATAATGCCGAGCGCCTGGCTAGGAAGTGACAAGTATTAATTTTTAAGTCATTGGTTTGACTCGACCAGGGTTCGATCCCATGGTCTACCAACAAGGGAGACGGACACTCTAACTCATTCGGCCATCCCGTCTGGTTGCGGCAAACCCTGAACGCGGCCCTGGTCAAGGTTCTCACCATGTGACATTCCTCTCCGCTAGGGAGCGCTGACCAGTTGGTAATTATGAAGTGGGTTCAATCTGGGCACCATTACTGTTTCCACGACTTATTCGAGTGACATATACTGTGTGATTTCATACGAAACAATAATACAGATGTGCTATGCGCATAGCCTAGCATTCATAAATATACTCAAAAGACAAGAAGAGCTTTGAAATCTCTTTACTGGGAACCAATAATATGGCCTTCAAGTGTAGGTGTAATTTGAAACCACGAGAAACCTTGACTTCTTTTCTTATAAGTTATTTAGTTTTTTAAGACTTAAATAAGTAAAGTTTGTTGTGTGTTGTTCTATGTCCTAGCAACATCTGAGGTCTGACGTGTGCACTCATGTCGAATTTATAGCGCTGCCCCACTGGGAGACCAGGCCACCATCTCCATGACCATATCCCACTCAGTCACATTATCCTGACACTGAAACAACTAGTCCTTGCCCTATCCTAATAATGCCGAGTGCCTGGCGAGGAAGTGACAAGTATCAATGTTTAAGTCATTGGTTTGATTCGACCCGGGTTCGAATCCAACGATCTACCAAAACGGGAGACGGACACTCAACTCATTTGCTAAATAATTAGTGTAGGTTACAGTATATATATTTTTTATTTTATTTTTTTATTGAGGCTGTATTTATACTGTCCATAGCATATAAGCCAGTTACCCAGGCTTGTTTTCAATGCTGGCCAGTTGTAGTGTTGGTGTTATCTTACCACACAGTGGCTGCTGATAAGGTATTTGATTGCCTGCATTTCAGTAGCAGATATATATATATATGTAGTAGTGTGGTGTTTTCACTATGTCACCTGAAGTCGTTGTCTTATATTCAGAGGTGGAAGTTGCCTCTGACAGAAAAAGAAGAGGCGCAAACACGGAAATGGACTTTTCGTAAATCTTCCACGTGTCGAAAAATCAACAAAAATGCAGAAATCTGAATATGGGCGGAAGTACTGTGCTACAAAGGTCTGATGCATTGATTTGGGTTAATGGGGTTTTACATTCTAACAACACAGAGATCGTAGGATTCCGAACCACCAGGTTCGAACCTTGGCTGAGTCTCAAACCCACTGACTTAGAACTGTTATTCTTGTCGCTACCTAGCCTGGAATTTGGCATTGGCCCATATTAATAGACGAGATCACCGTTCCGAATGTGCATGCGCTGAAAACGGCGTTGGCAGCAAAGCAAAGGCTACTCCCATTGTGTTTGCTGATATGCGTAGGGCAAAACTTCGATTTTATTCCAGATTATTAAAAATACATAACAATTTGGTACAAACATGGATGGATGGACTCAACTCTCCATAAGTAAGCATTTTGAGCTAAGAAAATACAATTTAAGTCACTTTACAGGCTGATGTAAATAATTCTTGTTCTAAATATTAAAATGTCAAATGTGTCAACAAAAACCTGTTTCAAAGAAATATATAACCAATGTATGATTAACCCTACACCTTTCCTAGCCCAACACATGTTATTAACCATAGGATATAAATAAAAACATGAATAAAATGAGTAAAACTGACTCTGGCTATGGCTCTAACACTAGTCTGAGTGCCCAGATTTGTCTCAATCTAAATGCAGATGGTATAAGATGTGCTGATTAGATTGATCTAAATGCAATGCTAGATAAAAGATTAACAGCTTAATTTATTATATATATTATTTTAGTTGGTATTTCGCGTGTGAACGGGTGTCTGAGTCGAATTAGGGCTGAATCGATTCCTGTGATCCACATAAGCTAAACCACTTGTAGAGGTCGATTACGTGAGTCGATTTCTGTGAACCGATTTATTTTGCCCGTGTGGACGCACTGAGGCGGATTAAGTACATCACACGCATGTGCAGTCGATACCTTAGTTTGTTGACTTTCCGGTCGATCAAAAGCGCATATTATATAATTTGGTCTATGAACCGGATAGAGGTCCACATATTTTTTTTTTCAGGTTAGTATCGACTTGCTCATGCGCTGATATCGATTTCCGGCCCAAGTACTGCCCGTGTGAACGGGCCGCTAGTTCGATTCATATTATTCGACTTGTCTAAATCGCTTTACTTTTTCCCCGTGTGAACACGGCTTATGTTTCAAACAAGAGCTGAGATGAGCTGAAACTAGCACATTTCATAGCTGCACCCACTGAATTAGCATTAGCCATGGGCTTTGCAGGGGTTTGTTTTTCTTCCATGCATCCCACAATGCACCGCGCAGCTGGAATGGCGATGCAGTCTATATCGAATTGTGGTTGATCCGGTGGGGGAAGCCTGAGACCCTCACATCACCAAGCGGCACGCACACGCACTACGCCTCCCCCCTCTATCTGACCTGTATTCGAAGTCGGATTTCGTCAATTTAGCCTCTTTTTAACATCTCCCACTGCGTGGGGATCGGCTCGCGGGCCTACCTCCTCGGGCTCCCAGGTCCTCCCTCTCCCATCAGTAGACATTGACCAGATAGAGCTGAATACATGTCTGTTCCCTTACCATGAAAAAAAGATAATTATTTTCATTCCTAGGGTGTGATAATAGAGGACATCTATTATCACACCCTAGGAGTGTACCTATGGGCACTTAGCATTGAACTAAAAAATGATATAACTTCGTGTACTTGATATACTTACTAAATAAAAACCCCTTTTCCCCAACTCCTGTCTCAGCCTTCCTCTGTCCGAATTATGTATGTTACTTAGTAACATTTATAATTCACAAGACAATGATAACCGGGACGTAACTTTATCGCATCTGCAGCCATAACAATATCTATACCAAGTAACCATAATGTAACTACTTGTCTGATGTTGGAACTAGTTCCCACTGTGAACGTCATATCAGTCAACACTTCGAGTCACGTTCAAAGCCTAATTCAATCGAAAATCAAATTTAACCACATATTTTTGTTTAAATCCACCCTCCCATTTTAGACAAGTTTGATTTACGGTAACTGGTATCTATCCTATTTGATAGTGATTATTTGAACATTTTAAAATGTATCTGTCAATTGCTATCTTCCTGGATAAGAGTGATCTGCCTGTTAAACGGCATAATGCTTATTGTAATATATAGACAATTTTAATTTAAACTTTATGGACTTAATCTCTGTAAAAAAGAATTAACTTCGCAATAACGGTTGGTTGGCAGTTGGAGTTTTAAGGTCACATCAGCACGGGTACTGACTTGTGACAGAGCGCACTCATGGTGACTATATAGTGCTGCCCCACTGGGAGACCAGACCACCAGCACCATGACCTGATATCCCACTCAGTCACATTATCCTGACACTGAGCCAACCAGTCCCTGATCAATGAAAGAAAGAAAGCCATATCAGTATTTATTAGGTATTACACAGTATAATATTATTTAATGGAGTTCTGTAATTATTTATCAGCATCGCCAAGGTTAGTCGCTGACAGCTACAGCGACATGGGGACCAAGAGTAGTAAGCACAAACAGCAATTCTGGTTCCGTTCCACTTCCGCCTTCAGTTGCCATTTCCGGTGTTCATTCAATTTCGCCACGACAGTTAGGTGCTGCCGCCTGGTGCAAGACCTCGACAGTGTATGAATCAGAGCTTTGATTAAACTGTCACTACCCACACCATATAGCAGCGAACAATGCCAGTGTTTGGCTGGTAGTAGAATTGCCTGTATCCTATACCTTCTCCGCAAATCAAACCGAATATAATTTAGGTTCGATTGGTTCGGTATATGGTACCATACTCAAAGATTTAGCCTACGGTAATTATCTATATCCAGAATATTACCATATTAAAGAAAGATCCTTTTTTTCTTTTTTGTTTCTCATTAAAGCTGAAATCATCAATTAAACCAAAAGAATATTCATTTATATTTTATTCTTCATATCCAACTCAGATGTTTCACTTATTTATTAGTGCATAGAAGGAAACAAGAGGTCAATTTAATAGAATCTGTTGCTGCTGAAGTGTATGCTGTCAGAACTTCAATGTGCACACCAAATTAATTTGGCATGTTTTAACTTCAGCTACAGTTAACCATTTATAATTAAAATTTACTTCAAACTAAAGCAAATAAATTATAATCATTACAATATATTTACTTGAAATGCTACCAGAAATGCAAAACCATCGGCCTATGAAACTTTAAAAGTGACCTGGTATAGTCCAATGAGACGACAAACAAACTCTGAATGTAATGTATGAATGACATCATGGGTGGGATTCCCTCATCACATGACCTAATCTGGTTCCCCACAGACAGGGGAACCCTCAGGAACCCCTTTAGGTTGCACACTTGTACTTGCACACGAGCCATCATGGACACTGACCTCAGCACTCTCCCTCCACATATACAGTTACACAAACTGAAACGGTGTGCTTGGTGAGCATTTGTCAGAGTACAATTTCAGTCTCGGCAGCCTATATCGGGTCCCTCTAAAGAACAACTAACTAACTCCATCTAGATTGAAGTCTGGAAAATGCAGTTATCA
The DNA here is from genome assembly GCA_030323885.1 of Branchipolynoe longqiensis. Taxonomy (NCBI): domain Eukaryota; kingdom Metazoa; phylum Annelida; class Polychaeta; order Phyllodocida; family Polynoidae; genus Branchipolynoe; species Branchipolynoe longqiensis. Next base: position 47,908,950 of record CM059188.1, read on the forward strand.
TAGCAATGTAGATTTGTATTGACATTTAAGAAAATAGGCTTTTAAAAAAGAACTTCAAGGATCCCTTAGTAGGCTCGTGTTTATTGCGAAGACTCCTCCTGCGGTCTTATTTCATCTTCATTTGTTCCAAATACTTGCCCATCAAATTTTGAATTGCCGATTTTGTGATGAATTTCACAAAAACGTCGACATCTTCCTTCCTCCTCGCGGTCAAATGTTCCAAAGTAGGCTGTCGTAACTGCCACTTGGTGGCCTGCCTGGCCATATCTGAAAGACATGCAGTTTGTGTGGGAGTGAGTACGTTCAATTCAGGAGTGGTCACATGGCCAATATGAGCTGTACACAATCAATATACTAAAATACAAGTCACAGCAAAGTAGTTCAGGGTTCGGACGTCTGTAGCTAACAGTTTTTAATAATCATTATTTATATTTTTTCAATCAATAAAAAAGAATTATAGCCCATTAAGCAGTATATTATTTCTAAACATATAGCTATTTGTATGTAGTGACTGTTCATAAGCGAATGGAGCTAATATGAAGATAAATAATAAGGTAATTTTAGGGTAATTTTTCCATATACAATGGAAGATATGCGAAAGACCAGTTGGGTTTACAGGCAGAGAGAGAGAGAGAGAGAGAGGGGGGGGGGGGGTGTCAGACTGCTACCATGGGATTTTAACTTCAGATCCTCTTCTGGCTGATCTATGTCCATTTTGGGGCTCTAATACCAGCTCCTTAATGCAAAAAAAAACAACTATTTCTTTGCACACGCCTGGAGGTGGATGTAGCCCTGAAGCATAGATGAGAATGGCCTGACAAAAAAGATCAGGAAAATATTTTATCAACTTTTGGGACTTCAAAAGTGACAGGAGAAATCCGTCACACAACAGCATGGCTGTAGGGAGGGTGCGGGGGTGCGCGAAGGGGACACTGACATTTTGTTACAAACCAGGAATGGTCGCAAATTTTGACTATATCCAGAAAAAAAATCGGGCAGATCAAAAATCTTGAAATTCTGGATAAATCTGGAAGATTCTCATCTATGCTGAAGTCATATAATTGTGGGTGTCATATCATTGTGGGTGTCCTCTCCAATGTCTATCCAGCCTTCTCTCAAATACCTCTACTGTCGGTACTTCAACCACTTGGTCTGGAAGATTATTCCATGGATCAGTCACTCGAGAAAAATTAGTGTTTCCTGACATCAAGTCTGGGCCTCAAAAAAGACTTTAGTCTCATTAACTCCAGCCTTTAAGATGATGCACAATTAGTTGGTTGTTGGGGTTTAACGTCCTGCTAACATCTAAGGTCATAACAGGACAGGTCCCAACTTGTGACAGTGCACACTCATGGCGACTTTATAGTGTTGCCCCACTAGTAAATCAGGCCACTGACACCATGACCCAATATTGCACTCAGTCACATTATCCTGACACTGAGCTAACCAGTCCTTGCCCTATCCTAATAATCCCGTGGGCCAGGCTAGGAAGCAACAAGTATCAATTGTTTTATAAGTCATTGGTTTGACTCGACCGAGAACCAAACTCCCGATTTCCCACACGCGGTATGGCCACCGCGCCCAGTGCACAATTAGTAGATCAGCAAATTTACAAAATGATAAAACCCAAATTCCAAGTCAAAGCCTGCAGATCTGTGAACAGCAGTGGCGCCCCACAGCCCTACTTACCAGGTATCCTGAGCCACACGTCCATCTCTTTCTCCACGGCAGCCATCACCTGGTCCGCCGGTACCAGCTCGTCTATCAGCCCCACATCCAGCGCTTCCGGTCCAGTGAACAGGCGCCCCAGCTGCAGGGCATACTCGGTCTCACGGTGACCGATCGTGTTTTTCATCGTCAATTGGAACCTGAAGATAGTTGTAGATTTTTGTTTGTTGGTTTGTTTGTTTGTTTGTTGTTGTTTTACATCCTAGCAACATCTAAGGTCATATCAGGACGGGTACCGACTTGTGACAGTGCGCACTCATGGCGACTTTATAGTGCTGTCCCACTGGGAAACCAGGCCGCCGGCACCATGACCTGGTATCCCACTCAGTCACATTATCCTGACACTGAGCACACCAGTCCTTGCCCTATCCTAATAATGCCGAGCGCCTGGCTAGGAAGCAACAAGTATCAATTTTAAAGTCATTGGTTTGACTCGACCGGGACTCGAACCCACGACCCCACGATCTACCAGCATGGGAGACGGACGCTCTAACTCATTCGGCCATCCCGTCTGGTCTGGATTGTTTGTTGGTTAATGTTAAAAAGAGCCCGTATTCTTTTATTCTTTTTGGGGGATTTATTTTAATTTTTTGTTGTTAAATACCGACACCATCCAGCAAGCCTACTTTTATAATGATATTGTGACAGGCCATGTCATATTGTATGGCCAGTTCCCCCTGGTCTGCATCAGACGCAATGCGAAGAGATGACAGGGAAAAGAAATGTAAGCTTCAGTGTATTATTTCCTCTACTCCGCTCTATGCGGTGCCACAGATTCAGGTGACCCGCCCACTGACCAGTCAGGCCACAGGTAACCTCTCATGGTTGGGGGGGGGGGGCACTAGCCAGTTGCAGAGGGAAACAGGCCACCCAGGAATCGCCTCTGGCTAGCCTTCTGCCACCTGTCGCCGCAGAACGGCAACAGAGGTCAGTGTAGTCCCTGCCACACAGCTTGGTGGTTGTTTTTTTGGGGTTTTTTCTTGAAGATTTTTACTGCCTACCATGGATAAGTCTGAATAGACTTGTTGTCACCATTAGACAGTTTGGCGATAGAAAGCCCGAGCCTACACTTTTACCAACCCAAGGGATTTTTAACCTCCCATACCACATAGACATGGTATGAGAGCAACTGGCCTTTGATGATGCTGTAAGTTATCCACAGCAGCAGAAATCCAAATTGGCAGAGGTGGGGGCATGGGGAATCAAACCACCAACCTTCAGATTAGGAGTCTGACCAGAAAAAAGTCAGACACTCTAACCACTCAGCCACAGAGAACACCACAGTGGTGGTGTTCTCTGTGGCTGTGCGTGGTGAGGTACATACACGGACTATCTTTATAACTATATATCTTCAGGTAAGCCTACTTTAAAAACGACATCTTCCAGTAAACATACTTGTATACAAATATCTTCCAGTAAACATCTAAAGGTTCCAGAATGGCTGCAATGAAGATGCCTCTCTGACCATTCAACCATATTAGAATATTAAACAATTATTGCCAGATACGCCGATTGAGAACTGGGAGCTTGTGGAACGACTATCACAAAGGCAAGTCCAGATGGATAAACATCTAAGTAATTTGAGGGACACAGACCTCGTATCAGGATGTTAAGGTGTTTATTAAAATTTGTGTATATTGCATTGAATTAGTTGATAACTGAAAATATATAAAAATAATTTTTAAAATAACTTACCAGATTGGAGCAACGATTCCCTATAATCATAAAGACAAGAATTGATTAGATTGATTAAATTTCATATATTAAATTTCATAAAAAAGACAAGGTAATGTGTTCAGAATACAAACTGTGGGAAACATTCATGCAGTAATTTTTCAATTTATGACCAACACCAGTAGAGAAGTAAAAGATACTCAAACGGAGATGTTTAATCAGGATTCCGCCTTAGCGTCATCAATAGCACTTCTCCATAAATATCTGTGTGATAGCTTTAAAGTTTCCAGTTCCTCCCATTGTAATAAAGGACGACATACAAAATCTTCCGTTCCAACTCAGGGGTCGTCTACAGTTTATTGTCGGAAGTAGATGTGACCTAACCACTGCATGTTCAAATACTGATATAACCTCTAATGATTGGTAGTGACCAATATCTTCATTTGGAATGGTCCAGTCAGAGATTGCAAACTAGAGTGCTGCCACCTGTCAGCCAGAAATGACACGACAAGGGTTAGTACAGAGATGGCGGCTCAGGAGTGAAAGGCAGAAAAAGGAGATACCTACACCTACATCCACACATGGACATACCTACACACACCCATACATACATACATATACCTGCCGTATGGTAGTGGGGCTGATATTTGTTTGTTTTACACCCTGGTAACATGTGAGGTCATATCAGGATGGGTACTGAATTGTGACAGTGCACACTAATTGTGACTTTATAGTGTTGCCCTACTGGCAGACCCAGGGATGATAGTGGTTTCATACCGCAAAAAAAGAAGCGGAAATCAAGCTGAGATTATTATCCTAATGCAAATTTCGGTTTACACCTATATAAAAAATATTCCTCCAGGCTGTGAAAAAAAATGGAAATCCGCTTAAAAGCGGAAAAATATAATTCCTGAGACCAGACCAGGCCAATGGCACCATAACCTGATTTATCACTCAGTCACATTATCCTGACACTAACCAAACCAATTCTTCCCCATGGTAGGTAGCGTCAAGTATCAATTTTATAAATCATTGGACTGACTTGTTGGGATTCAAACACTAGGTCTTCTGCGTTCTTACCGATTCGGCCACCGTACCCAGTCGGGGCTCTAATAGAGTTTGTGTGTTGTTGTTTTACGTCCTAGCAACATCTAAGGTCATATCAGAACGGGTACCGACTTGTGACAGTGCGCACTCATGGCGACTTTATAGTGTTGCCCCACTGGAAGACCAAGCCACCAGCTCCATGACCTGATTACCCACTCAGTCACATTATCCTGACATTGAGCCAACCAGTCCTTGCCCTATCCTAATAATGCCGAGCGCCAGGTTAGGAAGCGACAAGTATAATTTTTTAAGTCATTGGTTTGACTCGACCAGGGTACGAAACCACGACCCACTAACACGGGAGACGGATGCTTTAACTCATTCGGCCATCCCGTCTGGTCCCAAGGCTCATATAGATAGAAGACTCCTACATGTAAGTAAAACTAAAGTAGGTTTCACTGACTAATCTGCGATTAGTTGAACTTACCAGAAGGGTCTCATTGAGTCCAATTGTGAACTTCCCTGACGCCATCACTCGGTAGTCGGCAGTGAGCGCCATGAGGCACCCGCCGGCAGGACTGTGGCCCTGAAGTACACAGCACCAACATGGGCACTTAGCATCAACCAATAGAAAGGCTTCCCCTCCCTTACCATTCAAACCTTAAACCCTTCCCTTCCTTGAAGCTGCGTGATCCAATGGTTGTGAATTTCTGTCAAGTAACTTTAGATAAATATATTATACCCTAGTCACAGTACTGCTTACGACCGTTTGTAACTACAAAAAAGGGGGTGGTCACACAATGGTCGGAAAGTGGTTCTTAGTGGTCCTAAGTCAAAATGGTCGCAAAGAGGTTGCAGCTATTGCATTAAAAACATGCATGTGACCAAAATGGTCGCAAGGAAGTCGGCGACCATTGCTTTGGTCTCAAGGAGGTGGTCATAAAGGTGTCACAAGCCGTAGTGTGACTAGGGCTTTAGGTTGGTCATTATAACATACTTTACTTCGGAGTAACTATTATTTTGAAGGGTTAATTTTAGAGATATGTAGAGTGAAGTCAAATTCATTTTGGTGCCGACTCAAATTATGCCATATATTGCAGTAGTGACAGGTTCTATTAAATTTACTTAAAAGTTTCATAGTTCGATGCCTTCGAGTTTCTGCCATATTTTAAATGAAATATAATAGATTGCTCTTTATATACCTTATTTTAGTTTGAAGTAACGTTTATTTTACATGGCTAATTTTGGTGATATTTGAAATGCACCCATGCAAAATTAATTTTGACATACATGTCAAATCTCTGGCACCCAATAATAGGCAGTGGGAACTGTTCGGTCCAATACAGTAGTATCTGTCTATAGCGACTCCTGTCATCGGCGAACATCTGCCATGTATGGAAAATTGTTCAATAAACAAACTGATTTTTGTCTCAATTAACTGTACCTCCTATAACATTACATGTGTCACGTCAAGACAACATTGATCTGGATGCAGAGTTATCCTTTAATGTTGTTTGTTGCTGTTTTACATCCTAGCAACATCTAAGGTCATATCAGGATGGGTTGCCCTATGAAGAGTCTGAGTATACTGTGTATACTCTGCATACCATATATCAGGGATGAGAACATTTTTGTTTGTTTGTTTAACGACACCCCCCCCCCCCCCCGAGCACAAAAAGTAGACATCGGCTATTGGGGGACAGGAATGAGACCAGGTCAGCCCTAAAAAGGCGGGCCATTTCCCAATAGTCTGGAAACAGCCAATCGGCGAAAAATTCTCATAATGACAAGTGGCAAAATCAATCCCCAAAAGTCTAGAAACTGCCAATCGGCGAAAGATTCTCATATCGACAAGTGTCAAAATCAAACCCAAAACTCGATAAACCACCGATCGGTGAGAAATTCTCATTCCTGATATGTGTTGACACTGGCCTACATGTAATTTACATATTCCATAAGCCAGCATATTCACCAGACACCAGGGATGAAAGTGGTCTCCAGGAAAAAAAGCGGAAATGCTAATATTCTTCCATAGGCTTAGCATTGTCAGGGAATCGCTGAAAATTCCCGGAAGTCGGGTTTCACACATATTGATATACACTGATAGTGTTGCGGCGTTTGAAGCATGTATTAGTATACGCTGATGGTGCTGCAGCGTGAAACAACATATTGGTTGGCTGGTTGTTGAAATCTTACGTCCTGGCAACATCTAAGGTCATATAAGGACTGGCGCAAAGTATTAGTATACACTTATAGCTACAGGAAAAATCCTGGAAATCCGCGAAATCGCGGAGATATTTCATCCCTGAGACACACAGACCCTCTGATTGCGCTACAACATTGCTTACATTGATGGCCGCCATTGTGATGAGATTACTGCCGTAGAAGCGGATCCACATTTCCTGCACGGCCGTCCAGAACTGCCTCAACCGGTCGGTGTTCGGCTGATACATCTCCATGATGTCCAGGCCCGCACAGAAGACACCAGGGTTGTTCTAATTCAGAAAGGAATTTAATAAACTAAATATAAACCAATGAAAAAGGTGCTGGGTTTTTTAAACAAAATATTACCAACAGGTTAACAAGCCTCATTTCATTTGGTAATGTCACATTTTAATGTAAGCTCTCTATTCGACTACATAAAACCTAAATTTTAAGATGCGCATTAATGTCAGGCTTATCAATGGGCTATTTTTGTTTTGTTTTGTTACATTTGTTGATTAAGCAATGGAAATTTTCATCGCGGATTAAATGGTCTTCCTCATTCCACTGCTGTTCCTGGCCCCATCCGAGTAATGCTGAGCGCTATGCTAAATATCGATAAGTATTAATTTTTAAGTTCTTGCCAAGGTTCGATTCCCATGACCTGCCACACATATTGGCACTCAGGTCAGTTATTTCCTCCCCCCAAAAATCTTACAAATACAAATGGTGGAACATAGCACTTGTAAATCACAACAGGTACCCGGAAATATATCGGCTTTAATTAAAAGTGAAACATTATGTCATGTACATTACACTGTTTAAGGGGAGACACGGGTGATTTTCGGGTGATTTCCGTATCTCAAAAACTATTAAGGATAGAGCTTTGAAAATTGGAGCACACATTCTTTGTATCAAGAGAAGCGTATCTGCAGAGTTTCAAAGCTCTATCTTGAGTAGGGGTCATATGGTGAAGGATCTTGCAAAGAGAAAAATCAAAATTTTACCCCTTCCAGGAAGTATACTGAATGTGCCTAGATTTGCCTGAATCAAGTTATTATATGAAGAACTGGTCCAGTTGAGTGCAAGAAGGTGGTTTGTGAATTTATATATGTCATTACCAACATGTCCCTACATGACGAACCAGAGGCAAAAAAATTCAATGGTCAATTTTTGTGTCTCCATCCCTAGCTCTTGAACTATGAAAGATACAGTGTTTTTAACCATCTTATTGCACTCAGCAGCAACTTTTAGATAAGACTGCCAAGTTTCAACTTTCTGCTACAATTATAACTTACATTTTTAGAAGGGGCAAACTGGCAAAACTCTGGGAAAAACAGTTCTGAGAAAACGAGCTTCAAAGTTCACGAAGTGTTTCTTTCCAATGTTAAAGTCCAGTATCATCATCTAGAATTCCATATTATATACACAAATATCCAGTCAAGTAATTATCTGTCAAAAAACAAAACATTTACACCAAATTAGTACACCAAAAACCAAAAATCAACAGTTTCACCCAAATTCATGTTCCGATCACCCGTGTGTCACCTTAACCACAACGGCTCCTAATAACAGACCTTTTCCGCGTCGAATGCACAGTAAGCTAATACGCAAAACAGTAGTCATTGCTACTGCATGCAGAGGACACATTGGTGGTGGAAATCCTCTGTAATACCTTTTCCGTAGAGCATGCTGCACACGGACTGTAACACAATGCATTAGTTCTTGCCACTGAAAGTAGAGGGCGGGTTTGGGCGCGGAAACCTGTGTAAGACCTTTTCCACAAAATTTGCTGCAGTGTGTTGCTATGCAATACATTACTTCTTCCATTGTTATTGGTTGAAATCCTCTATTCACTATAATTCACAAACACACACAACTTATTTTTTTCTTTCGGTCTCCCCACATGTGTGTTGGTTTGTTGGGGTATTACATCCTAGCAACATCTACCGTCACATCAGGGTGATCCTTCAAATTAAAGACTCCTCTATATTCCATTTTCTTCTCAGCGATAGTTTGTTTGTTGCTTTACGTTCTTGCAACATCCAACATTCATCGGATGGGTACCGACGTGTGACAGTGCACACTCATGGTGACTTTATAGTGCTGCCCACTGGAAAACCAGGCTGCCAGCATCATGACCTGATATCCCACACAGTCACATCATCCTGATACTGTGCTAACCAGTTCTTGTCCTATCCTATTAATACCGAGCGCCAGGCTAGGTAGAGACAAGTATCAATTCGATAAGTCATTGGTTTGACTCGACTGGGATTCAAACTCCTGTGAAGCTTGCCTATCGATTCCGCTACTGCGTTCGGTTCTCTCAGCGATAGTGTTGACTATTTTACTTACAGATTTAAATATGAGCCCTCGGCACTCCTTGTCCTCCTCCAGTTTGTCCAGGGTGCTGACTAGTTCCTGCAGGAACTCCAGATTGAGGCTGTTCACCGGCTTCTTGTTGAAATTCATCGTGGCGACACCTGTTCAAAGTATCGGAAGGTGTTATTACTTTTTGAGAATGGGTCTAAAACACTGAACAGCTAGTAGTAAGTAACAGCAGCCAAATTTCTAATTGAAAGCTAGGGAGAAGGAAGCACAACCGGGTCCAGCAATCTTTACCTACTTATTCAGGATAAAAATGATCGTAAATTATATGGATACTTTAATGATTTCGTCTTGGCACAAGCGAACGTGATAGTCATGGCAGGGTTGGGTGGGCGGGCCCTAGCCCATGACTATCCGAGGCTTGTACCTCGGGAAAACAACAGTTATCCATCATCTGTACCCAGGTAAGATTCGTATAGCTATACTATTTTACCTCGGTACTAAGCCTCAGGCTAGTCATAGCCTAGGGAGACTTTTACGTAACTTCATTTTTATCCTTATCATTTCAATTTAGTATACATTAGTATTTATGAAAATATATACTTGTGATCTTCTTACCTGTCATGTTAACCGGTGAGTAAGTGTGTCGCTAGGCTGCTTGACTTCTCTAGTCGTTTGTTGTAATGTTTTGCAAACGATTTAGCTGTCTTCCAGCCTGCATGCGCGAGGATCCTCTTAACCGAGATCCCCAGCTGTCATGCCTTCGAGACCAACATCCCCAAATCGATTATATTTTGGTTTTGGCGGATTTCACTCATACACCGATCTCATGAACCAGTGAATAACTTGGTGTTTACCAACTGTTTGTCCATCTACTCTCGGGAGTACAATCGACAATGCACACCTAGCAGCGTTAATCGCACCAAAACCTAAGACCTCATCCTCTAGCATCCGCAAAAATCTAACTACTTGTGCTATAGTAGGCTTTAAAGGCTTAACCTTTTTAATTAAACAATGTAGTCCCCACTTCTTTAAATAACTAATATATAATTTAACTGTTCCTTTCCTTCAAGCATGGGAAACCAGCCTCTGTTGAGTAATTTTATCTAAACCAAACAGCTGCAAATAACTTTAAAAAAGGAATGCCAGAAGGGATGTTGTTGACACGTCTGCATGAAATGTGAGCGGTCCTTGATGTTGTAGATTCCCACATGCTCTTGGGAATCTGAGAGTCTCTCTCACTCCCAATGCCACTGCTACTAGCCATAGCTGTGTGTCCCACTCGGGCACGATCAGAATTGTGTGTGTCCGATCCATTCTGATCTTCCTGGCCACTCTGCTGATAATGCTGAATGGTGGGAAAATATAATAAAATTTATTTTCCAAAATCAATGAAAATGCATCCACTTGCCAAGCATTGGGCTCTGGATGCCAAGAAACATATTTAGATATTTTGTAGTTCTTTCTTGAGGCAAACAAGTCTACGTCTGGCCGTCCCCATTTTTGACAACTTTGTTCAAAATAGATTCAATGACCACTCCAAATGATCATGGAAATGTTGACTCTTTCTGTCTGCCAACGTGTTCTGACTACCTGGGATATGAGCTACTGTTAGCCAAACGTCATGCTCTTGCGCCCAATTCCAAATAAATTTTGCTATTTTATTACACGGTTTGGACTTAGTCCCTCCCATGTTATGAATGTAAGCCAATGCGGTATATTGTCTGTCAAAATTCTGACATGAATTTTCGGTATGCGGATTAAACTGCATAACCCCAAATAAACCGCTCTTAATTCCAGAACATTAATATGGTCTGAAATTTCTTCCTCTAGCCATCGGCCTCCAGTTGCTAAACTGTCACGATGGGCCCCACTATCCTTCTAACGACGCATCGGTCGTAACTACAGTGTTGGGTTCACCCATGTGTATTGGATTTGGAGAGGACTTAATGTTTTTAAACCACCAGTCAAAATCCTCTAATCCCTCAGCTGAAATAGACATCTTTCATGCACTTTGACAGTCTGCCTTTGATTTTGCCATTATGAATGAATCGTCAAAGTCTGGGAACATAATATGTCCCTCTCTAGCCATTAATGAAAAATGTTTCAACAGCTTAGTAAACAAGCCAGGAACACACGCTAAGCCATTAGGCAGACAGGTGAACTCATAGAGTTGATCATTCCTAAACAAAACGGAGGAATATCCTATCTGATTTTTGAATATGTAGCGTATAATACACATCTTTCAGATCCACACTGGCAAGCCAGGACCCTTACGTGACCAAATCCCTAGCCGTTTCGAGGGAAAACATCTTAAAAATGTTTATATATAACCGATTTGTTTCAACCAGTCCTTGCCCTATCCTAATAATGCCGAGCATCTGGCTAGATAGTAAGTCATTGGTTTGACTTGACTGGGAACCAAACTCCCGCACGCTTGTTTAGCGTTATCAAATCCAGAATCATGCGGATTTCCCCATTTGGCTTGGGTCGGGAAAATATATTCGCCTTCCTCATGAACAGCATTCTCTATTATTCCTCTCTGACAAAATTCCAACACCTGTTTATCTAATGCCCCGCTCTCGTTTTCATCAAAACAATATGGAAAAGGAATTGTTTCCTGTAAAAGGTGTTGCATAAAGGGAATGTGTATTCCTTGCAATATACTCAGAATAGTCTAATTATCCATAATTTGCCACTCCTCTCAACGATTAGTTATATTTCCTGCCTGGCAAAGCTATTTCCGTGGCCACCTGAGTTTGCGTTGCAACCTCTGCTTGTTCTCTACTGAGATCAAGCCGGGAGCATCTGCTCCAGCTTCATGAGCCGCTCCTCCAGGCCAGCAGGACCGTCGTCTGGCCCGTTTTCCTCCCCCGACACCGGGTGTATCGGGGAGGCTTGAACTGTCACCACCGGTGACGAGTCCTTATCATCAGATATGAGAGCCTCGGGCTTACTGCACTTCGTAGCCATACTATGCCTCAGGTCAGAAACCTGTAACGATCAAATGAAAGTTAGAGTGTGCTCAACCAACTGTTTGTGTGTTGTTGTTTTACATCCTAGAAACATCTAAGGTCACATCAGGACGGGTACCGACTTCTGAAAGTGCGCACTCATGGTGACTTTATAGTGCTGCCCCACTGGAAGACCAGGCCACCAGCACCATGACCTGATATCCCACTCAGTCACATTATCCTGACATTGAGCCAAACAGTCCTTGTCCTATCCTAATAATGCCGAGCGCCAGGCTAGGAAGCGACAAGTAACAATTTTTACGTCATTGGTTTGACTCGACTAGGGTTTGAACCCACGACCCCATGATCTACCAACATGGGAGACGGACGCTCTAACTCATTCGGCCATTCCGTCTGGTCTCAACCAAATGTCACAACAGGTTAAGAAACCTCAGTTTGTGCATTCACTGGTGTTGGAGAACGTATTTACACTGTTCCAACACAGGCGTGAGAAAATTTTTCTCGCGTGAGTGTCGTAGGATTATGGTTCAAAACCAAAACCAAACGAGGGGTAGGGACCAGTGTATCGGTAGCCTCCCACACTCTCGATCCCGTACACTTCTCCCACCTGTGGCTAATTATGCCAACAAGTTGGAGAAAATGCTACGAAATTCGGAGGTAAGCCTTAGTAACACAACGTGGGGAATCTCCTCAGAAACCCCGGAACAAGTCCCAATGAGGTGTGGCTCCAACCACACCTCTCTCCGTTCGGCAACGGGCGACAAATTACTGGTGTTGGAGAACGTATTTACACCGTCCCAACACAGGTGTGTAAGCTAATGTGTAATGTCGTAGGTGAATGGTATGGAAACCAAAAACCAAACGAGGGGTAGGGACCAGTGTATCGGTAGCCTCCCACATTCTCTGTTCTGTACACTTCTCCCCCCTGTGGCTACTGTGCCAGCAAGTTGGAGAAAATGCTACGAAACTCGGAAGTATGCTTAAAAAAGGGGTGGGAAGTCCATAAAAGAAAGCTAGGATTAATTTTCAACGAGAGTACATAAAAGAAACCGAGGAAAAATCATAACGAGATGTGGCTCCAGCCAACATCGCTCTCCGGTCGGCAAAGGGTGGCTTGTAGAACAAAGAAAAAACATGGCGCTTTGTTCGGAGGTATGACTTAAAACCTGTGAGGAATCCTTAAAGGAAACCCAGGAACAATTAAAAGTTTGAACCTTAATTGTGGGGAAATGTACTCCCATAAAACAATACATTGCCTAACTTCGGCATTACCCACGGTGATCTTAATAATTTAATCCGTGGAATAAATGAAACTCGCACCGAAATTTCTCAAAACGTTAACCAAGACCAAATTACGGTAAAAAAAACCCAAAATAACAAAATTCTGTATTCTTGGGTTCTAAATATTATTAAATATAATAAAATCTAAATTATTGACGAGGCTCTCCTTGCTTCTCGGGTAATCGACAAACCCGGTTCCAAAAACTCCTTACGGGCATCGCTCTGTAGCTAACCGTCAATAACGAAGTAGGTCAGCACGTTAGTAGTGCAGGAGCCTAAAATCACCCAGTCGAGTGACCTCAAAACGTTAACAAAGACCGAAACAGGTAAAAAAAAAAAAAGAATAATATACTTCTGTACACTTGGGTTCTAAATATTATCAAATTTCAATGACTGACGAGGCTCTCGTTGCTTTACTTCAGTTATTCGACAAACCCGGTTCCGAATACCCCTTACGGGCTTACGACCAAAATAACGGTAAATACACAAGAATAAATATCCTCCTGTATTCTTGGGTCATAAAAGTTCATTAATATGAAAGCAAAAGTGTCATTATCCAAGTAATAACACAAAATGTAAGCAAAAACTAACCTTAAACCACACAGCGTGTGTTGCGGTGCTTGGATTTATGCTAATTGCTGGACCCGGATGTGCTTCCTTCTCCCTAGGCTATGACTAGCCTGAGGCTTAGTAAGGAGGTAAAATATATAGAGATATATAGTATAGTTATACGAATCTTACCTGGGTATAGATGATGGATAACTGTTGTTTTCCCGAGGTAGAAGCCTCGGGTAGATGTGGGCTAGGGAGAAGGAAGCATGTGAGGTACCAGCAATTTTAACCTACTTATTCAGGATAAAAATGATCTTTCAATACAATGGATACTATGATTTTCCCGTAACGGTACACCAACGGGATAGACGTGGCAGGGCGTGGTGGGTGGGCCCTAGCCCACGTCTACCCGAGGCTTCTACCTCGGGGAAAACAACAGTTATCCATCATCTATACCCAGGTAAGATTCGTATAACTATACTATTTTACCTCGGTATACAGCCTCAGGCTAGCCTCAGGCTAGGGAGACCTTTACATAATTCATTTTTATCCTTAATATCGTCCATTCTTATATAATATTCAACGTTTTTGTTCTCACCTATTCTTGTTAGTTGGCGAGCAGGCGCTTTGCAATGCCGGTAGGCTTTTCTAGTCGCTTGTTGTAATGTTTTGTAAACGACTTAGCCGTCTTCCAGCCTGCATGCGCTAGTATTCTTTTCACAGAAACACCTAGCAACCGTGCCTTGGAGACCATGGCACCTCTAGTTGAGTGGGATGAGTATTTGCTCGTATCCACTCCAGCCAATTTCAACACCGTAATTGTGCATCTGGCAAGGGTGTCTCGTGAAATTGCTTTATGTGGCCTTATAAAGCTCACTAATAGTTGTTGTGATGCACGTAAATCCTTTGTCTTAGATATATAAGCCCGTATGGCTGACACAACACATAATTTCCGATCACTCGGAAAACAGTCTAAGTGAACGTAGATAAAGGGTCACCTAACGTGTTCGATTTAAGCAATTGTGCTAAATCAAACGTAGCTTGTTTCTTGTCTATTTCTAATCCAGTTAAAGACAAAGCAACAATGGTCTGTCCTCTGAGTCCGGTTACTAATAATAACAGAACCGCGACCTTAAAACCTAATTGTTTTAAATCTAACCACGAGTTGTGAGGCCAAGCCTGGAACAACTTAAAAACTACAGACACATCCCAAAACCGACTATACTTTGGTTTTGGAGGATCCCTTTGATAAATTGAATGAAGTAGATATCCAAGAACATAATGTTTTCCAACTGTTTCGCCATCAATTCTCGGTAATATGATTGATAACGCACATCTTGCCGCATTATTCGACCCAAAGGATAGTCCCTCATCCTCTAGAGAACGAAGAAAACGAGCTACTTGTGAAATTGTTGGATTTGTTGGCTTAACTTTCATTAACAAACAATGTACACCCCATTTCTTTAAATAGGATGTGTACATTTTGACAGTTCCTGGCCTCGAGGCATCAGCTACTATCCTATTCTCAGTAATTTTGTCCAATCCAAATTGGCGCAGCTGGTTCCTTAGAAAAGGAATGCCAATAGGGGCGTCGTTGACACGTCGCCGTGAACCACTAACGGTCCGTGGTGTGTCAGATTCCCGAGTTTTCTTGGGAATCGCATATGTTCTTTTGCCCGTTGTGAAACTGCTGGCAGCCAAGGTTGCGTGTCCCAATCTGGCACCACCAGTATCGCATGTGTCCTTTCCAGACCGATTTTCCTGACAACTCGGCTGATAATGCTAAACGGTGGGAAAATATAAAAATAATTATTTTCCCAGGTAATAGCAAATGCATCTACCTTCCAAGCCTCCGGTTCAGGATGCCAAGAAACGTAACAAGGTAATTTGTTATTATTTCGTGATGCAAATAAGTCAACTTCAGGTGTACCCCATTTTTCACAAATGAAATTAAACAAAGGTGTAGAGAGAGACCATTCTAAATGGTCATGGAAATTTCTACTTTTATAGTCTGCAAGTGTATTTTGTGACCCTGGAATATGCGCTACAGTCAGCCACAGTCAGCCAGACTTGTTGAGCCTGTGCCCAGTTCCAAATCAGTTTAGACAACTGATTGCAAGTCTTTGATTTGGTTCCACCCATGTTACGTATATATGCCATGGCAGTAGTATTATCAGTTAGTATTCTAACTTGTGATTTATGTATCTTTACTAAACTACATAAGCCCAGATAAATAGCACGCAGTTCTAGTGCATTAATATGGTCTGATTTTTCATCATCAAGCCATCTACCTCCTGTTGTGACCCCATCTCGATGAGCTCCCCAACCTTCTAACGAAGCATCAGTAGTAATTACCGTATTAGGTTCTGCCATGCGGATTGGATTTGGTGAACTTGCTATGTGTTGCATCCACCATGCAATATCCTGTAGCCCTTCTTGCGAAATAAACATCTTTCGCTCAAAATTCCCTTTAGTTCGTGTTAGCGCTAAATTTTTATCTATTTCTAGAGATTTAATATGGGCCTTCCCGTATAGAATAGCGGGTGCATACGATATCATTATCCCAATAAGGACTGCGACCTGTCTAATTTTAGGTTTTGGTAACTTAATAAGCTGGGTCGCTGTATTCATAAACTTAATTAGTTTTTGTTCTGTTATCGACACAGTAAGAGACTGTGTATCCAGAATAAACCCTAAACATTTGAGTTGTTTTGTTGGTTTAAACACTGACTTTTGTGGATGTACATAAAACCCCAATTTAGTAAGTAATGCACATAAATCGAACACTGCATTCTCACAATCAATTTGTGTTGATGCAATAATAAAGGAATCATCTTGTTTGGGTAACTTTATATGAACCTTCGCGCATTACTGAAAAAATCAGGTTTAAGCAGTTTAGGTGAATAAACGAGGGCACGAGCTAAACCGCATGAGCGCGGATGCAGGTAAACTCATTAGAGTTGGTCATTCCAAGAAAACCGAAGAATTTCGGTCTTTTTCTCTTATGGGAAGCATATAATATGCATCTTGTAAATCAACACTAGCCATCCATGCATCTGGCGTAATCAGATCGCGTGCGGTATCTAGCGAGAACATTTTAAAATGTCGATATTCAACCATTTTATTAAGGATTGTTAAATCCAGGATCATTCGAACCTCACCATTAGGCTTTGGTCTCGAGAAGATGTTTGAAATAAACTCTCCTGAACAGTATGTCACTTTTTGTATAATTCCTTTCTCAAAGAATTTTTGTACCTGTTTAGTTAGTGCCTCTCGTTCAACTGGTTCAATGTTATAAGGAAAAGGTATCCTGCCTTGTACCGGAAATTGTGTGAAGGGAATATGTACACCCCTAACTATTTGTAAAATTTCTTGGTCACTAGTAATTTTGTGCCACTCAGAAATATGATTATTAATATTACCAGCCACAAAGTTCCTTACAGTTTGTGTGGTTTTAGAGGCTGGAAGGACTTGTAACGTTTGTGTTTCAACCTCTACTTGGACCCGCCCCTGGGGAAGGGTCTCGGCGAGTTGACACCTCGGCCTAGTGGCCGTGCGGTGTTGTCGGTCCAGCCTGAGCGAGCGCCCGGCCCCGAAAACCTTGACCGAAGTTTGAACCCGATCTGGTTCCCCTGGTGAACCGCCGTGGACGAAAATCCCCTCGTGACCTTTTGAAACGAGGAGTTTCCTGTTTCTTCTTACCATCCATGTTTTTGCCACTCTTGGCTGCAGTTTCTACCTCTTTAGAGAGGTATTGTAGTTGACCGCCAAACATTTTGGTGTTATCTAAAGGTTTCCCTTTAATCGGCTCTGGAGCAAGAAAGAGCGTAAACTCTTTCCCATCATTATCAGTAACCTTCTTTGAGCGAGCCACTTCTTTGCCAGCATCTGTGCAAACTGACTTGAAAACATTTTCATATCTTCGATACGACAGGTAATTACCTGCCGCCACCAACAATGCAATCCCTTTGTCCATCGTCTTAGCCAAAGACGAGAATTTGTTTTCTTGTTGCATTCTGTTTGCTACAGGAGCAATAGCTGTTAAGGTACCAAGCACCGCCTTATGCACTATGTGCAACACACCCTCAAATCTCTTACGGTCCTCCGTCATATTGACATCTCGATCCATCTCCTTAATGATGGAGTTGGGAACACCTTTAATGGCTGTTAACTCATCTGATAATTTAGAAATAATCTCCGCCGGCTTAAATGTGCGGAAATGGCCATTAATGTTCTCACGCATAAGCGTAGTGGTTTTCACCCGCTTAGCCCTTGGCTTCTCGACTTTCTTAGCCACTTTGCCTCCAATGGCAGCATAGAGACCTTCATATTGCGTGTCTGAGTCCGATTCCGTAGACGTGGAATCCGTGGACGAGTCAGAAGAAGAAGAAACTTTCCTCTTCTTCTTCTTCTTCTTGGACTTGGTCTTGCGTTTTTTGCGAAGCCCAGTCTTCCCCCTCTCCTTGGTGAACTCATCACCCGAAGAAACAATGTGTTTCTTCTTCTTTCTTCATTTAGGAGAAGGAGGAGGAGCCCTAAGCTCCATCTCTGAGTCTGTGTCGGAGAAATCCTCCACAGAAGACTCTTCTTGCACACTCCGTTTACGAGACACCGGTGGTTTGAGAGCCATTATGTGACTCTCCATCGCCACAAACCGCGTCTCCCAATTTTGAGGCGCGGCGCCGCCAGGCACTATGTCCTCCTCGGAGAGAATATGCGCCCCGGGCTGTGTCGCAGGCCCTGCCGACAACACGGGTGAGGAGTTGTACTCCTCGTCCTCGCCACTGGGAACACGCCCCTCGGCTGCTGCTGCACCGCGCTTACTCCGCTTCGTGGCCATCGAGAGCTGAAACAAAATTTTTGATCAGTCCCGGTATATATATATATGTCACAACATGGTTGTTTAAAACTCCTTTGGACATCTATTGGTGTTAGAGAACGTGTTTATACCGTTATAACACAGGCGTAATAAGCTAAATTTGTGCGTGGGTTGTGGGTCAAGCCCAAACCTTACGCGGGGTCAGGACCAGTGTATCGGCCCGCCCATCCCTCTGTCACGCACACTTCTCCCACCTGTGACTACAACGTCAACAAGTTGGAGAAAATGCCACGAAACTCGGAGAAATGCCTGAAAAAGTTTTGTGGGGAGTCTATAAAAGAAACCCAGGAGCATCTCCAACATTACTCTCTATTAGAGTACGAGAGAATTTCCACAGGAGACGAGGCAGAGCCCACATCTCTACCCATAATCACACGGTGACTCGGGTGTTGACAGAACCGCTAATGACCGGTTTCAATCCTTCGAGAAGGAATTCTATCCTTGGTTTTTATAACCAAATAACTCGTCCAAAATGGACCAAAGAAAGTCTAACTTTCCATAATGATGCTCTAATGCATCATGATTAAGCTAACCACAGTTTTTATGATACTTACTGCGTATTAGCTTGGATGTAGACTAAATTTGCCGGAGCAACCCAACGACACGTAATCCAGTCGTGAGTTGCATATGCTAATTGCTGGTACCTCACGTGCTTCCTTCTCCCTAGCCTGAGGCTGTATACCGAGGTAAAATATATATAATATACATATATACGCACACATGTATAACCTGAAAGGGGGAAACCCTATTCAACTGAACAGAACACTTACCAACAACAAAGATGCCATATCAAATATAAACTGTACCTTTGGTGGTGTCCATCTCGAGCACTATATGGCTTGAGGCTGAGGACATGGCTCTGGATGTCCACCTCCCACCGAGTACACTCCTTGTGCCGAGGACGGCCGACCTCATACAGTGCCTTAGAGCCGCCATCTTTGACCACTGAAAAGGACACCAGTCGCATACTCAGTATTTGTCTTGAGATATGGATGATAGCCCAGGGGGGCACCCAGGAATTGGCTAGGGAGGTTTTCCAAATATGGATCGAAACTACCCCTATTTTAGGGTGTTTTTTTTCACATGGGTTGGTGGAACAACACCCATTTTAGGGCAATATTTTACATGGTTTTCTGGTGCAACAACCCACATTTTGGTGCAATTTTTCACATAATCTTAATAAGATATACGTTTATAAAAAAAAATTTAACAATTTTTGGGGGTGGGGGGGGGGTCCGGGCAACCAGGAAACCCCCCTGGGTGCGCCCCTGTAGCCTGCATTATTAATTTATAATTCTAGAGGTATGGCTGCTTCGGAAGAGCGTGTTGGTTTGTTGGGTGGAGGGCTTACCTCCTAGTGACATCTAAGGTCATATCAGTACGGATACCTACTTGTGACAGTCGCCAGTCCTTGCCATGTCCTAGTAATGCCGAGCGCCAGGCTAGGTAGCGACATGTATACACTTGGTAAGTCATTGGTTTGACTCAATCGAGAATTAAACTCCCGACCTCCATCATGGGAAGCCTGCGCTCTACCGGTTTAGCCACCGCGTCCGATCGCTATTACAATGTGTCAGTTATCTCCTCCGGACACCACAGAATCAGGTTTGTTGGGGTTTTCCATACTAACAACGTGTGAGCTCATATCAAGACAGGTACTGATTTGTGACAGGATACATTCATACCGACTTTATGGTGCTACTCCACTGGGATACCATGCCACTGACACCAGGCACTGAGAGTCCATGGTCACATTATCCTGAAACTCGGCTAACCAGTCCTTGTAGTATCCTTGTGATATCCAGCACCAGACTAGGTAGCAATATGTATCAATTTTGTAAGCCTTTGGTTTGACTCAGCCATGTTTCGAACCAACAAGCTTCCGTACGTAAAGCTAAAACTCAACTCTAATTACTGGGGTGAATATATATGACTTTTAATTAAATATATAAACTGTATTAGTAACGCATTCTCTATAAGTAGTTCCATTACAATGCTTGGTGGCCACTGTCACAAATATGCCACCCGCGATTTGCCACCCGATAATTGCCACCAAACACTTTCCTGGACGGGACTTTTGACAGCAGATTATATCCAGAGTGTCTGTGTGCATGTGAGTGTGTGTGCACATGTTACTGTGCATACTCTCTCGATCATAGACTACAATACCATTCCAGCTGCGCGGTGCATTGTGGGATGCATCAAAGCAAAAACAAACCCACGAGAAGCACATGGCACATGCTAATACACTCAGTGCAGCTATGAAATGTGCTAGTTTCAGCTCATCTCAGCTCTTGTTTGAAACATAGAATGCTAACTAAAAAATATATATATATTAAATTAAGATATTAATCTTTTATCCAGCATTGCATTTACATCAATATAATATGCACATCTTATGCCATGTGCATTTAGATTTAGACAAATCTGAGCAGTCAGACTAGTGTTAGAGCCATAGCCAGTCAGTTTTACTTATTTTATTAATGTTTATATTTATATCCTATGGTTAATGACATGATGTAGAACTAGAAAATTAGTATGGTTAATCAGATATTGGTTATATATTTCTCTGAAACAAGTGTATGTTGACACATTTGGCATTTTAATATTTAGAACAAGAATTAATAATGGTGATGTGGATATCATTGATTGTTTCGTGTTGAATTGTATGTTTCTTAGCTCAAAATGTTTAACTATGGCTTATTTTGCCTTAGCTATATTCAGCAGATCATTATATTGCATGTGTGCATACATGTTTATGCCAAATTGTTATGTATTTCTTTTCATTTTGAATAAAATCAAAGTTTTTCCCTACGCGTATCGACAAACTCAATGGCCATTCGCATTTGCTTTGCTGCCAACACCATTTCCAGCGCATGCGCAGTCAGAACCGTGATCTCATCTATTGTGTGAGAATTTATTCTGCTGGAAAAAAGTACTAGCGGGCAAAAGTCCCGGCTAGGGAAGGGTTGGGTGGCAATTATCAGCTAGCAAAATAGCGGTGGCAAAAGTCACAGATTCCTGATGGCCTACCTGACCTGATATTGAACTGACCACTCTGACATCACTTTCCAGTGTTACGGTTAATTGTTTAAAGCACATTTAAAATTAAATTTCTACTTCTCAAAATAGCAAAAGCTAAATCTGAATTGTCCATGTTAGCCCTAACATGGGTAATTCGCAGCGGGACATGGGGTGGTACACTCTCAAGCTGCACAATGACCGAACCGCCAGCTGCCGATTTACGGACTGACTAACCCGCTCCGATCGCCTCTGCGGCGACCTCAGCGCTACCCCAGCGCCGGCCCTGCTGCCACCTATCGCATTGATTTCGCATCATACGAACCCACCCTGACCGCTCGCACACGACCAAGCATCAATCGTCGCTTGGATACGAACCCGCCCACTACAGCCAGATTGATTCAGCCGCCGCCCACCCCTCAACTACAAGGGACAGTAGTTCGCGGCGGTCGGCTCGGTAGGGTTGAGATTGCCGAAGTTTCCTGTTTCCCTGTTCTTGAGCCTGTGTTTCCTCTTGTTCTGAATAAATGCAAATTATACCACACCTGTCTCGTTGTGAATTAATAGCTACCAACATTTGAAAATGGGAAAGCATAATCTTCCTCGGATTGGGTTAATCGCAACCTTACATAGGGCATTTCCACTTGAGATGTGTGGCCTAAAGAGCCTAATGGTTAGGACCTTAGTCTCTGAATGGCAGAAGTGTGGGTTCGAGGCCTGCTCTAGTCGTCATGTTTCCCTTCATTTGCAAAAAAAAACATATATATATATAAGCATTTAGTCACTCCCATTATGTATATGTGTGTAGATATATATATATATAATGGGTCGTTCTCAGAATTTGTGCCAATACTGTGACATTAGTACCACAAAATCAAAATGCTGTCAAAGTCCTATATACAAGCTTCCTCAATATGTATGTCCTTTTGCATCTGAATCATAGAAAATAAACATATTCTGACATTTTTAAGTAGGTCAAATGATGCTCACACCCAATAAATATCAGTATAGCATGGAAACCAATCTGACTCCAAAATCAAATATTTTCCACACAAAGCTTGACATTTTTAGGACATTCAAATCCGACGGTCGACCTAAACGCGAGATGGATGCTCAACTCATTCAGCCATCCCGTCTGGTCTACGATGATTGATGACGAACAGTAGTAGCCTCAAGGAATCTTCAACACAGATATATTTTTGTTTGTTTGTTGTTTTACGTCCTAGCAACATCTAAGGTCATATCAGGACGGGTACCAACTTGTGACAGTACGCACTCATGGCAACTTTATAGTGGTGCCCCACTGGGAGACCAGGCCACCCACACCATGACCTGATATCCTACTCAGTCACATTATCCCAAGACTGAGCCAACCAGTCCTTACCCTATCCTAATAATGCCGAGAGCCAGGCTAGGAAGCGACAAGTAAAAATGTCATTGGTTTGACTCGACCAGGGTTCGACCCATGTATAGTTACGGTAGTTTTGCTCGGATTTAAGCAGGGTCGTCATTCACCCCTATTCTGAATCGAGGTGAATCTTTTATTTAGGATGTCCAGAGCCCTGTAAAAGCACCTAATAACACTATCATTATTGTATTTTTATATTTGTTATTTTGCCATGCTATTTTAAGGTTTAGCAATAAATATAATAAGGATTGAATTATTATATAGAAATAGGAAACGTCTGGTTCCATTTATTAATTTTATTATGGGTTTTATGAGATTTTCATCTTACTTGTACTTTATAGCCTATGAACAACTTCTGTGAAATTCAATTAAACTACAGTAAATGTTTGGAAGTAACGGTATGCATGAATATTGCATTAATAGGGGAGTGCGGCTTTTAAGAAGCTAAGAAATGTTAATTAATATCAGTAAACTCACAACGACCATGGCTTTATCGTGGTTACGTCACTTTATTCCCATTAATAATCATTTCATAAATGGTAATTCGGCCAAACAAGTCTGTGCTTTGAGAGAAGACGATCTGTAGAGTAGAGATGGGTGAATCGTGTTGAACTGGAAAGGACTACATCAAAGTTAAGGAGTAAATTAATCATATTGCAGACCCCCACCCCCTTCTCGGGTTTCTATTATCAATGACACACTTATTATATTATATTACATTGAGTTCACACCAGACCACCCCTTGACCTTTTCACAGGCAGCCATATAAGAAGTGCACAATCCGATAAAAGTATAAGCTTTCTACTTACATATCCAGCGTAGACACTTGTGCACATTTTTTTAATATTGTACATTAGTTGATTAAGGAGGGAAAATTTGGATCGTGGACAATTGGTGTTCCTAATTCCACTGCTCCTTGCCTTATCCTAGTAAATGCTGAATGCCTGGCTAGGTTGCGATAAGCATACATTTGTACATCATTGGTTTGACCCAGCCAGGGTTTAAATCCGACGACCTACCAAAACAGGAGGCGGATGCTCAATGGGGGACATGTTGCGTAGTTCATTTTCTGACACTTGGTGGCGCATCGTTACTAGTGGGCCTACTCGGTCATTGACAATGCTTTGCGTTTGCCGGTACGTGCAGTGCAACACGTATATTTTATTCAAAATTAATAGAAATACAGAACCCTAACCTTATGAATTTAATATAATCTATTCGTTGTATGTTTTCTATATGTATACCAAGCGGTTTGTCTCTAGGTGTTGTGGTTTTAGAGATATTTGACTTTTTCTGTATGAAGATTGCTCACGGCCATTGACAATGCACTGAGTTTGGCGGTACGCCCAGTGCAAAACGTTTATTTTATTCAAAATTAATAGAAATACAGAACCCTAACCTTATAAATTCAATATAATCTATTCGTTGTATGTTTTCTATATGTATACCAAGCGGTTTGTCTGTAGGTGTTGTGGTTTTAGAGATATTTGACTTCTTCTGTATGAAGATTGATCACGGCCATTGACAATGCACTGATTTTGGCGGTACGCCCAGTGCAAAACGTTTATTTTATTCAAAATTAATAGAAATACAGAACCCTAACCTTATAAATTTAATATAATCTATCCGTTGTATGTTTTCTATATGTATACCAAGCGGTTTGTCTGTAGGTGTTGTGGTTTTAGAGATATTTGACTTCTTCTGTATGAAGATTGCTCATAGCCATTGGGTTTGCAGTGTGACAGTGTGCCGAATAGGCCCACTCGTTCAGTGGCGATGCGAACGGCAGGAATTTGAACTAAAAAGTCGGAGGTCCCCCATTCATTTGGCCATCCATTGCAGCTCGGTGCTTGTGTGCTATGCTGATACAATAAACAAAAAACAAACAAAAACCACTTGATAAATAAAGCCTTTGTCCAGCATATAGGTGTGTACACCAAAGCTGATTGTCAGTTTTCAATTAAAATATCCCCAAAGTGAACCCATTAAAATAAAATTAAAGTAAAGTCAATTATAACAATCAACCTAATAGATTTGTCTAAAAGAAAATATGGCAGAAACCTCAAATCAGCTTTAATCGACCACCATTTAAAATGTCTCTAATTGTGCAACGACTTGATCCACGTTAAGGATACTTGTAGTGAGTTGATGTCTTCTGGGTAGAAGTCTGTAATGTGCTTCCTATCCTTATCACCAGGAGGACACCCCATTAGGGAGCATTCCTTTCCGACGAAGCCTCCTTGAAACTTGATCTGGAGTTCTGACACAGTCACCGGTTTTGGTAAGTTGACCAAAACCCACTGAGGCGTGCCCTTGTGAGAAAGAAAAGGTTAAATCTCATTATTTAGGCATTTATGACATCAGGAGCAATATAGAGTATTGAAAACATGTTTGATATAGTTTCATTCTTAGAAATCCCTGGTAACCATCCCAGGTTGATAAAACTACGTATGTATTTTTCACAAGTTTGGCTTGTCCTTGCGCCAACAATTTTACAATGCAAACAGAATGCGTGTTATTTTTACAATTGTAACAAAAACAAAAATGATAGCCTTCCTCGGCACAGACGGACTGTGTCACCTCTTGCAACATTTTTGTAAACGACACTGTTGTATGTTAATTTGAATTGTGCTATCCTTTGTCGCAATTTTATAATTGATGAGCCTTTTGTTGTTGAAAATGCCAGTTGACACAAATGTCATAATAGATTGTGAGCTTTTAGATTTGGTGAAAAAGTAATGCCAATAATCAAATTTAAACACTTGACTATAGAATTTGCACAGACACAAGAGTCAAACCTCCACCACTCAATCAATCATATATGACAGCACTTAGAAATTTCACAAATGTATCAGAATTAGCTCCAGGACGTAAAAGAAATATCTTAGATGTGAATATGTATTCTACAGAATATTAAATAGTCAAAACAATGATTTAGTTCGGTTACAACATGTATTAATTCTGGTTACGGTCCAATATGGTCTTCCACAGTTATTAGTACATCTCATGCATGCCTGTACAACTAGATCGATATTCTCAATATACATTATATCAAATAATTGTACATAAAGTTTAACCAGACGGAATGGCCGAATGAGTTAGAGTGTCCGTCTCCCGTGGATAGGGCAAGGAGCAGTGGAATGGGGAAGACCAGTCGTCTGCGACTGAAATTTCCCCTGCTTAATCAACAAACGTACCAAAAAGAAATTATGGAAATCAGGAAGAAAACAAAGATACACAACTAATATGATTAGGATAAAGGGAGAAAATTTAAATTACTTGTAGTGCGATGTCTTTTTTTATTACGCAAACCTTTAATATAGGCCATCATGGCGTCACTAGATTCATTGCCACTGTGATGAAATTGTGTAACTAATGACGGTTTTACAGCTAGATTTGCTTGTTTGTTTAGATCTTACGTCCTAGCACCATCTAAGGTCATATAAGGATGGGTACCAACTTGTGACAATGCGCTCATGGCGACTGTATAGTGCTTCCCCAATGGAATACCAGACCGACAGCATAATGACCTGATATCCTACTCAGTCACATTATCCTAATACTGCGCTGACCAGTCCTTGTTCTATCCTCATAATGCCGAGCGCCAGGCTAGGAAGTGATAAGTATCAATTTTTAAGTCATTGGTTTGACTCGAACAGGGTTCGAACCCATGGGTTTCGAATCTCATGAATGATCTACCAAAATGGGAGACGGATGCTTAACTCACTCAGCTATCCTGTCTGCTCCTTATACTATGTAGCGAGACCCCTATATGTGCATGGAGTAGTACTAGCTTACAAATTCCTACCTGGTCTGAGTTCCAGCATGTCTCGTCGTCACCATCGAACATGAACTGCTTCCCGAACTGCTTCACGTCACGATTCAGCACAGAACTCACCCTGACAACATTATGCAACATACATAGTTCTGTTTCTACCATCATATTCATATCATGTTGGGAGGAAACAGGCAACACATGACTTAGTTCTACATATTTTCTTGTTATCGTTCTCGCTGAAGTGTGCAACTGTATCTTTCATCATGGCCGAAAGCTCAGTGTCTCGGCGCTTACATGTAATTCAGAGGAATAAAGCAGTAGAAGAAAAAATTGAATAAATGAAATATACAGCGAAACCTCGTTAAGGCAATAATTGGCGTCCATAAAATTCGCTTTAAATCGGCATGCGTAAAATCAGGGTTTCACTGTATACATATATATTGCCAAGTCATGTAAAAAGACACACATTCAGAAATTGTATTATTCTAGAATGAATCGACTGGAACACACTCTTAACATTCTATATTTGGGAGTCCAGTTATCTATTTTACTTTGCACTTTAATGCTATTTTCAGAGATTCTAACGCAAAGTGTGCAGCTGTCACTGTGTCCAAATAACCACCTTCAGTTATCCTAGATCTGAAAGTGCTAAGCTCTTATATTAAAGCAACTGACTCCGGTAACTGGCTCCTGACACTTCACAAATTTGATTATGATTGATCAATACACAAGCAGTGTATTAGGCACATGCACAAACACACATGGGTTATGGTGACCTATGGCATAGAGGGAGTGCACGTGACGTCATCACTCAGCCATCTTGGATTACAAGCACCCTCGCCTAGCCATGTTGTGAATGTATACTGCTGCAGTAAAACAGTTTTCTTGTGTTCTGAGCGGTTCTGGGCACTTTACATCCAATGTGTTTACTTACAGCACTTTAACAACAACTTCTGAGGCCAAACTGCTCAAAACAATGACAAATAAACCAACAAATCGGTACATAAGCACAATGTAGACAGTTTCAAGCCTGCTGTATGTAATCCAATATGGACACCAAAAGTTGTCTCATGACGTCATTTCAGTTTTACACCCCCTCTATAGAGCTAATGTCCCCAATAATGCAGTGGCCAGCTGTAATTCTAAATGCCCCAACCGGCCACTTTTGATTTTGTGTAAAAGTGGGGTTTCATTTCAATATATACAAAGGAATTCAAGCAAATTAGGATAGCCCTCTTAAATTCCAATATAATGACACACCCTATGAATATTCACTGTTACTACACACTTGCTTAAAGTTGCATAGTAGGATAGATTGTTCTATAGTAGAAGTACTAAGTCTATTTGAAGAATAAAGTCATGCAGACCTACCTTATATTGGTGTCTTTGCAGACAAGCGAGGAAGACATGTCCAAGAGCCTTGTCGTATTAACTTGTGTTATTCAGTTATCAAAGAGACGTCTTCCTAAAATCCTGCGCTCAAACGATTATATAAAAACAATATATAAAATAAAAAGGTATACAACATGTCAGAGCAGGGGTAAATGCTGACGCATTGCGAGGAATGAAATAACAAAAATGATTCTCCAATGGGGACTTTCTGGGCGGGTTCCTCTGGTTACACGCTAGGCAGCACGCTAGACGTTGTGTGTGCTTGGTGGGTATGGTGGGGGTGTAGGGATGTGTGGTCTGTGGGTATGGTGGGGGGTGTAGGGGTGTGGTAGGGTGTAGGGGTGTGGTGGGGGTGTAGGTATGTGTGGTGGGGTCTTAGGGATGTGGTGGGTGTGTAGGTGTGTGTGGTGGGGGGTGACGATGTGTGTGTGGTGGGGGGTGACGGGTGTGCATGGTGGGTGATGGGGTGTGGTGGGGGCTTAGGGATGTTGTGGGGGCTGAGGGTTTGTGTGGTTGGGGTGTAGGTGGGTATGGTGGGGGTGTAGTGGTGTGGTGGGGGTGTAGGTGTGTGTGGTGGGGATTGGCAGTGTGTTTGCTTGGTGTGTATGGTGGGGGTGTAGGTGTGTATGGTGTGTGGGGATTTAGGGGTGTGTTGTGGGGGTGTAGGGGTGTGTTGTGGGGGTGTAGGGGTGTGTTGTGGGGGTGTAGGGGTGTGTGGTGAGTGGGTATGGTGGAGGTATGTGGTGGGGGTGTAGGGGTATAGTGCAAAACAAAGGCTCACAGCCATTGAGTGTGCCGACACGGTCAGAGTCAGAGTTCGGAAATGCAAAGCACGCAAGACCATGGCCCCTCACGAGTCACAACCTGCCGACAGTATATTGCAAAAAGGTGTTGCAACAAAAGTCCCCCATTGTATCAACACGGTGACCATGTTCTATTGGTAGAACCTTGTAATCTATTGCCGATATGCATCTGGGTTATGTGCGAGGAGGTGGGCCGGTATTAATTTAAGCGGTGTAATATTAATAAAGAATTCACGTAAAAAAAAATTATATTTTTTTTATATTTTTTTATTGAGGCTGTATTTATACTGTCCATAGCATATAAGCCTGGGTATTCAGGCTTGTTTTCAATGCTGGCCAGCTGTAGTGTTGGTGTTGTCTTATCACACAGTAGCTGCTGATAAGGTATTTGATTGCCTGTATTTCAGTAGCAGATAGATAGTTGGTTGGTCTGGTTAGTACTATAGTAGTCTATGTTAATTTTTTTGGATTTTCTTGGCATATATGTGCTTTATTTTTTCTACTCTTATTTCTAGACTAGCCTACTCCTATTTACATATCATAGGCTTGTACGCAGCTGTGAGGTGTGTTATCTGGGTGCTTTTGGTATGGTTACCTTCCATTGGGCGTCTCGCTGGTGGGCCGTGACATGTATCACCTGCCCTTTTGCGGTGCAGCTTAGTTGGGGGTTCCTAGCCTTATTTTGCACAGATATTTTTTGTATGTTTTTAGGTCAGGAATTTGTCGTTCCTTTACTGTTTGGGCATTCCACACCTTGGCAGCCATTTCTAGCGTGCTTCTCTCGTGAGCTTTTATTTGGCTTCTGGTCTGCTTTAGTAGTGGCGCATTATTTGCTCTAGTTGCCCTTTGTGGTTTTGTTAGGAGTTTATTGTCTTGACTATAGCTGTATGCTAATGTTTTCAGATGAATTATTCTCCTATTTTCTAGCAATTTTACTTTGGTTCTTTTGTGTATGTCATAGGTGGGGTGCAGCTTGTCTACTCTGAGGCAGATTTTCAGGGCTCTGTTCTGTAGTGTTTGCAGTTTTTTTAGAAGTTCTTTCTTTGCACCCATGTAGTTTACATCTCCATAGTCAAAATAGTTTGTGTTTGTGTTTGTGTGTGTGTGTGTGTGTGTGTGTGTGTGTGTGTGTGTGTGTGTGTGTGTGTGTGTGTGTGTGTGTGTGTGTGTGTGTGTGTTTGTGTATTATGTAGAGTGTGGTTTGCTTAATTGGTATGTATGTGTGATTCTTTAGCATGTGGCTTACCTGGCCATTTAGTGATTCACACTTTATCATGGAATCTACCTCCACTACAAGAACTTTATACTGCCCGATGTTAAAAACAAACAATTTACCTAACCATAACGAAATAGCGAATGGTAGACAGGAAGTGTGAACACTTATTTGTCTCTCATTTTTGCTTGAGTGCAAGTAAATAAGCAACACAAGGAATAATTAGTAGCATGTGGTGAATAAGGGGTCAAATTTCCCTGGATCATCAGCCCATGCCTTTTCTAATCTGTTCTTGAATGAATTTATTGACTCGGCATCAATAACATTTTGTGGGAGACTGTTCCATATATTTATGATCCTGTTTGAGAAACTGTGTTGCCTTAACTTTGAAATAGCTCTGGGTTTTACTAGTTTGAGAGTATGGCCCCAACTGCCTTCTCTTTTATTCAAGGTGAAAAATTGGTTCATATCTATTTTATCAAAACCTTTCATAATTTTAAATACTTCAATTATGTCACTTCTTTTCCTTCTGTAGGAAAGGGTAGGAAGTTTCAATTCCCTAAGCCTTTATTCATAGGGTAAGTCCTTTATAACTGCAACTAATTTCGTTGCACGTCTCTGAACCTTTTCGATCTCCAGAATATCTTTCCGAAAAATTGGGCTCCAAATTTATGGACAGTATTCCAAAATTGGCCTAACAAGAGACTTAAATAGAATGAGAAAATTGTTCTTGTTGAGGCGATGGAAAGTTCTTTTAATTATTCCTACTATCTGGTTAGCATTTGAGATGATAGTCCTCATGTGTTTCTGAAAGGAGAGTTGGGAGTCGAAGGTTACACCCAAGTCCTTTTCATAGCTGTCTTGTTGCAGGACAGTGTTCTTCATATTATAGGCATAATGAGGATTATTTTTCCCCTAATGAATAATTTTGCACTTCTTTTCATTGAAGGGCAATTGCCATTTCTCGGACCATTGTGCGAGTTTCAGAATATCCACTTGCAAAAGATTTTTTATCTCTTACATCTTTTATGGCTCAAAAGACTTTTGTGTCATCCGCAAATATTTTTAGGTTTGAAGAGACACTGCCTGGCAGGTCATTTATAAATATTATAAATAATATTGGTCCCAGCACACTTCCCTGAGGTATTCCTGAGGTGACATTCTTAAGGGAAGATTTTTTATTACATACGACTACCCTTTGCTTTCTCTCAGACAGGAAATCCTGTATCCATTCAGAAATTGATCTGGATATTACCAGAGCTTTGATTTTGTTTAATAGTCTTTTGTGGGCAGAAAGGAAGAAGGTGAAAACCACTGATCCACTTAAATACAAACACATGAAGAATGAAATAGAAGATGAATGCAAAAAAGCTAAAGATGAATGGTGGAATAAGAAGTGTGAAGTAGTGGAACAACTTGAGTCTCAACATTGTTCAAGAGAGATGCACAAGAAAGTGAAAGAGATAACAGGTCAGGGATACAGACAGAGAAGCAGTAAATGTATCAAGAACAAAGACGGCAAAATGCTCTTTGAAGAAGATCAAATAAAGTCCAGATGGGAAGAATATGTAAACGAACTATACAATGATGACAGAGGGAACCCACCCACAATTGAGAAAGAAGATGGGAATATTATATTAGTATCAGAGGCTGAGAAGGCTATTAATGATCTAAAGTCAGGTAAGGCTCCTGGAAGTGACCAGATAACATCAGAAATGATAAAAGGACTAGATGAAGTGGGGATTCAAATGTAAATGACATCTCTGAGACTGGATTTATACCATTGAATATGAATGAATCCATATTTGTACGACTACCAAAGAAGCTAAAAACAACATTGTGTACTGAGTACAGAACACTAAGCCTGATGAGTCATATGTTGAAGATAATCCTGAAAATAATTTCACTGAGAAACAGAGAGAAAATTGAAGAACAAATCAGTAACGTACAAAGTGGGTTTATATCTGGAAGAGGTACACGTGAAGGGATTTTCAATATGAGAATAATTTGTGAACGTTATTGTGAAATGAACCAGGATGTTTATGCCTGCTTTATTGACTATGAGAAGGCCTTCGACCGAGTCAATCATGGAATGTTAATCAAATGTATACAAGATATTGGTGTCAATGGCAAAGACATTAAACTAATTGTGAACTTATACTGGACACAATGTGCATTTATAAAAATGGAGCAGGGCCTATCGGATGAAGTTATGATTAAACGAGCAGTTCGACAGGGGTGTGTATGTCACCATGTCTTTTTAACCTGTACACAGAGATGATTTTCAGACACATTGAAGATTGCAAGGGAGTGACAATAGGTGGCATGAACGTCAACAATCTTAGATATGCCGATGACAGTGTAATACTAGCAGACAGTGAGAGAAACCTACAAGATATAGTGAATAGAATCAATAAAGCTGGAATACTATTCAACATGAAGATGAATGCCAGGAAGACCAAAACAATGGTTATAAGTAAAAAGACAGATAAACCAAATGTCAATATAACCATAGATGGCACAAACATAGAACAAGTATCCGAATTCATATATCTCGGACAAAAGATTACAAATGATGGGAGATGTGAGGAAGAAATTAAAAGAAGGATAACAATAGCCCGAACAACATTCTCCAAAATGTATAGAGTGTTAACATCAAGTAAGATATTAATACAAACAAGGAAGCGTATTCTTCAGTGTTATGTGTGGTCTACTCTAATGTATGGGGCAGAGACATGGACAATCTCTAAGAAAATGTACAAACGTTTAGCAGCATTTGAGATGTGGACTTATCGAAGGATGATGAAAATATCATGGACAAAGATCACCAACAAAGAAGTTCTCAGAAAAATTAAAAATAAGAAAAGCTTGTTTGCCACTATACAGACAAAGAAACTTATTTATTTTGGCCACATCATTCGTCAGAGTTCAATATACCGTACATTGTTGGAAGGGAAGGTGAATGGCAGCAGAGGGAGAGGGAGACCAAGAACATCATGGTTTACAAATATTTCACAGTGGACAGGCTTTAATTATTCACAGTCTATCAGAACAGCACACCATCGGGACAAGTGGAGAACCATTGCATCCAACCCTCGACTAGAGGACGGAACTATTGATTGATTGATTGGGGCACACTATCAAAGGCTTTGGAGAAGTCCAGATAGATGGTGTCCCATGCCAGGCCATGATCCAGCCAGTCAGTCCAAATTTCCATCACTTCTAGTAGTTGTGTCAGGCAAGATTTGCCTCCAGTGAATCTGTGTTGGTCTGGAGATATCAATCCTAGATTTTCCAAGTGTTCTACGACACGATGTCGGATTATTCTTTCTAGCATTTTACAGCATAGAGAGGTTACTAAGTCTAGCGCTAACAAAACCAGCTGAGCCATCGTATGTATGTATGCATATAAATTACCCTTAACATTATATGATATAATCATATATCACTTATCAGGCAATTTAAAAAAAAAAAAATTTCAATGATCAGTTTGAATATATTAAGGTAAATATTATCATCCCAGTTCAGCAAAGACAAATTTATAAATACATAATTCCTTGCGGCTTGCCTCTTCAAAAATGACACTGAACCGGTCCTTGACCGCCAGGGTCTAGGGTCACTTACTCACGAGCTCATTGAGGTCTCATCAGAGTTCGTTTGTAACAACTGACATAGCGCTAGACCTAGTAACTCTAGACAGCACCGGCGCGCCAATGTATAGGCCGACTGTGCAATCACCATCACGGTCACGTTGTAGAGCTGTAATCATACTTTTTTTCTTCATGTCTGACGTTGTTGCGTTGCTGTGTATATATATCCCTACTATCCTTTAAACTAATTCGAACACATGTTAGTATTTAACTAAATTTAAAAAAGCAATTACCTGTGCCAAACCTCAAAAGGAAACTTGACTTCGGGCTACTTGTAAGATGGGACGGAAATCTACAGGGTGTGAGCAGACCCATGCGGACCCCTTAATACAAATAAAATATTTTAATTAACTATCAATTTAACTACGCAGTGCACAAGGAAACACAGGAATTACATCGATATAAATTATATCCTCACAGAAAATAAATAAATAGTGTGGATTATTTTGAACACTATGGTATATTACAATTATTTTCCTAGATGTTTGGGGTCAGTTGTTGCTGTTATGGCGGCATATCTACCTATAGTTGAATCCTCGGCACTTAAATGTTGTGATGTTTCGGGGAAAACCAGCGACCTGTGCACTAAGATATAACAAGAAGGTAGGGGGCATCAATTGTAGGGCATCTAATTCTATATTTGCGATGTTTTACATTGTGGTTTCCGCTAGAGTCAGGGGGAAATGTTTAACCAGTAGGTTCACTGACACACCATGCAGCATGCTTTAGAATAGATGTGTTGGGACAAGTCGGAGTCCCAACTGGAAAACATACAACCGCCCTCACTGATGGACTCATGACTAGCGACTGATTTCGGCGTCGATTTTATTATTGTGCACATGTGCGCATAAGTGGAAACACAATACAGTTGTGATTTAAAATGCAATAACATGTTATAGCTGACCTTATAAATACATCGTCATCGGACGAGGCAGGCCGATTTGGTCATTTGCGGCTAGTTTAGACTTATGGTCTTATCGGACGCTGGTAAGGAAAATAACCACTTTGGTCGAGCTTTTCAGTTGTCGTCTGGGATTTGACCACTTCATAGCCTTTTACTAATAAGAAAACTTGTACTAACAAGCTGCATCAGTTGGGTTATTAATATTAACCTATGAAAACGTCGTAATTTTAGCTAAAGCTTGTGTAAAGGCTGTAAAGCGCATGGAATGGAGAAAGTCGGTCTGGTTTGGCAGAATCTGAGTCTAGACTGAGAATGTTAATGTAAAGTTATTAAAATTGGTTAACCTCATTCAAATTATTGCTGTCACGTTTCAAATTAATTGATATATTATGGTCATGGTCTAGAACTTGGACAAAATGAACATGCATCAAAATGTTGATTTGCATTTAAATACACTATTAATTACATATTCATTGATATATATCTTAAATTTAGTTAAAACTGCGGAAAGACAGCAAATTGAACAATGAATTATGTCACGATAATAGATAATGTTGACAGATATATTATATATATATCTATATATATATATATAATATGTTTTCAAATCTAAAATGTATATTTGGTCATTAATTAATTCTAAAATATATTATCACAAATTTGTGTTCATGGTGTTAAAATTGTGAATATTTCTAGATATGTGTATGGATGTGAGGTGCAGTGATTACAATAACAATCTGATTGAATATTGTAAACCCTGCTAAATTGCTACTGCTTTATTTGTATTCCGATTGCTGTATTAGAATTTCTACCTAATATTTCTAGGCTTGACTGGAATCTTCTGTATATATCACGTCCATGGAAGCTTTGTACCCGCTTCTGCTTGAAACCGTGCCTGGTCCTCATGCGGTGTGTATTCATGCTTATACTTCAAAACTTTAAATTATTCATGCACTGTTATTTGCTGGTTCTACTGGTGAGAACATGGATTTAACTGTTGATCTATTTTTGTTATGTTCATTTCTAGCGTAGGAACTTCGGTCCATTATGCTATTTATTACTAAGAAAAGAATATTGATGACCAAACCATTAACATTTCAGAGATGATATACAAATGGTTGAACCCTTTTAAATGAATTCATACACTTGAAATGAAACGTTTTCATTACGGTTTTGTTAGTTCCGCCATTATCATTTCCAATTTATTAATCATTACATGCGAAAATCATTTTAAATATTAGTCCACCACCCATAGCATTTCAACCAGATATGTGATCTGTGATTAGTGTTCCTGGTTTTCTAATTTAATTTTAAGTTATTTGTATTAATTGTGTAACCGTGCATTTAAGTAGGAAATAAACAAATTATTTTCATGCATGTCTAAAATAAAAATGTGTTCATGCAAAAAAAAAACACAACTGAAACATTTTTCATTTCACAGGACATGGCTAACACCAATGAATTCATGCTCGAGTCTCCCATGCTGAGCCCCCTCTCATCGCCTGAGCAGGAGAAGCATCAGGAGAATCGTCTATTAAAGACGAGGCTCTATCAGATACAACAGGAGCTTCAAGTAGAACAGGGTTAGTTAGTTCTCTTTGCTCATTTACTGCACCGGCCCTGTTTGACCAACTTTGATATCAGCATGCTGATATTTAGTCAATACATTGAGATGTTACCATCGTTCCAATAGAATTAGCTTTCATATAAAACAAGTTAATTTAAAAACCAACCAAAATAATACACAGTTAATATACAGTTAAAAGTTAATATACAGTTTTGTTAAGTGTCCGTAGATTCAATGGGATTCACAATTAAGGAAATAGAAAGTTACCTGACAAATGTTTAACATGTCACGAAATTATCTATTACTGTGATAAATAGGCTACTTTTTGGAATATAATAATTTCATTGCATTTTACTTGGGAATAGCAGGTAAATTTAGGGAATTTAAAAATTGGTTCATATATTTCATCAGCATGGTAACTACTGACTCCGCAGTTAATCTGTCACCCTGAAGGCTTGCTCAATAAATTGGTTATAGCTGAGACATTATTTAATTCGTGGAGCAGATATGGTGGCTACCCTCCGACGGAAACTCAATGCGATAGAAAAAGGTCGATTAGATGCAGTCGGAAAGGCCAATGATCAAGTAAGTAACTGCACATTTTAACAGAGATTTGCAAATGTCCGTTTGGAATGAAAATCTAATTAATAACCAAATCAGCTAGTTCAGTTGGATTGTCATTTACATTCGTTTCAACGTTAATCTGGCGTTGTGCATTAAAAAAACGAACCGGTTTTTAACATTTATTTCTCATTGTTTTATTTTATGTATTTAAATTTTAGTAAACAACTTCTCTTTACAAGTGCCAAGGCATTGATCTTCCAGCCATGCAACATAATGAGATACATAACTGGGTTAGCGATGTGAAATAGCAAGTATTTGACAGTTTCGCCTACTTTAATTTTAAATATCATGGCGAAGTCATGGTTTCTAACCCCAGTAGACTAATCTAGTAAATCATCTATGAACAGTGACAGTGAAAATAAAACCATGCTGCATAAATAATTCAGTTATATTTACGTAGCGATTACATGTGGGCCTTGTAAACGCTGTATAATTTGTCAAAATTTAATTAAACCCCCCCCCCCCCAAAAAAAAAACACACCCCAAAAAACACTAAAATGAGCGCCTAACAGGAATGAGACATTTTCGGTGTCTTGTTGTTGCTTTTTCATAATCATATGAGTAATTTCACCTCATATGCTTAGCACTTGAAAAGTCACCCAGTTTCTCCCGTCACTTTAGAAGTCCCCAAAATTCATCAAAATATTTTCTTCGTTTTTTTTTTGTCAGGCCATTCTCATCTATGGCATATAGATCCTTGTATAAATTACAACAAAGAAATAGTTATATTATTCTCCCGGCATGACTAACCGTAAAACAGGTCAAACCGGTACTTACTCTGGACATGGCAATCACTTCACCCCTTATCTGTGTTTCCCTAGGTTACGAGGGTGGATAGTGAAGTGGCGCGCATGCGCGCTGCAGTCGAGAAGGGAGAGGCGGTGCGACAGAGCCTGGAGTATGACCTGGCCAAACTGCGCCGGGAACGCGGGCTGGAGAAGCGGGGGGCCTCGGAAAGAGAGGCCCTGTTGGTCGAGACCAAGGAGGCAATGAAGCGTGAGTGGCCCGTCGTTTACAGATGTCTGCAATTAGCGCCACTCAGGTGTGGCACATATATCAACGGGGGTTCTGAAAAACCTGGTTTGTTTAAAAAACCCTAAAAATAAGTTATTCCATGTCCTTTGAAGTACTTACAAATCGGACTCTATATATCTATGTATGTATGTATGTATGTATGTTTAACCGTTCGGCTAATCTGCCCCCGCCTAAGGCGAGCCTAACGTGTTAATGTTATGTAATATTATGTAATAATTTCCATGTGAAATTCCTGGGCCTGCCGCGGGCTGCTGCGGCTCCTCCTCCCGTCTGCAGGTAGTCCGTCGCCGTCGGTGTCCTCTCCGCGCTAAAGGCGGGCAGCCAGAGTTTCATCTACATACGCAATTCGCCGACGAGCGCGCTTATAGGCCTAAAGTTTCCCTACGTCCATAAGTTAGGTTATTTCAACTAGCTGGCTGTCCCCTTCGCATTTCGGTATATTAATTGTGTTACTGAATAATTCTAGAAGTACGCGTACGGCTAGGGATGCCGCCGCTGTCACTGATAATCAGTTCTAAGTTAATGTCGTCAATTTCCGCCCTGAAGTAACACTACGTTAAATTCTGTTATAGTTTGTCATTATATTCCCGCAGATGGATTAAGTAACTGCATAAGGCCTACTTAGGCTTAAGGCCCTTAATTACATATAAAGCAATCGAATATCAGGTTTTCTATAGCGGTTAATCTACAATAATACTGGAGGATAGTAAAGAATGCAAGGAACGTCTCAGTCCACCTTCACAAGAGCTCACAACTTTATTCTTACCATAACTAACAAGGATACCAGCGAAATATGCATACCTATTTAAGGCGCTACTAACTCCCTTGCCCTCCCGTGTGAGTTGATTACATTAGTTTTAGAATTTAGATGATAAAAAGACCAAATATCGGCTAAAATGACAGAGCGTGAATAAACACGTCTGCCGGGTCAGGCCCCGAACGCCCGACCTTCTTCCGTTGCTTAGCTAGTCGCTAAGCAACGCTTTACCCCCGCGAACCGTCGCGTGCACATGCGGAAGCAATTTGCGCGCCCGTTGGACGAGTGCGCAAATTGCTCAAGGCGAGTAGACACGCCCACTTCATATGTATGTATGTATGTATGTATGTATGGCATTCTCTGTGGTGGAGTGGTTAGAGTGTCTGACTTTTTTCTAGGTCAGACTCCTAATCTGAGGGTCGGCGGTTCGATTCCCCATGCCCACAGCTCTGTCAATTTGGATTTCCGCCGCTGTGTATAACTTACAGCGTCATAGTAGGCCGGTTGCTCTCATACCATGTCTATGTGGTGTGGGAGGTTAAAAATCCCTCGGGTCAGTAAAAGTGTAGGCTCGGGCTTTCTATCAACCAGCAGTGGAGTGCGGAAGACCAGTCGTCTGTGACTGGGATTTCCCCTGCTTGGAACAACTAATGTACCCAAAAAATGAGAGACAAATAAGTGTTCACACTTCCTGTCTACCATTCGCTATATCGTATGTATGTATGTATGTATGTATGTATATATATATATAATATATAGTTACATATATAGTTGTGTGTGGGTGTCTTGGAAAGTTATGGAAAATGATGGGTGGCAATAGGGTGATTTGTTCATTTCACATACTACATGCCCCCTTTTTTTTCTTTTTGGGGTCAAGAAGAGTTGACAAAACCAACAACATATATATATACAGAATTGAATGCTGAAAGATGGTGGCTCATGGTTATACACAAGTATTTTAAAAATGGAGCATATGGCACTGGAAAGTCATGGAATTATGTTGAGCAAAAGGAGTAGAAACCCTGCTCTATGCATGGAATTGGGTTTGTTTGGGCCTTTCTTTTTTTAAATCTTGTTTTTAGACTAATTCCAAAGGCTGTTAAAAATATATTATGCAAGAATACAGTGATATTGTGGTCAGTTGATTTTTTCTTTTTTTCTTGAAGATTTATACTGCCTATCATGGATAAGTCCGAATAGACTTGTTTTCACCATTAGACAGTTTGTCGATAGGAAGCCCGAGCCTACACTTTTACCGACCCAAGGGATTTTTAACCTCCCACACCGTATAGACATGGTATGAGAGCAACTGGCCTTTGATGACGCTGTAAGTTATACACAGCGGTGGAAATCCAAATTGGCTGAGGTGGGGGCACAGGGAATCGAACCACCTACCTTCAGATTAGGAGTCTGACCTAGAAAAAAGTCAGACACTCTAGCCACTCCTCCACAGAGAACACCACATTAAACAAATAAATACTTGCATCCATAGTTGGTAGATCATAGTAATTGTGCTTAGTTGCGCAAATTCTAATTTTGTGAATTATGGTTGCAGAGAAAGTTGCCGAGTTGAACCACCAGGTCGAGCGAACACATGAGGAGATGGAAGAGATCAAGGGAAGGGCCCAGGATGAGGTGACCAGACTGAATAGTGTTCTCAACGGAAGGGTAAGCTACAAGACACTTCCACTGATACCCTGTGAACAATTGTTGGCAGTTTCCATGTTGGTTTTTATTATGTTTGTTGATTAAGCAGGGACAATTTCAATGGCGACCAGTCATTCCACTGCTTGCTTTATCCTATCATATCCTTAATGCCGAACACTAGGCTAGCTAACGCCAAGTATAAATAGTTAAGTCACTGGGCTACTCGGCTAGGATTCAAATCCCATGATCTGCCACACTGGAAGCACTCACTCAACTCATTCAGCCATCCCATCTTTGGGTGATCACCCATGGCTAATTGTCAACAGGCCGTTTAATAAGTAGTTAATATCATGATATTATATTACATTTGAGATCATATTGTATTCTTACAAATGAGATATATATTTTACGATGGTGTTTCATTTCTGTTCCCCACCAGGAACTGGACATTTCCAGTTTACGCACGGAGAAAGACTTACTCGAAGCAGCGAAGGAGAAGGCAGAAACTGCTCTCACACAACAGGAAGCGTAAGTGGAATTTTAATTATTATTATTATTATTATTATTATTATTGTAGTAGTAGTCTGCACTGACCTCTGGCAAAGAGCCACATAGACAGGTAGGCATGGGTAGGGTGTTGACATTAGGGAGTATATGTGGTGAAATGGTTAGCACACTGGCCCGGAATGCAAGAGATGCTGTTTCGATTACCGCTCTAGGCGCAATCTTTCCCATTTTCATCACCCCCACGACATTATTATTATTATTATTATGTTTGATATGTAAGGGCTTTTTTGGGGGTGTAGGGTTTCTTCAAAATCCAAGAGGGGCCTTTATTATTTACGCTGAATACCCATTTAGATGGCAACATGGTTTTACTACAACAACAACAAAATACTGCTGGTCTATCACATTTAACTTAAGGTTCCAGGAATGTCTCCACTGTGAATTCAGAACAGCTATAACCTAATGTTTGTTTCCTTCTTCAGCGGCATCACATAGGGAATAACCGACGGGGTGATAGACTGGGTTCTCAAAACATGGCAACATAGATTTATATTACACCCTCTGTGTTTCTTACATTTGTGGGAAAGAATGTCATGATTCTAGCATTCTCCCCCAACCCCAACCCCAGGCCCTGAAAAGGAGTAAATTTTTCCTCTGGGTAAAATATGTCTTTTTGTGCCGAGAACTGGTCTTCCAGCCATAGTTGGTTCCAATATTTACACTTTTTTGTCCTTTTAAGGGGAAAAAAAAGTGTTAATGCAATGAGCTTTAGTGTAACCATACAGCGTTGGGCATGAGCTATTTACCATAAAAAGGGCAATGGTGCAAAGAGCTAATAAAGTGATATAATGGAGAGGTAGTAGCAGCAGTTATTCACACAATTATGCAACTGCAGAGCAGCTGATGGAGTAGCTGCATCAATGAAATATCGACCAATGACAGAATCTTGGATGTGTCAATTCTGGGCATTAGCATAATATATTCTGGTTTGCAACATCATAAGGCTAGGCGTTGCGATTTCCAAAGGGCTTCTAGGAATTTCTTAGGAATCTCCCTATACTCTCATTACTCACACATTGTTATGTATGCTGGTTTCACATTTTGAGATAAATTAGTTGTTAACACATTTTACTCAAATTTATATCTTTCCCTTCCAGTTCTATCACAGATATGGAGCAACAACTAAAAGCACAAGAAGGTGAGGTGACAGTTTTATGGATAGCCTATATTTTCGATCTACACGGGTGCACATGCTTAAGTTTAATAATGGAATTTTATTTACATTCAACTATTGCTACAAATATTACCAATAGACAAAATGTATTACGTGTTTAAATATTGCTATTACCACTTTGCCTGCAGTGACAACCATTGCCGTTTGCAGGCGAGTTGGTCTCATAAAAGTGGTATTGGTTTAACCTCGGTCTTATATTACTTTGTTACATTTTGCCATTCATTGCTAATTGTGCTAAATAATAATGATAATTTTAGCTTCTACAACAGAATAATTATCTTAATTCCTAAAAACATATGTAGTGAGTTGCCATATCGTAGTCGTCATCGTCACCATCATCGTCCTCATCATCATCATCATCATCATCATCATCATCATCATCATCATCAATCACTTGACTGTGAGGGTCATTGGGGCTCCACATATGACTTTGCAATCAGTTTTCTTCAGCTTTTCCGGCTCTCCACTGCCCTCTCATGAAATGCCACTTACACACTTGGTAAATTACCCATGTTACATATAACATGCACAATTGGGATTACCTGCGTAAATCCTGCCTTTGTGAGTTGTGAACTCAGTGAAAGTTGCCTGAGTTGAGCCACATGAGACACGGATGAGAATTTCCTGAGATCGGCGTTTTTCTGACTTTTTGGGGATTGATTTTGACACTTGTCGATATGAGAATTTCCTGTCAGTTGGCGATTTCCAGACTTTTGGGGAATTATTTTGACATTTGTCGATATGAGAATTTCCTGCCGATTGGCAGGCTCCCCAACTTTTGAGCAATGACTCACGTTTTTAGGTCTGACCTGTTCTCATCCCTGTTGAGAAATACGCCTTCCTAACGCCCATCGAGGTGGTAAGTTTTGCCTATTAGGGGCACTAACCATGCGCACTGCTCTCTCACCATCGCAGAGGACCGGCGCGGCACGGCGGAGAGCACCCGGCGGCAGGTGGGCGAGATGGAGCATCTCAGGGACCGTGAGCAGCGCTACATGCGGGACCTGGAGGCGGCCATGACCCGCATCAAGACCCTGGAGGAGAGCATTGAGGCCGAGCGGGCCTCCCACCTCGAGTCCAAGTTCAACTTGGAGATAATCCAGGTGAGCGGGTCACTGGCTGGCCATGAACGGAGTTTGAAATAGGTCACTTTTTAAACTGGAACATTGGTGCACCGGCGCAGACTGGAGTTTGGTTATATGAATAAAAATTGTATGTATACCATTATATATACCATTATATACATATATACCATTATATATATATCAAATGTATGTATATGTCAGGGGGGTGATGCAAATGGGAAATATTGCTCCTCGAGCAGGATTCGAACCCACACTTCTGGCCATTCAGGGGATAATATCCTAACCATTAGACTATGTAGGCTCCCTAGTTCATTCACCCTATCCAAGTTTACCTCCGTGTGTGGCTCCTTGCCTGAGAGGTGCGCACAATCATGCACCTGGAATTATAAGTCTTTTAAGTGGTTTATATCCATAAGTTGTTTAATGCTTACAATTGCACACATACAGGCAATGTATGTACATAATCATATGCATACAGAGAGTACGTTCATCAACCATACAGCACATATATTTTACAGGATCCTGGTCATGGAACCAGTGTCATGGGGGTGCTGCAAATGCAGACCTGTGCACCTTCCGGATTTGTTCCAGATTACAAGGGAAATACGGAAATAGAGTAATACGGTTTCTCGGCCTTTGTTCCGGAAATTGGTGTATTTTTTATCACACTAAAATTTACTTATCGTGTCTGTAGAAATACTGAAAGTATTACTGAAACTCTGTGAAAAAAATACTGAAAATGACTCGGTTATTATTAAGCATGAAAAGTTTGCTTGTGAATATTATGTAATTGTTTATTTTTCATTGTAAATGTGCCACTGAAAGTCATTCAAGAATACGGAAAATAGCTTTGACAATATGGAAAGCTGCGCGATCGGGTGCACAGGTCTGCAAATGGGAAATATTGCACTTAGAGCAGCATTTGAACGGATCCTTCTTGCCATTCCAGGGCTAGTGTCCTAACCACTAGACTATCTAGGCGCCCTGATGTAATCACCCTGTTCACGGCTACCTGTCTATATAGCGCCTTGTTGTGGAGGTCATTCCAGTCAACATGCTCTATGGATATATTTTGCATTACAGCTGCGAATCCGGGACTTGGAGAGTGGGCTGAGCCTGGAGAAGGCCTCGAAGGAAGAAGCCCTGCAATGCTCGGATAAACTGGCCCATCAAATACAGTAAGTAGGTCATGAGTGGTTCGTCCTGGTGATGGCACCAGAACCAGAGTAGATTTGCTACACCTTACATCGGTCGTTTAAGCATTTTAAACCAGATTACTGCACAAACAACATTATTTTGTCCATAAAAGATCGATTCTGTACCTGCACATTTTTTAAAGATAAATATATCAGGTTGGCAGTTATCACCTATTATTCATTATTGTGGATTAACTTTGGTGAAGAATG
This sequence comes from Branchipolynoe longqiensis, assembly GCA_030323885.1. NCBI lineage: Eukaryota > Metazoa > Annelida > Polychaeta > Phyllodocida > Polynoidae > Branchipolynoe > Branchipolynoe longqiensis. Next base: position 47,953,647 of record CM059188.1, read on the forward strand.
ACTAACATTGAAGAAATTTGAACTGAAAACCCAAATTAATTTTGACAAGCATGCCAAAACCCCTGTACATATGACCCAGATCTCCATCTCACGATGGTCATATGATGTAGGCTGACCTACTAATGTAGGTAGCCTCCTGGAACTTGTCTAAGCTACACATGGTACTTAGAATCAGGGCAAGGCTAATGAGATCACAAGATTGACCTAATTGGTAGGGGGGGGGTCCCTGCTTAATGGCTTTCTCAAAGCAGGTGGTGAATGGAATGGTATAATAAATTCACTGATTATTCTTTCTATGCTGTCTTAAATCATTACTTAAGGTGACACATGGGTGATTGGAACATGAATTTGGGTGAAACTGTTGATTTTGGGTTTTTGATGTACTAATTTAGTGTAAATGATATGTTTTTTGGACAGATAATTACTTGACTGAATATTTGCGTATATAATATGGAATTCTAGATGATGATACTGGACTTTAACATTTGAAATAAACATTTTCTGAACTTTGAAGCTCGTTTTCTCAGAACTGCTTTTCCCAGAGTTTTGCCAATTTACACCCTCTAAAAATGTAAGTTATAATTGTAGTAGAAAGTTGAAACTTGGCAGTCTTATGTAAAAGTTGCTGCTGAGTGCAATAAGATGGTTAATAACACTGTATATTTCATAGTTCAAGAGCTAAGGATGGAGACACAAAAATTGACCATTGAATTTTTGTTACCTCTGGTTCGTCATGTAGGGACATGTTGGTAATGACATATAAATTCACAAACCACCTTATTGCACTCAACTGGACCAGTTCTTCAATATAATACCTTGATTCAGGCAAATCTAGGCACATTCAGTATACTTCCTGGAGGGGGTAAAATTTTGATTTTTTTTCTTTGCAAGATCCTTCATCATATGACCCCTACTCAAGATAGAGCTTTGAAACTCTGCAGATATGCTTCTCTTGATACAAAGAATGTGTGCTCCAATTTTCAAAGCTCTATCCTTAATAGTTTTTGAGATACGGAAATCACCCGTGTCTCCCCTTAAGGCCCTGTCACATTACGGCGTATGGCGGGAGCGTATTGAAAACCTACGTAGGTCCTGCGCGTGCCGGCCTATGATGACATTTGGTGACCTTTCGGGTGGTTTTGAGCGTATGTGGAACCTACGAGGAGCGTATGGGAGCGTGCTGTGACATCTTTTGACAGTATGGGCCATACGCCCTCATAGGTCGGGTTTTTTTGAGCATGCACAAAAAAAAATGGACGGACGGATTTATGAAAGCGTATGGCGGCGTATGAGTAGCGTATACGGCGTATGCCGACGTATATGACGTAACGCGCTTACGCCGCCATACGCTCCCGCAAAAAACCCTAATGTGACAGCCCCTTTAATGCACAAGTATCTAAGTTGGAGATATAGGATCAAATGTAGGTAAGTGTTATGGTTTTGACCAAATTAATATTTTATCGGACCATGCAATTGTAAGAAACAAGTGATGGCAAAATACTATTGGTGTTTATCCTTTCAGAGAATTACAGCAGCTGTATGATGACCAACAGCGGGAGTCTGTTCAGTCTCGGGATAAGCTCGAAAAGTAAGTGTAATTTTTCATGTTATTTGCCTTAAATAGGTTTCAAGGTACAGAGTTCGCACAATCTTGAAAAGGCCTTGGATTTGAAGGTGCCTCTTGAAAAGGCCTTAAATTTGAAAATGCATTGAAGGGCCTCGAAAATTGACCAACTGTGCCGAAAAACCCTTGAATATTTATATTTATCTCGAAAGCAGCTGCGATTTTATTTGCTTTTGTTACCAGCTGCATCAACAAAACATCGACCAATGACAAAATATTGATGTGTCAATTCTGGGCATTAGCATAATATATTCTGGTTCGCAACGTCATAGTTACTATTCTTCGTTAAGGCTAAGCGTTGCGATTTCACAAGGGCTTCTAGGATTTCTAGGAATCTCTTAGGAATATCCCTATACTCTCATTACTCACACATTGTTATGTATGCTGGTTTCACATTTTGAAAGATGAACGCCATTTAAAGCTTTGGAGTATCTCATAAGAATAGAGCATTGCCACTCTCATTAATTACACACTTATATGTATGCTGGTTTCACATTCTGAAACAGGAACAACATGTAAAGCTTTGGAGTGCCTCATAAGAAGGGTCCATAAGGCTCCATATCAGGATTCATTATGTTAGGGTGCACACAGATTTCCTGTCATGTGACAAAAGGAATACTGGCATGTCGGTTCAGATCTTTATCCCCACGAGAGGTCAAGTCCTGGTGGTCATAATCTGACCCTGAAGCATGTGCCGTAGGCTCTTAAATATCCTACCTATCTTGGAAGGGTGGTCACCCGACCACAAGCGGTGGAACTATGGCCTGCTATAAATAGGCGACCAATCCCCTTACGCTAACGCCGCCCCCCGCAGCCATGGCCGAGGTCGTGAGGTAGGGGAGTGGTGCAGCCTACAGGAATAGCTGGCCTCACTATATTATTAAGTAATTATTGCCCGATAAGGGGTTTGAGACAAAAGAATCTGCGTATTCCAAAGACCCAAGGGAGTAAAACCCAATAAGGCATTTAGTAAATGTTTCCCCCCCCGCCTCGAAATCCAAATGAAAATAGACTTGAATTCCTATAAAAAAAAGCCTTGAATTCTTCACATGTGTATGGACCCTGTAATAAACAATATTCTGAATTTTTAGGGAAATCCTACTGAAATGTGTCCTTCCTGCAACGAGGTAAGTCCACTTTCTCTTATCCCAGCATTATCACCGTGTTAATATTGTCCAGTTAAGTCAACATTGCTCATGTCTAATACTAATTTGTCTTGTAGTGTTTTGTTGTTATTTTCTTTTGTTATTCAATTGGACTCTGCCTAATTATAGAACATTCCCCATCCCGTTGTCTCTTTTTTTGGTAACCTATTGTAGTTTGTTGTATCGGGCCATGTGTCTCTTTATAATATTAATATTGTTATAGTAATGCACGATTCACGGATAGTCTTTACTGATGAGTTAGTGGAATGGACCTAGGATAGTGCTTGGACTCTCCAGCGCACTGTATGAAACCTGACTTCCGGGAATTTCCCACGATTTCCTGGCAGTGCTAAGTCTATGCGGGAATATCCGCGTTTTCGACGAAAATTCATTATATTGGACAATGTAAGACAATAAATTACTAGGATAAGAATTATTTATGGATTCCTTGTCACAGATTTCCACCTTTTTTTCTTTTTCTTTTTTGTTGCGAGATACCACTTTCATCCTTGAATGTCTAACCATTCCTCAGAGCTGAGAAGGAGTACGCCCTCATCAACCAGCAACTGCAGGTTGACCTGGAGAAGAAAAGTCACGTGGTCTCGAGACTCTCCAAGCAACTGGAGCTGTACCAGAAGAACTTTGACGAGCTCAAAGACGAGCTCAACAAGGCCAAGAAGCGCCAGATCTACCTGGAGGAGACCTATGGTGGAAGTATGCGCGAACTGGAGTTACTTCTGAACAACTTCAACTTCAACGTGGAGGCCAAGAAGCCGAAAGCTTCTGGCAAGACAAGTAAAGTTTGTTTGTTGTTTTATGTTGTAGCAACATCTAAGGTCATATCACGACGGGTACGACTTGTGATAGTGCGCACTCATGTCTACATTATAGTGCTGCCCCACTGAGAGACCAGGCCATTGACACCATGACCCAATATCCCACACAGTCACATTATCCTGATACTGTGCTACCCAGTCCTTGCCCTATCCTATTAATGCTGAGTGCCAGGCTAGGTGGCAACAGGTATCAATTTTTATAAGTCATTGTTTTGACTCAGCTGGTAATTGAACTCCCGACTTTCCACACGGGAAGCCTGTGCTCTACCGATTCGGCTACCACGTCCAGAAGTAAATAATGTTTAATTAGCTTTTCAGAGTAAAACCCTCTCCGCTCCCCTTTCTTCCCTCCCTGGCACTCCTTCAAACAATATTTAGCATAGCAAAACAGGAAAACGTGGAAAGGAAATGTAACATTATTGTAGGCCAATAGCACATTCTAAAGACCGGGCAAACAAAGCCTTTGTTCAGCATTTCGATGTGCATACCTACATTAATTTGACATGTTTTCACTTCATTTTTAACCCTTTAAAACAAAAGTTACTTGAAATTAACATGAAATAGATTATATCGATCAATCGAATTTATTTATCTTTAAAACAAATATATATATATATGGTAGAAACTAATAAGGATCGAATTATGCAATTTAATTAATTACTTTTCAAATCTAGAAGAGATGGTCCCTTTTAACAATTTCAGAGAAGAAGGATGCTATGAAGAATGTGGCGCCCTCTGCCGTGCTGGAGAGTTTGCGCCACACTCTGCTTGAGTATAAACAGCGGCTGGACAACACTGCTACCGAGGTGAGTGCAGGCCCACCAGCTGCTTACAAGTAGTAACAGATTTTATTCTCCCTTATTTGTTGTTGTTACATTAGTTGATTAAGCAGGGTAAATTTCAGTCACAAACAATTGGTCTTCCTCATTCCACTGTTCCCTGCCCTATCCTAGTCATGCTGAACACCAGACTACGTAGCAACAAGTATAGAGTTATACATCATTGCTTTGACTCGGCTATGGTTTGAACTGGTGGGAGCTTCGAATACTATGACCTGCCAAGATGGGAAGCAGATGTGTATATGGAATCTTAGCTTTATTTTTCTCACTAGGGCTGGTTTTAAGAGCCTCTCGACACATGTGTTGAAGGTTAGTCTATGATCAGCTCCGACTTAACGGGAGAATAAAGGTCTGTATTTAATCGTGTCTTTCAATTTCGAGATTTGAATAGAGAAAATCAACCTCATTACACTATTATGGCTGACTTGCTGGCTTTTGTTACTCTCTAATAAGATGTATGTTATTTCTATATATAACACAACTTATATATATATATATTTCTTCGATTGTGTCTGTCGCGAGGGGGATGCCCGCCCAGCAATTACCCAGACACCTGATTTTGATAATTAGTCTTGAACAGCCTTGAATTCCATTAAACTGTCCCCACTGATCTAAAGTAGTCCGAAATCGCCATTCGGCCTAAGATAATCTGACATACTTACACACAATAAAATGCCAATATTCGCCTAAATTCCTATTAAAAAACAGCCTTGAAATACCCTTGAATTTCCTTCACATGTGTACGGACCCTGTATATATGTACTGGACATTTTGTTTTCAAGCTGATGAAGTTGAAATCCCAACATGAGCAGCTAGCAAAGGAATGCAACTCTTACAAGGACATGATCTGGTCCAAGGACAAGGCACTCGAGGTGAGTGAGTTCCAACACCCAATTGATATCTTACTTGTCTCGTCGGGGTGGGGGGTGGGAGGGTTGCAATCAAATGGAAACATCGCACTGAGAGTGGGACTCGAACCCATATTTCTACCATCTGGGACGCGTGTGCTAACCATTGGACTACATCGGCTCCCTAATGCAATCAACGTACCCATGCCTACCTGTGTATGTGGCATTTCACCTGGAGAGGTGAGTGCACCTGTACATTCGCCCCCTTATTATGTAAGGCTCGTACAAGTACAATTAAAATTTCCAGGTAGTACACTTCCATTATAAACACAGGGCAGGTTCACTATACAGTGGTCAGCGTACACACTATTCTGGTCACAGCACCATTGCCATGGAAGGTGTTGTCACAAATATGAACATCATACCCAGAGTACGACTTTAATCCACATTTCTACTATTGCTGGGTGAGCACCCTAACCATTGGACTATCTAGTCTCCCTGATGCAATCAAAATACCTAACAATTACCTGTGTGGGTGTTCCTGTTATGTATTTAAAAACCAGACGGGATGGCCAAATGAGTTAGAGTGTCCGTCTCCCGTGTTGGTAGATTGTGGGGTCGTGGGTTCGAACCCTTGTCGAGTCAAACCAATGACTTAAAAATTGATACTTGTCGCTTCCTAGCCTGGCGCTCAGCATTATTAGGATAGGGCAAGGACTGGTTGGGTCAGTGTCAGGATAATGTGACTGAGTGGGATATCAGTTCATGGTGCTGGCGGCCTGGTCTTCCAGTGGGGCAGCACTATAAAGTCGCCATGAGTGCACACTGTCACAAGTCGGTACCCGTCCTGATATGACCTTAGATGTTGCTAGGATGTAAAACAACAGACAAAAACAAACAATGTATTTTTTTTTTTAATTAAGCGATCGTTTTCTCACTTATCCGCAACCTGATTTTGTATAGATATACTATAAATCTGTATCAAGATGTCTGTGGCACCTCATATTTCCAGGTGATCATCCACCCAAGTACTGACGCGATTCTATGTTGCTAAACTTTGGTGATCGGATGAGAACCGGTGTTTTACGACATGATAATTGATATTGACTCGACCGCATCATTGTATTTGTGTTGTTTGCAGCACACATCACATAGCATGACTAAGTCTAGCAGGGATATGCAGCGTCTGCGAGCGGAGTCGAGTGAGAGGGAGCTTCAGCTTTTGTCGATGCGCAATGACTCGGACGCCATGCAGGCGCAGCTTGAGAAGGAGCGCGCGCAGTCAGCGGAGCTCAAGCAGCAGGTGTGTGCCACTGTGACGTCACAATATTAAACAGTTACTGTCCGATATGAGTATCGACAATATTGTAAGCTGCATGGCCCGATAGACTCAAACCCCATATTAGAGTAATAAAGCATTTATTAAATTACTTCTTCTTTCAATCTTTATTCACCACCGATGATCTTGCAACCAGTTTTTCTATATTTTCCACTGACCAACGACCACAGCATGTGCCATTTTGAGTATATTAAATTGAAAGCTAAATGTATTTGAACAAATTAACCAAAATGCCCAACAGTAATACCAAACTAGCCAGTCTGATACTAATTTTATTGGACTGGACTGACCACCAGGTTATCATCATAGATAATTAGTTTTCAACATGATTTGGGCATTATAGTTCCATATGAAGTGGTACAATTTTGATATCAATTGTGTTGGTGTTTTTGTTTTCAAATTCAGTACATGTGGAAACATTTGGTTTTTTTTAAAACTAGATCAAAATACATGATTTTACAGTGAAATATATGATTTTACATGTGTGTAAACAAGATAGCAACATACACTTCGTCCACCTGTGCTATCTAACTACGTTATCGCAGGTGTTATATTCTGAGAGGAGTGAGTGTTCTAGATGGTTTGTTGGGGTTTTATGTCCTAAAACATGTATGGACATATCGGGAAGGGTAGCATCTTGTAACAGTACACACTCATGGTGACTTTATAGTGCTGCCCCATTGGGAAACCGAGTCACTGGCACCATCAGCATTATGCTTATATTGACCAAACCAGCCCTTGCCCTATCCTAGTAATGCCGAGAGCGAGGCTAGGTAGCAACACGTATCAATTTTGTAAGTTGTTGGTTTGACTCGATCGAGGTTTTGAATTCCACGCAGGAAGCAAACCAGTGCTCAAGACCAATTTGGTCATCTTGTTTCTACTGGACGCGGTGGCCGAATCAGTAGAGCGCCGGCTCCCCATTCGGAAAGTCGGGAGTTCAAAACCCAGTCAAATTGATACCTACCCTGGCGCCTGGCTTTACTGGGATAATGCAAGGACTGGTTTGCTCAGTGTCTGGATGATGTGACTGAATGGGAAATTGGGTTATGGTGACAGCAGCCTGGTTTGCCGGTGTGGCGGTTTCAGCATGTTCCCGTGCTCAGACGTGTACCTCGCTTCTGCGCATGCGTCAGAATCTAATACGCATGGCCGTAATCGATTAACACTACCCGGGCGACTCGGGTCATTCCAGTCGTCAGAATTTAAAATAGAACACGGCGAGTGGAGTCGACAAATACACGTGCCATGTGCAAAAAAAGAATAACTTAGATTAATTAAATGGAAATATAGGTAAACTAGGCCATCATAAAATACTTTAAATCCTATTTTGCTGTTGTTTTATCGGTTATTTAAAAAAAAAAAAAAAAATTGTCCACCCGAGCGCGGAGAAGCGTATTCGATTATTCGACCCAAGTTTGTAGGATGTGCGCATGCGCCAATAAGTGACTCGGGTGACCCGAGTTGATGCGCAATCCGCGCATGCGCAGAAGCAACAGGACACGGCTGAGCACGGGAACGAGCTGAAACCGCCACACTGGTGAGGCAGTACTATAATGCTACCATAAGTGCACTGTCACAAGTTGGGTGCCCATCCTGATATGACCTTAAATGTTGCCAGATGTAAAACCCAAACAAACACAAGCTATCCTGTTTCTAGATGGTGAAGGTTGCAACTAAGTGCAAGATGGATGAGCAGGCGCACCTGGAGTCGTTGCACAGCCTGTACGCGCAGCTGCTGCGGGGCCGGCTCTCCACATCCCGATCCTCGGAGGGCACAGCGGGCCAGCTCAGGTTCAAGTGGAGCGAGCTGCTGCAGTGTGTGCAGGAGGAGGTGGGCAACATGCTGCATGCCTATCACTGCGCCACTGATAAGGTAGGAACACGACGGAATAGCTCTGTCTTCCATTGAGTCTATCATATCCACTCTACAACGTGATAAACACTTATTGCCTGATATGGGCCTTTTGGGGCTATGGGCTTCTGTGGTGAGTATTTACTGAGAACCTTTTGGAAACAGTGCATAGGCTCCAGTACTAAAAGGTTCTATTAAATTGCCTGAGCGTGCCCTTTTATGTAGCACTACATGTTTAATAACTGCACCAGTATGTATATTCGATACATAGGATCAAATCTAGATCGGTTTTAAGATTTGTATGCCTTCATCAGACTGTGCAATTTTAAGCCAGGGAAATTTCAATCGCAGACAATTGGTTTTCCTAAGTCCACTGCTCATTGCCTTATCCTAGCGATGACAAGTGCTAGACTAAGTAGTGGGGGAAACTAAGTATAAGTTTGAAGTCATTGAGTTTGACTCAGCCGAGGTCCAAATTCCACGATCTGCCACGTGGGAAGCGGGTGTGAAATTCATATGTTCATCCCATCTATTAACAAAAATAGATATATATTTTAAGAAATAACAAATATTTATATATTTAACCTTTTTTTAAATTTAAATTTAAAAAAAAAATCATATTAAAAGAAATTTAAGTATGTAAACTGTGTGGTCTTGTCTTTAGCTGCAGCAGATAGAGAACCTTCACGAGTCGAAGGACGTGGCCATGAACCAGATGCAGGCGGTGCACGACGACCAGCTCAACAAGCTGGCCGGTGTCGTGGAGGACAACGGCAAGGCCTGGAGCGAGCAGAAGGAGGAGCTGGAGGAGCATTACGGGCAGATGCTCGCCGAGATGCACCACCGGACCAAGGTAGCTAGACGAAAAAAAGCTACTAAAATGTATTTACAGAATTAAATAGCTTTAAAATATACAGAAAAAATCTAGTTTGTGGCCCTCGTTGGTTGGTTGGTTGTTGGAGTTTTATGTCCTAACAAGGACGGTCATGTCAGGACTGGTACCGACTAGTGACATTTTACAGTCATGGCGACTTTATAGTGCTGCCCCACTGGGAGACCAGGCCGCCAGATGACCTGATATCCAGTCTCATGATCCTGCTTATGGTACTGGAAATGTATTGCATTATGTTTAGCCCAAAAGTGTAGGAAAGCCACAATTTCTTTTTTAAACAACAATTTTCAAAAATTAAAAAAAAAAAAAATTATTTGAAATTTTAAGAACTTTGTTGTTGTTGATAACTTGCACAGAAGCTCCAGCTTCTGACGGACCAGGCGTGGGAGAAGGTGCGCGCGACGGGCATCGTTCAGCGGGGCTTGGAGGAGGAAGTGGCGCAGCTGCGGCAGGCGGGCGGGCGGCGCGAGGAGGAGCGCGGCGCGCTGCTGTCCACATGCGCGCTGTTCTGTGGCGCCATCTACCCGCTCTACGCCAACGCGGCGGCACTGGCGGCACAGCGCGATCTGCTACAGGACCAGGCGAACCGGCTCGAGGCCTTCCGCCTCGCCGTTCAGCAGCTGGTCGGTGTCCTCACCCTGGACGGCCAGCCGCAGCCGCAGTCCCCGCCCGCGCCGCCCTCCGCGGCCCGCCCGCCGGCTCAGGCCCGCCGGCGCCGGGACGACGGCGAGGAGCCCCGGCGCAAGCCGCTGCTGAGGTTCCGCTCGGCGGCCATCTCGGTGATGGCGGCCAACAGGCTGGTGTACATGGCGAAGGGGCACTGCCGGCTGTTTACTGCGCATGACCTGTTGCCCGGCATCTACTGCACGCAGGTGTGCGCCGGGGGAATCCAGCCCGCCGAGAAGGCCTTCACTGGTGAGCGGCGCTTGGAGTAATTTGTTTTACATTCAATTGATATATATTGTGTTTCTTCCTATAATAATGCTGAACTTTGCTTTCCACCACTATAGGCGTGTCGTGTCGATTGTTGGGCGACGACAGCATGTCGCAGGTGACGTTAGACAAGGCTGTTGATTGGTTGATGAGCGATGACCTACTTTCAACCATCATGACCAGCATGTCAGACTTGCAGCCCGTACTCGTCAAAGCGCGTGCGCATGGTGAGTGGGCGGGTTGGTGGGAGGGAGATTGGTTGGGAAGGAGGTGGAGAAAGGGGATGGGGAAAGTAGAGGAGCCAGCAAGAGCTTTATTTATCAGGGATGAAAGATCTCCGCGATTTCACGGGTTTCCGCGATTTTTACTGTACTGCAATTACGCAACACTAACAACATAGGCTAAAACGTGGTTCAGATGCTGTAGCACTATCATAGGTATCATATATAGATATTACATGTATATGTGTGTGTGTCTGTGTCTGTGTCTGTATATGTGTATGTAGTGTATAGCTCATATATCATATATATATTTTAATATATTATATATATATATATATATATATATATATATATATATACACACACACACACACGTATATACTATGTATATTTACATTATATGGCATGTGTATATGTGTGTGTCCTACATAAGAAATTATTCCTACTATGAGGGAGGCACCAGGGGGGTGGGTACCCGTATATATCCACACTCCAAGAGGGGGAGGGGGCACTCCACCAATGTCCAGCAAAGAGGAATCAGAAGTAGGACATTGTTCCCCTATAATTTACCTTCGCATAATTCGTTATACAGCACATGTATGTGTGTGTGTGTGTCTATATGTATACATACATATATATGTTTGTGGCTGTTGTGCGGTTTAGGTTCGGATGTGGATTTGAAGATGCTGCTGAAGACAATGAAGAGCAGCTTCACAAAGCTCATATTCCACCTGCCGTCCAACTTCGCTGCTATCACTTTGCCTGGGGAGAGTGGTGTGCGCGACCGCCCTTCGCTACTCAGGGCACTGGGGTGTGGACTACGAAGGGTCCTGTCCCAGACTCCGATTACGGACAGGGAAGCCATTGTCGCCTCGTCGGTTGGTACATAGTCTTTTTGTGCATAGCGTGACAGGATAACATAATATCATATTGGAATCATAAAGTGTGATAGTCTTTTTGTACATAGCGTGGCAGGATAACATAACATCATAATGGAGTCATAAAGTGTTAACTGGATGGGATGGCCTAATGAGTAGAGAGCACTCGCTTCTCATGTGGGAGGTTATGGATTTGATCGCAGGCCAAGTAAAATCAAAGACATAACAAAATTTATATTCATCGCTATGTAGCCTGGCACTCAGCATGACTAGGATAGGGCAAGGAGCAGTGGAATGAGGAAGACCAATTGTTAGCGTTTGAAATGTCCCCCTTTTTAATCAATGAATGTAGCAAAACAAATCTTGTCCTCATTTCGATATGAATATGGGATTTATTCATGAATGCAAGGAATCAGATTTTGTCTTCTTCTGATTTCTGATGCGGTGGATGAATCGGTAAGAGCACAGGGTTCCCATCCAAATTGACACTTGTTACTACATAGCCTGTCGCTCGGCATTGCTAGGATAGGGCAAGGACTGGTTAGCTCATTATCAGGATAATATGACTGAGAGGGAATATCGGGTCCTGGTGCTGGCAGCCTGATTATCCCAGTGGGGTAGCACTATAAAGTCGCCATGAGTGCACAAGTCGGTACCCATCGTGATATGACCTTAGATGTTGCTAGGATATAAACCCCCATCAAAACAAACAAACTTACAAAATTGAATAAACAAATACAAAATTGATAATTGTGATAGCGTGGTTTTCAGTATTGCTAGGAATCGGCATGGCCTGGTTAGCTCAATATCAGGTCATGGTGCCGGCAGCCTGATCTCCCAGTGGGGGAGCACTATAAAGTCAGCAATGAATGCACACCGTCACAAGCCTGTAACCGTCCTGATATGACCATAGATGTTGCTAAGACGTAAAGCCCAAACAAACAGTTAATTTCCTACTTTAATAGAAAAAGAGAGCGGTTTGTATTATGAAAATATATTGCAGTGCTGTCGTGCCAAAAAAAGAGAAAATAAACAAGTCGGTGGGAATATATAAATTTTTTAATATATATAAATAAATAAATAAAAATGTGGGTGGGGGGGAAAAGGTGACTATTTTACAAGGGTACTGTGAATGTGCCGCTGCAGTCAACCCTGGCGGCGCTGCAGCAGCACGTGCTGGACTTCACGAAGCGGCTGCACGCGGCCGAGGTGGACCGGCGCGACCTGCGGGGGGAGCTGAACACGCTGAGGCAGGAGCGCCACAGCTGGAAGAACTCACTCGCCAACACGGAGCACATCACCGCACAGCTCACCAACTTCAAGGACAGGGTGACCTCTCTTTTTAATTATTATTGTTTAAAAAAATATTTATTCATATATATATATTTGTTGTTGGTTTTTGTAGGTGAGTTAAATTATATCTTAATTATTTTTGTTAATTATTTTTTTTATATCAGGTTTTGTTTTTATGTTTACTATTTAAAGAAAATGTCAGGGGGATTAGAATATACTTGATTTTTTATTTTGTTTCAGTTTTTGTGAAAGTTTATGTTTTTACTTCTGTCGTATGGGAGTGGTGAAAATGGTGACTATTGCGCCTAGGGAAAAATTCGAACTCACACTTCTTGCCACTCCGGGGCTAGTGTACTATCCATTACACTACCTAGGATCCCTGGTGAAGTCACCTTATCCACGCCTACCTGTGTATGTGGCTCCTTAAGTGGGAGGTCAGTGCAGGCTACTACACTTCTTTAAATTAAAAGAAATGTAGGGGTTAAATTAATTGTACCTATTTTTGGGGGATAGGTGTTGCTAGGATTTGATCTGACATATTGCTGGGATATGTTGCCCATGTTTAGCGACCCCTGTGATCGCCAAAACTTCCTGCTACGTGGGTACAATTTTACAATGTGCAAACTGTGTTTTACCTCACTTGACTGTCGCTCCAATGACATGATGACACCTGCTATGTCAGGACAACATTGGTCTGAACTCATCATCAATCAATCATAATCAAGTAAAGTTTGTTTGTTGTCCCGGCACCACATATGACTTTGCAACCAGTTTCCTCCAATTTGCCCTGTTCTCCACTTCCCTCTGGGACTTGCCGAACTACAGCTCTGTCCATTCCCTGATGTTGTCTTCCCACCTCTTCCTTTGTCAGCCTTGTTTTCTTCCCCCTTTCACATTGCCTTGCAAGATGGTATTTCTTTTGCCAAGCCTGATAAAATGGGGAAATATGGCCATACCCTGCAGTTTGCGTCTCTACGATTGTCAAGAGCACTTTGTGTGGTCCAATTGCCTGCCAGTTCTTGGCACAGACTTCCTTCTTGGTGGTAACACAGTATTTGTATGAGATGTATAGTAAATGTTACCATACCCCTAAACTGCCACTACCCCACCCCTCTCTCCAAAATAAAACCTTGCTGTGTGCTTTGGCCAGGTGGACGCCATGGTGCCAAGGGAGCAGTTCGACAACCTGTGTCAAGAGCTGAACCAGGCGCTGAGCAGGGAGCGGCAGGCCCAGGACCTGCTCGTCGACCAGTCCCGCCAGATGCAGGACATCTCGCAGCGCTACGAGCTTACGGCCAGGGAGGGCGTGGACGCTGGCAAGAAGCTCTCCGAGACGCTGCAGGTAGGCACAGCGCGATGATAGGAAATTTCACATTTTTGAACGATTTCCATGTGGTTTGGGTTTTAATTCTTGTTTGTGTTCTTGGGGGCGGGGGGTGATGAAAATGGGAAATATTGCACGTACAGTTGGAATCTAACCCATATCTCTTGCTTTCTGGGTCAGTGTGCACACCATTACACCAGCTAGGCTCCCTGATGCCACCACCCTATCCACACCTATCTGTCTATGTGCACGGTAGGACAGATATTTTTGTCCCCCCTTGTCAAATCAGACAAGTGACTGAATGTTCTACTTGCCTGAGTGGCAAAGCTACTTGCCCAAGCCCAATGCAGCCAATTGAAACTGAAATTTACTACTGCAGATCAGAAAAATAATGATTTGCCCGTTTGGGCAGGTCACTGAGAACTGCACCTGCCCAACCGAGTAAACTAGGTGCCCCCGGGCAACCGGGAAGTCTTTATTGTCCTACCCTGATCTGGCTCCTTGCCTGAGAGGTCAGTGCAGACTACTACTGTAGTATGGGCCATTTTCCCCTCTTGAATGGGTTAGCAGTGTTCAAAATAAGGATTGTCGTCTTTGTCCGAGCCAAGTGAGATGAGAGAAGTACGGATAAGTAGAATATGGCTTGAGTTTTTCCACTGGGCAAGAAGGGGGAGGAGGGTGTTAATTGGCAACTGACTAGTTCACGCTGTCTGATAAGTGGGCCTTTTTAAGTTCAGGGATGAACGATGTCCGCGGTTTCGCAGATTTCTGCGATTTTTTTTATAATCACTGATTAACTTCACAAAATGTCAATATATGACAGAAACTGTTTAGTTTGAATCCCATTCTTATATCACTTTAGATGTTGCTAGAGCATAAAACGCAAACAAGAAAGGGTTTGACTGGGCGATAATACAATCAGAATAAGGACAGTTGAAATTTGACTTGTGACATTTTCCCCGCTAATCCTATGGGGGGGGGGGGGGCGGGGGGTATGCATTTTCGTGGAAATTCGCCAGCTTGATTCTGCCAGAAACTACTAGGTGGCGCCATGGTCTCGGCCCAATTTCCATGTTGTTTTCCAAATACCACTTTCATCCCTGTAAGTTTGAGACAGGTGTTCCTTGACCACAATTTTTATAATTGTCAGCTTTTTCACTTCATAGATGTCTTTTGACAAATATTTGACAGTGCAATTTTGCACTCTGTGTAAAAGTGATGGTTAAATCAAAATGGTCAGACTACAAGTTAAACACTTCTCGCCATGAATATGGCTATTGCTGCTGACATGGCGTAAAACAACCGTCAATCAATCAAGACTGGTGTGTTCGCTGCTCGCAGAGCCTGGGTGAGGTGCGGCATGACCTGAAGCGGCACGAGCAGCTGGTCAGGCAGCTCACGCGCCAGGTGGGTCAGGATGAGCATGAGAAGAAGCTGCTCAAAATCAACATCACGGATGCGGAGAATGCACTCAGGACCGCCGCCAAGTAAGAATCTCCCTTCTATTTTAAAATTCAAAATGTAAAGTTTAATATTTTCACATTTTTATTTAATGTTTAAAAAAAATGTATTCGTTGAAATGTAGATAATTACAGTTTTATAAATATGGTAATTCAAAAATATATAATTTATTGATGGTAAAACTGATCAGTTGCCAATCAATAAATCGATTAGCGAAGCATCAATTAATTAAATTTAATCTTTTTTCTTTAAATACTATTTGTACTGTGTTTAACGGAACCTCTACATACCGAAGGGTCCGTATGGGGCCTGAAAAGTCTTGAACTTCATTTGCCCCATTTCAAGGCCTTGGAAAGCCTTTACTTTGACCTATTTGGGGTAATTAAGTCTTGAAAAGCCTTGAATTCCATTAAACTGCCCCCACTTATCTAAATTAGTCTGAAATCACCATTCATCATTGTTGTTTTCTTCCTGAAATCCAAATGAAAATATTCTTGAATTCCTATCAAAAGCAGCCTTGAAATAGCCTCCAATTCCATATCCTCACATGTGTATTGACCTGTTCATCATCCTTTTTTTAATTGTTAGTGCCTAACACGTGATAGAACACGAGCTGCTCAATAAAGGGCCAGCATTTAATCTCGCTCCATCTGAGCAGCCTCTTTTATTTGCTTTAATTTAATTTAATTAAATCTGCAGGGACAAGGAACTGGTGACAACTTACGTCAAAGCGGTTGGACAAGTAATAGAACAGGTAAGGATGCAATCAGAGGGAATAGTTGTTATCGGTTAAAACAAATGTGTTTTTCTCCAAATATTTCTGATGGAATAAGAGGAAATTTGATCGTTTAATTTTTGTCCAATGGCCTTTCAATGCTAGGCTGAGCATATATTTAGGACACTGAACTACGGTGTACTAAAATAGAGTGATATTTAAACGTGTGGAACTATTGGTTTGACAACAGCAATATGAATATATTTCAAAAGTATTCCATCCCTATAAGGACAACAGGAGAAATGGGATGTGGCTTCCATTTAGGTGATATTCCTTTTATAAGCATTTACACCGGACAGGATAGCTGAAGGCGTTGAAGTACCAGAACACTCGCCTCCTGTGTGGGAGGTCATGGGTTCAATCAAGCAAAGATTTGGATAATTGATACTTATCACCAGTATTACTATAGTGAGGAAGACCACTTGTCCAAAATTGATAGTTCCTCTACCTAATTAGTTAAAGCTGCATAGTCTGATGGTTTTGAGTTTCTGACATTTTCTGAGATTATTAGATTGATCATTATAATTTACCTTACCATAAGTTGAAGTAACTTTTATTTTAAATGGTTAACTTTTGAGATATTTGAAGTGCAACCATGCCAAATTAATGTTGGCAAGCATGCCATAACTTTGACACCATAGGCTTCAGCAGTAACAGATTCTATTAGATTGACTCAGTATTCTCTTATATGTGGTGATAAATGTTTATTAGGTGCACCAGTATCTAAGTCAGATATGTAGAATAAAATCTAGATAATTGCTTTGATTTTGAAAATTTGATGTTTTCATCGGACTATGCAGCTTTAATGTAAGAAAAAATACTGACAAAAAACATCCGCCCCAATTAAAGCAGTAATTGATTGATTCAATGTTAGTGTTCTCTACCCTTGTCAGTGCAAGTTGACGAATGTAAACGGACCGATAGACCTGACTCCGATCCTCTCCCCCGACCTCGTCCCCCGGGGGTCAGGGCGCATCAGCCCGGAGCTGACCGCCTGCCAGCTCCTTGTCACCGCCTTCGTGAATGCGCAGGCGCAGCTCAATAACCGGGTGCGGGGCCTGCTCGATGAAGTGACATCACACCACAAGCACGTCAGCTCCCTCAAGCGGGAGTTATCGGCGGCGTGTAAGCGTGAGATGGAGGATGAGCCGGAGGTGAGTGTGGTGTGTTGTGGTGTACATAGGTGTGGTGTACAGAGGTGTGGTGTGGTGTAGCTAAGTGTGATGTGGTGTACAGTGGTGTGGTGTATAGAGGTGTGGTTTGGTGGAGAGGTGTGATGTGGTGTAGAGAGGTGTGGTGTGGTGTACAGAGGTGTGGTGTATACAGAGGTGTGTGGTGTACATAGGTGTGATGTGGTGTACATAGGTGTGATGTGGTGTACAAAAGTGTGATGCGGTGTAGAGTGGTGTACAGAGGTGTGGTGTGGTGTGAGAGGTGTGGTGTGGTGTGGACTGGTGTGGTGGTGTGACACTAATCGCCACAGCTTGACCAGAGACCCTGATACCATGATTCAGGCTTAAATAACTCTTACAGAATAGTTGGTCTCACACTATTCAAATTATACCAAGTCATATTTGAACATAACAAGTTTGAGTACATAAAGTTGTTGAGTCAAGTTACTACCTCTTTAAGCAAAATATACGATAATTACATGAGAACTCTAGATGTATGCCTACCATGATTTCACGTACTTACATATATATATTCCAATGCCACAGCTTTACTGGCTGAATAGTATATTCAGGGTTAAAGATATATATTCCAATGCCACAGCTTTACTTGGTGAATAGTATATTCAGGGTTAAAGATATATATTCCAATGCCACAGCTTTACTGGGTGAATAGTATATTCAGGGTTAAAGATATATATTCCAATGCCACAGCTTTACTGGCTGAATAGTATATTCAGGGTTAAAGATATATATTCCAATGCCACAGCTTTACTGGGTGAATAGTATATTCAGGGTTAAAGATATATATTCCAATGCCACAGCTTTACTGGCTGAATAGTATATTCAGGGTTAAAGATATATATTCCAATGCCACAGCTTTACTGGGTGAATAGTATATTCAGGGTTAAAGATATATATTCCAATGCCACAGCTTTACTGGCTGAATAGTATATTCAGGGTTAAAGATATATATTCCAATGCCACAGCTTTACTGGGTGAATAGTATATTCAGGGTTAAAGATATATATTCCAATGCCACAGCTTTACTCGGTGAATAGTATATTCAGGGTTGAAAGATCTCCCACGTTTTCGTGGATTTCCAAGATTTTTTATGTGCTATAATCTATTATTGGAATAGGAGTTAGTTCCTGCTTCTGCCACTATGGTGCCACCTGTGAGTGGCTCCGGGCCACCCTGATACCAGCTGTGTCTGGTCACTACCGCCTCCAGACCTGCTCGGATGGTCAGATTTTAGTTGGGCAATTAACATATTCCCGCCAGAGAATATATACTCTTCTCAGCCACTCCAGTCTCTTGTTATTCTGTTTACCTGGGGCCAACTGTTTATATTCACTGATTAATGTTCACAAAATGCCAATATATATGAGAGAAATTGGTTTATCCAAATCCCATGAACTTAGATGTTGCTTGAACATAAAACCCGAACAAGAAAGAGATTGATAAGGACAGTAGAAACATAACTTCAAGCATTTTTCCACGGTTCCCTGACAGTGTCAATCTAATGGGGGAATATCCACGTTTTCTCAGAAATTCGCCATTGGTTCTACTGGAACCCACTAGGTGGCGCAAGGTCTCAGCCTCATTTCCACATTATTTTTGCTAGAGACCACTTTCATCCCTGTATATTTAATACACTAGCCAATATTTAGTAATTCGCAGTGTAGCTTCCAAGGTGAAGTGCAATGCAGTGTTTTATTGTTTATTAGTACTTTTTAAATAACTTTTCTTTTCCATATTGCCAGATTGTACCCGTAGTGCGATTCGTGGATCTTGAGCCGACTAAGGACATAGAATTAAAAAGAAAGTTGTCTCCCACTGACAGACGTCAACTAAGCAACTTCATACCTTTAGTGTGAGTAGGAACCGCCTCCCTGAAACGTATTCATTTAATTATATATATGTATATATATATATGGATAATGATAAACCCTTTATCACGTGTAATAAACTCTGTAGTGGCCCTCTCCTCCGCCCCCCCACCATCCGGCTGGGGTGTTGGGTGGGTACCAGCATCTATATCAAATGAAACACACGTGCTGCATACCTGCCAACGTTTGTTAAACGAAAACCTAATAATAGAAATCCATCGGAGCGAAGCGAGGCTCGCAAGCATACTAGGGGGGATCCGGGGGCATGCCCCCCCCCGGAAAAATTTGAAAAATACATTAAAAAAATGGTGCATTCTGGTGTATTTTCAGAGACATTTTAGGCACATTATTAAAGAAATTATTACCAGCCTAAAAAGCGGAATAATATGTTTATAATTCGTAGGGCGGAATGAGAATACAAAAATCGTAATTATTCCGCCAAAATCGTAATAGTTGGCAGGTATGCGTGCTGACGATAATTCTGTAGATGGCCACTGTATTTGGTTTGTATTGTGCATTCTGATACCCACCTAATGTTTGTGTGTATATGGCGCTGATGAAAGCAGCTTTTGAAACCCACTCATCTAGATGTGATCCTACATAACCAACGTAGCATTTGTTGCTGCATAGAAGGGCGGGCATACTATGTCAATTTAAGTAACCTGTTATTGCTGAAACCGCTGTTGTCTAAGATTTTAATTTGGCATGTTTTCACCTCAAATATATCCACAAATGTAGCCGTTTATAATTTAAAAAATTACTTCAAACCGAAGAAAAGTAAACTATAATGATCAATCTAATATATTTTAATATAAAAATTAACTGTGTCAGAAACTCAAAACCATTAGACTTATATTTTATTTACATTCATTAACTGTAACCACGCCACTTTTGCTTTTAAACAGAGAAGAAAACGATGACTCATTCAGTGTTTCTCCAAGGGCCCATAACGTCCATATCCCCTCCAAATACATGCAAGTAAAGTGAGTTACTCAATTAATTAGTCTGCAGGGAATGCGTCTATGTTTAAATATGGGGGGTCACCTTATTTTAATATATTTCCTATATCTTAACCAAATATTAAAATTTTTTAAATATCACTTGATTTGCAGTTAGAACTAGTAGTATACTCGGTGTAGTGGTCCTGGACTGAAGGCTTGGGTGCCTACTGGGTTAGCCCGTCCTTATATTACCTTAGATGTTGCAAGGACGTAAAACTCTAACAAAGAAACCTATTGGGATAGACCGGGCGCGGTGACCAAATCGGTAGAGCGCAGGCCTCCCGTGCGGGAGATCGAGAGTTCAATTCCCAAAGACGTACACAATTGATACTTGTAGCTTCCTAGCTTGGCATTCGGCATTAATAGGATAGGGCAAGGACTGGTTAGCTTAGTGTTAGGATAATGTGACTGAGTGGGATATCAGGTCATGGTGCTGGCAGCCTGATTTCCCAGTGGGGCAGCACTATAAAGTCGCTGTGGGTGCACACTGTCACAAGTTGGTACCGTTCCTGATATGACCTTAGATGTTGCCAGGACGTAACACTCTAACAACCAGCCAACCAACCTACTGGGTTGGAGCTAAAAAATAGCTCATTTTGTGACGTCATACGGTGAATGGACAGGTGGAATTACATATATACTTTATAAGGCATAGTCAAATGGCTTCAAATTCACTATTAGTCAAAGTAGCTTTTGTGATATTCTCCTTATGGAATTCTATTGCAGTGAACTTCTTTTTTTATAAACCTTTCTCTTTAATGAGCCATGAGTATAAACTGGTTTCAGTTCTATTTCATAGGAAAAAAAGCCTATCGAGTTATGTAAGCATTCTTTGGCCTACGTCAGACTAACAGCTGAGGAGGGTCATTAGTCACTGCTTCACCGCCATTGCATCAGTCTTGATTGGGCTCTAAATAACTCCCAGCGAATAGGTTATTTCAAGGTGAATAAGCCTTGAATAGTCATATTCAATCATGATAATTGTGATTGTTTAATGTCATCTTGTTCATGTTATTGCCCCTTTAATGATAATTAAATTATCATTCAATTATGAATGCACACATTTCTTAACTATTGTGCATTATTATTGACTCGGTGTTCTTGTGTACATACATGTGTCAAACAGGATATCAGCTTATTTAACCAGTCTTGATATGACCTTAGATGTTGCTAGGACGTAAAACAACAACAAACAAACAATCAGCTTATTTAATGAACGGTGAATTTGTTTTGGTTCTACAATAAAACCTCTCTAAATCGACTGACCATGGGACCGACTTTAAGTAGTCCATTTAGGGAGGTGGTCGGTTTAGAGTTAGAATATCCTTACAATGGTATTGTTGGGAGCCAAATAAAGTGATCGATATAGGGGAGCGGTCGATCTGTGGAGGGGTCGGTATAGAGAGGTTTTACTGTATTTAGTTCCGCACACAGAAATCTACCATAAAGTGCCTTTTGCAACATGTTAGTATTTCCCTACAACCATATATATTCCAGTATAGAATATTTCCCAATGGGGATGATATATTTATGCTAACTAGACCCGAGAAAGGATGTGTGTGTGTGGGGGGGGGGGGCCAGGTTGGGGGCGAATAAAGAGACAATGGGTTAACCGTATCCAAATATGGGTCATGGTGATTGTTATATTTTTACACCGTTTAGTGACAACCTTCGATATCTTAATGACGAACGTTAGATTCGAATGCATGTCTCTGCCATTGGCATTGCGCAGATTTAATTTGTCATACTCATAGTCAAGATGAGTCTCAAATGATTCGCTCATTGACTTTGGTTTTGAAATATTGTGTCTCTTTAAAAATGTTCTTGAATGTTCTTGAATCTGGTGGCCAACTTTTTGTTGTATGTACCCTGAATGCGCCACTCTGGGCATGTATATAAAGCAGGTGAAGTAAAACAAAATGGAATTCTGGGAAATTGCGCCTCTCCAGATCTGCCGGAAAGCAGCGTCCCTCCGGACCCACCACCAGAAGTCGGTGGCACAGCAGAACCGGGTCGTCGAATAGTACACGCTGAGAGTGGGCGATTGTGGATGAGGGCGGTCCAAAATTCTACCCAGCGTTCCAAGTTTTTAAAAGTTAAAAGAAATATTAATTATGTACCAATTGTGGAACTAAATTCGATGACAAATTTATTTTGCCTCGAAGTGATATATAATTTCTGAAGTATAATTTCAGTTGGGAAATAGTGATATGTAATATCTAATGTATAATTTAGGTTAGTAAATCTATGGATGCCTTAGATAATTAAATTTCCATCAACCTCTCTCATCACAAATAGCAATATATTGCTGTTTAAATTACCAAAGAAAACTATCGCTCACAGTGTCAAGAGTGGTAGACCGGGAATGTTCGGGACTCTTAAACAGAATGTATGTATGTATGTATGTATGTATGTATGAAGGAAGGTATGTATATGAGCCTGTCTCAAAAGGTGATAACTCTTTTTATTTTGTCCATTGTAACGATTGACACAAAACAGCACAGAAACCATTACACTGAAAACACAAGGACATTTGCTTCAAATCAATATGTATTTTATTGGGATTATGATACACCATGTAAAAAAACAAATCACTTTATCCTGAGCAAATGCATAAGCAGATAGTATGTTGATCGTTACAATGGAAAAGGTTTTGTCCCATATTGCTTAGCACCTTTTGAGACAGTCTCATATATATATATACATACCGTCATACATACATACATACATATATATAATAGTCATGTTTATATATATTGGCATTCCATTTAAAAGTCGATTGGTTTATGTTTATCTATATTTATGTTTATATATGTATGGGTATATATATGTATATAAAGGTCTTTTTAGCAGCAGTGAATCATTATCAATTACACTATTAAATGCATTGTGTAAAAAAGAAAAGGCAGCCATTAGAGTGTATCATGGATAATTTGATTTTAAAATATGTATATAGAAACATCTACACGTGCCTTGTATTATAAAATGTTTGAAGTCAGTTAATCCTGTTCAGCCAATAATATCATTATGTACATAATTTCCGTAAGTTTTATTTATGAAACTGGTAGAGATTTGATGTATATTATTTAATATATTATTGGCGTGTACTCTTTTTTTTCTTTCATTGTAAGCCCAGCATTTCGCTGCGTTGTGATAAAGTTGTTATGCAATCTTAAGACTGAGTGTAAATACTCATTGCTTTGTTATGCACACTGCTACACCACTGACAACACTGTAGTAGCTGCTGCAATATTTCACTTTGTAGCGTACTTATTTATGACACGAATTTGTTAAGCTGCATTAGCAGCCACAGTACTATTTATACTTTACAATGTTGCATAACACAGATGATCATCATCCGTCCTGATATGACCTTAGATGTTGCCAGGACGTAAAACTCCAAGAAAGAAAGATGATCATCAGTTACCTGAGTGATTTACAGGACATAAGCTCTCATTATTTGAATGAATTCTGCGTATAAATGTACACTATATTATCTAAACATATAGCTGGAAGGAGCGTTTAAATATTAGTTGAGGGCCGTTCTATGTTGGTGTAAAAACAACGCCAAATGTCGTCTTTCATAACAAAGCAGAAGATTTGGTTTTAAACTAATGTAGAATTTATACACATGGCCCTCGCGAACAACCTGCATGTGCCAATTTGAATAAATAAAACATGTACTCCTTTCGTACTTGTATCTTCAAAGCTTCTTTTGTTAACAAATTACTCTGGGGATAAATGGCAATGTAAGTGACATTTCATATTTATATACTATAATGAGACTTGTATACTTGAGTTAAAGTCGCCCCCTTCTAAGTTGTCTCATAAATAGCAAAGCCCAAGGATCTAATTAGAAGTAAAATATTGTTGTTAACATTTATAAGCTTAAATGATTACAAAGAATTAAATAACAAAGAACATGCTATAAACATTAATTTAATGGTGTATTTTTATTTAATATATGGGTGGTTCTCTGAAACAGGGTACCAATATGTGATATATGGAGACCAAAAGTGAAACCATTCCAAATAATAGCCAAATCCATGTTCATATGAAGGTTTACAGAAAGTTGGGAAAAAAAAGAAGCTATTTCACTTTTTGTATTTTTTATCTTAAGCCCCGTTCACACACATGCCTTAAGTGGCCTCAACTAATTCGCCTCATCTACGTCAACTCAGATTGGGTGTGTGACCGTGCCACTGAGGCAAATTAGGGCTGAGTCGACTCAACTAGTTCGCCTCAAGTAAACCGCTTCGCGAGGTAGATTAGATGAGGCGAACTAGCTTGAGTCGGCCTAAGTGGCATGTGTGAACGTAACTGGTTTAGTTGAGGCGGCTTAAGCACATGGATCAAGGCTGCAGAACACATGTTTGAACCGTCCCATTTCTTCATATATCATATGGAGACTGCTTCCTAACAGGTAGTTGGTTTTGATAGTGGTTGGAGCACATGTTTGGACCGTCCTACTCTTCCCATCTCTCTGTTTGTATGTATGTACATGTGGATGTATGTGTGGCATGTGGATGTATGTGTGGACACCCATCCTGATATGACCTTAGACAACAACAAACAAACATCGATCTGAGCCGGTTTAACGCACATATCTGAACGAGACACACTTTGAAAACTGTATGTATGAATGCGCCACTGGTGGCCGCTAGTTCGACTCATGTAGTTCGCCTCATCTAAGTTGGCCTAACGCTGTATGTGTGAACACAGCTTTATACAGATACAGCAAAACATAATCACTTGTGTAACAGGGAAATAAAACATACATCCAGAACATCATTTTAACACACATCATCTAAACAAGATTTCAACAAGATTGTATTTCTTGCATTAGGTTTTACCTGAAAAATGTGAAAACTAATTTTGGTGTCAATGTATAAATTTTCACTTAAGCACAAAATCATACAAGCACATTTTTAATATATTTTGTGGGATAGATTAATTACATGTAGTATTGCTAACATACTTTTAACACACGGGCAACAATAACTATTTCACTTGCAAAAAAAACGAATTATTTAAATCATCACCTTACGTAATGTGGAAACCAAATATGTGGTACCCAATTTCAGAGAGTGACCCATATAGCTAGCAACCCGAACAATTAATTATAACACTTGTTTGACATTTCAATCAAAGCTTAAGCCCTCTGAACCAGGACATACGCCTTCCTTATTCACTATTAAAACGAGGTTATCGTGATATATATTCATTACATTTATGATTTAGAAAGATCAGCTAGGGAAACTGTCAATGCTGGTCACAGTATATATTCTCACGCTGGGTACACAACTTAAATATAAAATAAAGCAGTGACTCTTTTTTTTTTAAATGTCACAATTCCAGCTTAATTATTTGTAAACTGTAATAGGGGACTCGACACCCTAAATATTCACAAGCGAGGCTCAACACCACGCATTGCGGGTAGCCATCTTCGTTACTGGAAACTTCCGATCCTGGATGGAAGTCAACATTAAATAGATCCTAATTACGCTTCATGCAATGTTTATCTATTCTTACAGGAATGCTTCTAAATAGGTGTAGCCCTCCCTCACAGAGGTGTTAACTCAGTGGTCTCTCCAGTGTTCAGGAAAGGGAAGGCGGGAATCAGTAGAACTGGTAGGAAAGGGATGGCGGAAATTGGTAGAGCTGGTAGGAAAGGGTTTGCGGGAATCGGTAGAGCTGGTGAAAACTCATAAGCAGTATGTGTATGTTGCCCATGGATGGCGGCCTTACTGAATAAGTCAAATTACGCTGCCAACAGCACCATTCCTTATGCTAAATAGCGAGACACCGGTAAGTCAGTGCTGCGTGTACTTATAAATTAACTCTTGCTCTAGTGTACACAAGTCAAGGCTGAGGTGCTTATGTCAATTACCCTACACATAATGGCGATTTGTCAATGACATTTCTGTCACACAGAAAGAAAATGGGGAAAAACCCACTCCACGCTTGATATAAGCCTGGGGGTTTCGTACCATATTTAGGTGGTAATAACTTCTTTAAAAAACCTGTTAAATCACAGCAATTATTGACTCAGTATAATATATACATATATTAGGTAATATATATTTGTTCCTATATAACTAGGAGCAACAACAAAAAGAATGAAATTGACCTGGGAAACAGAATGTAAAAGGAAAAATCTAAAATTGCAGCAAGAATTGATCCAATAAAAGCTGATATATGCATTTGTTTGATCCTATATAACTAGGAACAACAAAGTGACACTGAACCTAGCCATCTAAATAAGAGCAACATAAGAGTATGTGTTTTGAACACTACCTTCTAAAGCATTTAACAAATGGCTCGTGGTAATTCTAAGCAATGAAGCAGTTCCTTGAGGAACAGATGGTCCTCATTGTCGAGCCTCCTTACTCATTGGTCATGGCGAGTGGGGTTTAACCAGTAGGGAAAACATAGTAGATATATGCATCACCATTTAATATATTACACAAGTAAACCCTTTGGTCTTGTGACCAGTTTGTAACCAATAAAGTTGCATATAAAAGTCTCCGCTATATACAATAACCTTGTGACTGGTGTTGCCATGATTAAAGGATTCACACCAGTAATGTGCGTAATAAAGTTGCACAGTCCAATGGCTTTTGATTTCTACTATATTTGTTAGATACATATATTCCATGGGTTTATTGATATGGTCTACTTTATTTGTTAGTTTGAAGTAATTTGTTGATTATGAATGGTGAACTTGAGAGATATTTGAAGTGTAAAGATGCAATACTACTACTTTTGGGGTGCACACCGAAATGCTAGATGATATAGGGTTGAGCAGTAACCAGCCACTTACCACTCTTCTAGTTATATGCAGCAACACATGCTTAATAAGTGCACTAGTATCTAAGGTGGATATGTAGGATCAAATCTGTTGTAAGTGTTGTGGTTTTGAAAATGTGGATACTTTCAGCGGACAATTCTGCTTTAATCCACAGCGATTACGATGTACGATAACAGTAGTAATCTTCACTAAGCAAGTCTGTGATGGAATTATCTGTAGTGTGTTCTGAACCGGTCATGGCCACATTAATGGATTTAAATTAATCAAAATTACAAAAATAATCTATCATAAATAAAGGATAAACTGAATGCTTTGTCTCTTTGTGGACTTGATAACAGCATCCTGCTGTTATATAAGGGGCCGTCCAAAGTTTTCAACATCTTCACGGTCGTGCAAAGCATACAAAGGGGGAGGACGAGGGAGGGAGGGGGGGTATGTCAGTCAAGTAAGACTTTTATCATTTAATAAAATGTTGATATTTAAGGCGTTTTTTAACTAAAATAATTGTTTTAATTTATTTGACAAATTAGTTAAATGTTGATGTGTCCTACTATGGGGTGGGGAGGGGGGGGGGGGTGTCTGGAAAAATAGTTGCGCTTTATACGACTGTGAAAATGTTGACAACTTTGGAAGGCCTCTCATCGAATGATTTGGAGTTGGTCAATAATTTCTCATAATGTGCGTTCTGAGAATAATAGCATGTGAACCGTGCAGTCATATGGGGCTGATATTGGGGACTTCCGGTTAATCTGAAACTTTTGCGATATTTCCATATATATTATATATATACAGTACAACCCCGTGAAACCAAGCTCGGTTAAACCAAACGATCGGTTAATCCAAACTTTTTCGGCGGCCCAACAAAATACTACCATTTATCATATAAAAAAGTTGGTTAAACCAAAGTCGGTTAATCCAAACAAAATTGTCGGACCTCAGGTCAGTCCCGGTACGGTTAAACCAAACTTTCATGTGGTTATAAGGTCATCTGAGACCCCACCAAATTTGTTATATAGATAAATGGTAGTATTTTGAAGGAACCCTGGACATTTGTTTAGATTACCCGATCGTTTGGTTTAACCGAGCTTTGTTTAACGGGGTTATACTGTATGTGAGTCAGCCTCACGAAAATGGGCCAATCGGTGATCAATTGAAGATGTCGGCATCGCAATTCTTAAAAGTGTAGTGCATTTCTTTGTTTTATATTAAACTATCCTAGAAACAAATAAGGTTGTTGTATTTTCCCGACCTTTACATTCAGGATAAATTTAAGGACTTTCCAACACCTCTGTCAATGCTAAACTATAATTATACCGATCGACGCCGACATCCAATGATCGACACCGACGTTACCAGATGTCGGCGTCGCAATTCTTAAAGTGTAGTGCATTTCCTTGTTTTATATTAAATTATCCTAGAAACAAATAAGACTGTTGTATTTTCTCGACCTTTACATTCAGGATAAATTTAAGGATTTTCCAACACCTCTGTCAATGCTAAATTGCCACATGTTGAAGTCAACATGGATAATTCGGGGCGCGAAAGCACTACAAACTCACCCCGACGCTCTCCCCTGGCGCCCCCTTCTGGCTGGGATTCAAACCCAGCACCCCTACGCCATCTAGCGGAAACTCCACTCCCCACCACGTGGCGCCGGGCTGACCTGCTCACTTCTTCCCAGCATCCGAACCCGCGTGGTGCCTGGAGCTGTCTCACCCTTTCTCACTCCGTAAACATACAATATCATGCCTGTTACCCGCACGAGGAAGGCGCGTGCTAGCGCTGCAACTGAAGTAGCTACCGTGCCAACAACCAGAGGGAGAGGACGACCCAGATCGGTTATAATCCCAATGGATAGTCCAGATCGGAGTGAGCACCACACTGCTCGTTCAAGCCGAACCGTGGAACGGCGCGACAGTGTGGGGGGTGCAAGGCGCCGGAGCCGCACACGCACCCGTACCAGGAGCCGGAGCCACCACGGCGGCGATGCCCGTGACATGGTTGCGGCGATGGCGGCAATGCAAGCACAGATGACGAAATTAACCGATGGACTCAACGATCGCATTGATTCTATCGAGAGTACCGCCAAACGGAGGAGGACTAGCTC
Organism: Branchipolynoe longqiensis; assembly: GCA_030323885.1. NCBI lineage: Eukaryota > Metazoa > Annelida > Polychaeta > Phyllodocida > Polynoidae > Branchipolynoe > Branchipolynoe longqiensis. The sequence goes on from CM059188.1 coordinate 47,982,890, forward strand.
GCCGGCGCCCGCCGCTGACCGGTTCGCACCACGTGCGATCCCAATGGGCCCAGCCCGGCGCGCCCCAGCTGCCGCCGCCGCAGCAGCAGCCGCCGCCGCCGCCCAAGGGGCCATGGTGGCCCCACACCCGCTTGGCCTACACCACTACTACGCCGAGCAGACCGACGCCAACACAAACTGTGAGTTTGTTCCTTTTCTAAAAGATCTCATCCACTAGGACCCCGTTCTATGAGTTAGTCAACCCGGCCGAGGTGAAAGACACCGAGAGAACTGAAGCTGTAAATGAGCTGCTCGTGGCGGCAGGTTCAGCCCTGGGCAAGAAACGAGGTAATAACATACTAGGCCCACACCGCTATGTCATTAGAGGTAACAGAAATGTACGCATTAACATGGAAGAAGCCGGTATGGCAGAGTATTTTGCTGCACTGTGCAGGATGACCAAGGACCGCGCCCTGCCAGCCTCCTGGCCTGTTCCCCTATTTGAGCACTTGCACCAGCTTGCCACAATGGCCACGTCCTGGGACTGGCAGACGTGCCGAAACTGGTCAGAAACTGTATTTTCTATGATCGGCGATGGCCGCCTCCCGTATGGATGGGTGGACCAATACGCCATAAAAGATGTGCAACGCGACGCCTGCGTCGCAGGCGCGCGGATAGCTGGCCGAAAAAACACCCGTACTGCCCAGACTGACGGTGCCCCGCGGCTGGCCGAGACGGCCGTGAGCAGCGGGCAGCGGAGCAAGGGTGATTATACCCGACCACAATATAATAAAGAAACCGACGGCACCCCATGTAAGCAATGGAACTGGGGTAATGATTGTGGCTTCACAACGTCACATGGCCTCAGTCCCGATCGGAAGTGCCACCTCTGCGCATGGTGCGCCTCCAAATATGCTAAGGCCAACCCACATCAAGAGAAGGTGTGCCAGAACAAAAAGCGTTTCTTGGACCGAAAAAATCAAGGGAATGATGGTAACGACCAGGATTTTCGGTAGACGGCCGCGAACCCATACCAGTAGCGGCCCTTCAACCGGTGATACCGGTTGGCACACCCGGTGCAGCCTGGGCTGACCTATTTCTTGAGACTACCAGTGCTCACCAATCTCTCCATGACTGCGACGTCGAACCGGGGGAGGATGGTGCCGCTGGTACCTAAAGTGAGGTTGACACCGATGACCACAGTTATACGGGCGAATATGTTGACACTGACTCTGAATATGATCCTGATTACTGTGAAACTGACCAAAACACTGCTCACCGAAATGCTGCTCGCCATAACAATGCTGACCTAGTTCCACAGGTCGCGAGCGGTGGCTTCTACCCTTTCCATTTCCAAAATAGTGCACGGGGTGGCGCCACCGGCATCCCCGCCACCACCCACCATGAGCGGCCCACGGCACACCCGACCACACTGCCACGCCACGACGCGGCCGGGGATGCCATTCGCCGGGCCCAGACTCCCCCACCAACAACACACAGTGGACCACGTGGCACGACCGCCAGCAATCGGAGCCGACCACCACACGGCTCATCCGCCGGGGAAGCCACCGGTAACTACGCGGCGCAGCCGCCACACCTGTTTACATTCTTGCCTCCCGCCAGATACACTGCATGGCGCCACCGGCGGCCGGGCACTGCTGCCGGTCGCCGACCAACCGCGAACCAGCCACGCACACAGATCGTGGCGACACCAGGCGTCAACGCCACACACCACCTCAACCGCCCAGCCGCGGCCATGACGACCACCACCCAACACCGGAGGGCGCCACAGGTAGCCTGAACAACATTAATAACAATGTTATCGACCACGTAGATGGTCAATGCCCCAACACGACCGCCACACCACGGCAAGCCGGCGTTGTGGCATACTATGACGACAGGCCCCCAGACCACTTGCTGCTGGACACCCCGGCGGATGACGTGGAAGAAATTATTAACGATGCCAATAACAGCGCGGCAGTTCTATACAACCCACCGCACACCCCAACAACGTATCGTCGCGTACTACAGGAGATATGGCCTTACACCATACCAAAGCTATGGGCCAACAATATCGGCTACATGAAACTGTATGATGCCATACGGGACACCGCACTCCCGAACCATATCGGAGCGAGGCTGCCAGTGCCATCGGCACTCATCATCCCTGCCTGGCGGCGCCTGCTTGCCGATTACCACGATACCGACCTGGTCGACTACCTGGAATTCGGCTGGCCGGTCGACTACTCTGCCGACATGCCGCCTGTTGCAGCCACTGCCAACCACACTGAGTCACACGACCACTCTGACCACATACGGAGGTATGTCGACCGCAAGCTAAAACACCGAGCCCTCATCGGGCCATTCGCTGCGCCGCCGTTCCACCCGTGGACACAGGTGAGTCCAATGATGACCAGGGAGAAACGGAACTCCGACGAACGGAGGGTGATAGTTGACCTGAGCTATCCAGCCGGGGCCAGTGTCAACGCGGGAATTAGGCGCGCACAATACCAAGGCCAGCCCCTCACCTACACCATGCCTGGGATAATGGACCTCGCCGACGAGGTCGCCCGGCTGGGTGAGGGCTGCTACTTGTGGGGGGCGGACCTCGCAAGCGCATACAGGCAACTAAGGACCTGCCCCCTATCCTCACCCCTGCTGGGAATACAGGTCGACGGGAGGTACTACATCGATGCTGCGCCACCCTTCGGGTGCCGCACCTCCTCCCTCGCTTGTGCCAGGACCACAGCAGCAGTAGTATACCTCATGAGTCCTGTGCTACCTCGATGATTTCATTGGGGCGGCCGGGACCGAGGCCGAGGCGTGGAGGGCATACGACGACATCATGAGTATCACTGGTGAGCTGGGCCTTGCACTATCAGTACCGAAATGCATTCCCCCCACGACCCAACTTGAGTGGCTCGGATTCAAAATCTCCACCACCGACATGAGAGTCGAGATACCAGAGGACAAGCTGGAGGACGTGCTTCTGGAGTGCAAGACTTGGAACAGCGGTAGGCTCGCCTCCAGGCGGGAGATGCAGCGACTGGTCGGCCGCCTACAGCATATAGCAAAATGCGTCCGACCCGGCAAGCGATTCATAGGGAGGATCCTGAAAGCACTGTGCGATGCCCCCTTCAGAGGAAGGCACCAGGTTCCGGATGAGCTGCTCATGGACATTGCCTGGTTCCACCAGTATGCCCGGGCGACCAACAGACTGGTACTGATACACGACCGCCCGCGCGAACCCTGGGTGATCGAGTGTGACTCCTCACTCAGGGAGGGCGGGGCCCACTCCCCCACACACTACTTCAGCACTGACTACTCCAGCGAGCACACTGACCGCTACCCCGACATCGCACAGCTGGAGGCAGTCAACCTGATAGTTGCCATCAAAGCCCTCACACCGCCGAACCCTGAAAATTATACCATCCACGTCAATACAGACAACATCGCATCACAGCAGGTGCTAACCAACGGCACCGGGAGGGACCAGGTGCTATGCGCATGCGCACGCGAGCTATGGCTCTTCGCGGTGCGTACAAGCTGTGACATTGTCGTACACCACAAGGCGGGCAAGGAACTGACCCTTGCCGATGGCCTGAGCCGAATGGGGTTCGACCCGGAGGCGGCGGGCAGGACCTCCCTCATCCCAGCACAGTACAGCTTAATACGAGTATACCCTGACCACGACCAGGCATTGTCCCCGACACTGTAAATTTACAAATCTGGGAATCGTACCATCTCTTTTGCCTCTCTCCCCAGATTACATGGACGCACACCATGCACGCCTACTTGACCTGATCGCGGCCGGCCTGGTGCCCGGCACATGGCGCAACAAAAACCTCCAGGCGAGGACTTACATCCAGTACATGAGGCACCATCGGGCACTACCACTCGCCCCGACTCAGTACGACATACTATCGTACGTACTGCACCTATCCGAGATGCTGGCAACGACCGGCGCTGTCCTGAACTACCTCAGCGGCGCTCGCACGCTCCTGAGAACGTTCGGGGTAGACACGGCCGCCTTCGACTCCTACCCCGTGATGCTGGCAAAAAGAGGAGTCCAGCACACCACGACCCACAATGCCTGCCGGGCTACCCCGCTAACACCGACCGACATAAAGAACATTGTCCTCTATCTCCGGTCCGCGGGCCCCAATGCCAGAGTCCTGACTGCCAGCCTCCTGCTCGGGTACTTCACATTGTTGAGGCAGTCAAACCTTCTGGATTCCAGCCCCGCCACAGCCCAGGGCCACGCACTCCGCGCGTCCGACGTCACCATCACCACGGCAGGCATTAACATACGGGTTATCTCTACCAAAACCCGCTGGACGTCGGGCCCACCCGTTAACATCACAGTGCCGGCCATCCCCGGCTCGACTTGCTGCCCTGTCCAGGCGTGGCTCTCTTATGCCAGCCAGGGTAATCTCTACCACGACGGCCCTGCCTTTGTCACACCATCGGGCGCACCCCTACGAGCAGCCACACTGACTGCCGCCATCAGGCTGGCCCTACGGGCGGCCGCCCACCCATCTCCGGACGCGTTCACGCTCCACAGCCTGCGAAGGGGCGGCGCCCAGGCTTGCCCCCTGGCAGGCTCAACACTGGACGAGATACAGGCACTCGGGACATGGTCGTCCGACGCAGTCTACACCTATGTGCCTCGGAATGCTGTGGTCTCGGCTCCCAGGGCGCTCTCCTCTACTTTTGGTTGAGCGTCCTGGTAGCCCACATGTACGATGATAGACTGATAAAGACAATATAACTATGAGATACTTCGAGTCATTCAACAATAAACATTCTAATTACCACTTTACATCTTGCTTTCGCGTTACTTAGTAGTATCAACACAAATACGACTCAGTCTATACATATCTAGGTTGAACCCAGACTCTCTCGTGCGATGTCGACGAACCCAAACTGGCGCTGGTTAGTCTGTACTTGCTCATGCGCAGATATCCACTTCCGCCTTAAACCGCTCCGTGTGTGGACACGACACTAGTTCGCCTCCTCTAGTTCGCCTCCTCTAGTTCGGCCTAAAGTTGTGCTGTGAGAACAAGGCTTTAGATACTGGTTCACTTATAAAACATTGGTTGCCATATAGAAGGGAATACTGGCGTAATTTAATAGAATATGTTACTGCGGAAGCCTATGGTGTCAGAGTTTTGGCAGGCTTGCCAAAATTAATTTTGCCTGTTTGCACTTCAGATATCTCAAAAGTTAGCCATCTAAAATAAAAGTTAGTTCAAACTAAAGTAAGATAGATTATAATGATCAACCTAGTATATTTATCTTAGAAAATGACAGAAACTCAAAACCATCGGACCATGCAACTTTAAACTATTTGCCACTATGTGTCACCAGTGTCCGATATGCAGGACTCCTGAGAACACAGGGAGGCGCCACCAACGTCCACGTGCGGTATCGGAATCCGACGGGCCGTATGCTGGGCCTATATGCAGGAGTCGGTGGTATTCGGTGAGAGTGAGCCGAAAAGGTGGTAGTCGGGATTTTCCCGGGTAGCGGCGAAAAGTTGGATGCGCGAATCGGTGATAGGCCTAACACCAAAGGCTTAACCGGTGGTACCTTACCCCTGGTATATAGGAGGTATAGCGAGTTCATTAGGCCCAAATCTATTCAATGCTGTCATATTTAACAGAATTACATACGCAATAAGTGAAATTTTTATCAATTTAACCCTAGATTCAAACCCTCCTTAAGGCTACCGCCGTATTGGCGGCGATATTACTAGTTATATTTTCGAATCGACGAAGGTCTGTAGGAGCAGGCTCGGGAGAGTCAACGGCGGCTGCGGCGGTTTGTTGACAGTTCCTTCGTCGATTCGAAAATATAACTATTAATATCGCCGCCAATGCGGCGGTAGCCTTAAGGAGGGTTTGAATTTAGGGTTAAATTGATAAAATTTCACTTATTGCGTATGTAATTCTGTTAAATATGACAGCATTGAATAGATTTAAGCCTAATATACGGGTACAGATGCAGAGGGATTTCCCAAATCTATAAATAAATTCACGGGTAGCTATAATCAAATTGTTACGCACTCCTGCTTAGCACTTGACACAGTTCCCGACGTCGGCGATAGCTACCCGGTAATAGGCTGTAACACCAAAACCCGCTACCACCGACTCCTGCATATAGGCCCT